>JAJJXG010000009.1:600000-1150517 GCA_024516215.1 Geopyxis carbonaria
TAGACTACATAGAGTGTAAAATTGATGCTTACTCGGCTTCTCTGAATGGTTTGAAGATTTTTCCATTCGACATCCTTGAGCATGCTAACATTGAAGATCTGCGGTATATCTCTAAATCCTGGAATCTTGTAATTTCCCGGTCCTCTTGTAAATGCCTGGCCGTTGTTGCGTAGCCAGAGCATCTCCTCCGTTGTGAATAGACCTTGACCCTGAATAAATGCGCCCTCTATCTGGCCGTAATCTATTGCCGGGTTAATGCTACGGCCGATATCCATTTTTATATCCGTGCGCAAACACGTCCAGTCACCCGTCAATGTATCTATCTCGACTTCTGATATGGCAGCGCCTTGCGTGAAATAGAAATACATTTGGCCGGTATTCGGACCCCAGGTGTAGCCAATATCCGGAGTTTTGTAGTGCCCATTGGCGCTAAGATTAACCCGGTCAAAGTAGGCAGCATGGGCGAGTTCTTTCATTGTCGCAGAAGGTCCAAGTTTCTCACGGTACGGTTTGAGACGTTTGTTCAACTGCTCGCATGCATCAAATATTGCGTATCCATTCAGGTCACTGGAAGCGGAAGCTGCAGTTGCAGAAGTATTCGCAACGGTATTAGTTGCGGTTTCAGAGATGAAGACATCGTCCATCGGGATATCAAGGGCCTGGGCTGCTACCATTACCATTTTAGTGTGCAGGCCTTGACCCATCTCTGTACCACCGTGGGCAACCAGCACAGATCCATCGTGGTATATGTGTACTAGTGCACCTGCTTGGTTGAGGAAAAGAGCTGTAAAACTGATACCGAATTTTGTTGGTATCAAAGACAATCCTCTCTTTTTCCATTTGTGAGTTTTGTTAAAATCATCCACTATAAACTAGTCAGCACTCAGTTATGAATTATGGATTGTGGCTTAAAATACCCTCTGTACGCCGCTTATCATAATCCGATTCCTCCTTCAATTGATTTACCAGCATAGGCACATGGTAATCCTTTAATTCTTGGTTGAAATGGGTTAGATCCCCCTCGTGATACATATTCATTTCCTGTGTGAGTCAGTATTATTAGAAATAGTTTAGGAATCAATATAAAGTACTCGTAGTTTGTCCACCGGAATACCCAACCCATCCGCTACTTCTTCCATGTATGATTCCGCGATAAACATTCCTTGTGGACCGCCAAACCCTCTAAACGCTGTGTTGGATGCAGTATTCGTCTTACATGGCCGGCCGCGGACATCTACATTAGGGATGTTGTAACAGTTGTCAATGTGGGAAAGAGCCCGATCTGAAACTGCTGCTGACAGATCTTGCGTCCAGCCTGCATTGCAAAACACATCTGCGTCCAGTGCCACAATTTTACCAGTGTTCATCACCCCAACTTTCCAATGTCCTAAAAAGGGATGACGGGCCCCAGACGTTAACATGTCCTCATCTCTATTTAGCATACACCGTACTGCACGCTTCATCTTCTTTGCAGCAACCGCAGTTATGGCAGCAAGCTGTACTGATCTAGTTTCTTTACCTCCAAATCCACCACCAAGACGTTTTACTTTGGCCACAACACGATTTGCCGGTACACCAGTGACCTGTGCAACGTATGTTTGCCTAAAATTTGTAAGTTCGGCTCAAAAACGCACTTTTGATAAATTGGACTATATACGTCTCTGTTGGGTTTTGTGTACTACTCCATACCTCAACTTCTCCGCCCTCTGCCTTTGGTATGACAACACAAGCGTTTGTTTCAAGGTAAAAATGCTCCTGTCCTCCCATTCTCGCAACACCGCTAAACACATGATCTGCTTTCTCCATGGCTTCATTGATTGGCTTGCCGCGTCTTATATATCTGTAATGCTGGAAGAAGCTTTCCTTTTCTATTGCTTCCTCAATAGTAAATATAGCGGGTAGATCTTCATATTCCACTACTACGGCGCGAGAGCCGGCCGCAGCTTGTTTTTCAGAGTTTGCAAGAATCATGCCGATAGGCTGTCCAGCAGTAAAGACTTCGTCGACTGCAAAAAACACCTCGTCACACATGGGGGCACCCCACCAATTATCTTCAGGTTTCAATAGATCAGTATGGTCAACGTATCCACGGATACCAGGTAATTTCAAAGCTGCTTCATGGTTGACACTCAATATTTTTGCATGTGCTCTTGTGCTTAGAATTAGGCAGCCGTATAACTCTCCTACTTGTCTTGGTATATCATCTGTATACTGTGCCTCGCCTGTCACCTGCTTCATTGCAGAAACATGTTCTTTCTCCTTCCCGAGAATTCTTTGTTCATAAGCTGCGGCAGCTGAATGATCCCTTTCCCCAGATGATATATTTCTTGTAATTTCCCCGACAATATCTTCCTCATCTATACCATAAATCCCAGAAATTGTGTCGTGCCAGAATCGATAAAAGAACCCGAAAGCGAGGGATTTCCGATAAACCGCCATCCCACCAGGAACACCGTATCTCAAACTGAAGTCTTGTTCTAACGCATTCATTGCACCCTCCAGTATATGTTTCTCTCCCCATTTCTTACCAATAAGGTATGCCATAGTTTCCTTGGCTTGGATTGTTGTTGGTGCCATACCACCGTATGCAAGGTTGACAGACTCTACCACTTGGTAATCATTAATTGTCACACGTAAAGCAGCATTGACAATGGCAATGTCATCATCTTTCCGCTTTGCTTGTTTATACGCCCGTATGAATTCTCCTTTCTCCCGGGCAACCGGAACTCTTATAGATGCAATAATTCCATTTGCTGGGAGTGCTGTTGTACGATAACCTTTGAAGAACTCTACCATGGGTATCTCTAACTGCCCTTCAAGAGTTTGCGCTACTATCACACTATTTGTAGCCATAAATACTGGATTCAAATCAGATATAGGAGAGGCTGTGGCCAAATTTCCTCCTGGCGTGCCAACGTTTCTAATCTGTCTCCCAGCGAAATACTCCAACTGTTTCAGCATAGAGTGGAAAGGCTGTGATTTTGTAGGGCCGTAATGCTCTTTCGCTTTCTTGAGGACTCCTTCTAGATCAGTCAATGTGATATTTCCACCGATTTCAAGATAGTCTTCCTTGAACGAGAAACCACGAAGCTCTGGGATATCCCCAACATATACAGAGACGGTATACTGCATAGCCTTGAACTTTATTTCAATCTGAGTCTCTGTAGAACCCCCTATTATTTTTGCCGATGGAAGGGCATCCTTTACTCGAAGCAATTGCTGTAGTGACACAGGCCGTAACCATCGTTTTCTTTTATTTCCAAAAACTAGTGGCCTGAATTCATGTTTGCGCAGGGCAGATGGGAATATCAGCTCTGTTTCCGGGTTATATTCGATAAATCCTGGGGGCGTGAATCTTTTTGTAATTGGTGCTTCGTCCTCCATCAACTTCTTACATCCAGTAGATTTCTCTCCGTCTTTAGATTCCATACAGCAACCACTTCCACCATTTGCTGTACTCTTTCCACATCCGGAAGTGGCCATTTTTGTAGAACCGAGGAGCGTACTAAATGTCTGGGCAGCATCCAGTATAGGTCTGTAGCCCGTACACCTGCATAGGTTTCCGTCAAAAGCCTCTTCGACTTCATACTCTGTTGGATCAGGGTTGTTTCGGACAAGTGCATATAGACTCTATTCAGATTGTAAGCAACGCATTCGAACACATTATATATATATATATACTCACCATAACAATTCCTGGCGTGCAAAATCCACATTGAGACCCATGCATTCTCGCAATCCTCTCCTGCACAGGATGAGGCTTTGTTGTATTACCTATGCCCTCAACCGTGATAACGTGTTTGCCATCAACACTAACCAGTGGTGCCAGGCACGCATTGACTGAAGCGTGGTATATCTTCTTTGTAGTAGGATTATATTGGGAGACAACCTAAAATTTATCACCGTTGAGCTTGTCAAAAAAACAAACACAGGTATGTAACTATTCACTTACAACAGTGCACGCGCCACATCCCCCTTCAGCGCAACCAAGCTTTGTTCCTGTCAATCCAATACCACGCAGATATTCTAACAGCGTAACTTCTGGGTCAATGTTATCTAGCACCACCTTTGTTCCATTCAGATAAAAGTTTATAGCATCGTCCCAATCGGATACAACGTTTGCCAAAGACAAGAAGCTCTCTGTAGGTAATGCGGGCGCAGGTATATCAGTGACACCGGGTGCCATAGTTAAGTTTTGCGATGATCAAGCTGTTGGAGCTCGAAAGGTTCTCTGGTGTTGGGGATACTTAAGTGTTTTGTGTGGCGATCCCTAGTACCTTATTAGCTTATCGATAGGCTTCCTTGTAGGGAAGGTCGGACCCGGGCCGACTTAAAGCGGTGATGTTTTCCAAACCGAACAGTGAGGATATAATGTACCCGACTACTTCACCATCAACACTCAAATTTGTGTTTTGATCAGGCAATTGTTCTCTTAAAAAACATCAAGGAGTTAATCCAGTAGATCAAGTGGCGTAAAATGTACAATACTCGCCGTATGTACCATTAGAATACATAAAATTGCTTTTGTTCGCTATTGATCTGATATCTAGCTCCACATGAATCTATCAAGTAATTATCAAAATGCCTTTGATCATATCTGTTCTTGATAGGTTCAATACATAAACCTTCCCAATAAACTACTACCTTCTATGGTGGCGTAGTCCTTATTGTCGAATACCCCCGGAGAAGCCGAAGGCGGATATGCGGGTACCCCTCGATAACCACGGGACCCCCCGAAGTCCAGATAGCGGGGCGTGCCGCCAGCATACAAGCTCGTAGCCTCGTACTCTACATTCCGGTGCTTACTAATCTAAGCACACCAGGATTATGATGTTTCTCTGAATCCAAGTACGAGAACGAGTACGAGAATTTACTTGAAGTACTTACTACTCTACTCTACGTAGAAACTCCGAAATAAGCCTCCGCTTATCCCTTAACGTGTTTTCATAGACAAATGACTAAGCGTACGAGTACGTACTTGCACACTCATGATTGGTTTTATTGATTATTGGCATGATGATATGCACTAATTTTATTAGTACACGGGCATCAATTAAGACATTTCAAAAGTTGAATTAGTAAAATGGCCTCACGACACTGCCATCTCTTGAAGAGACTTCGTCGCTCACCACCCACCCATGCGATTTGTAATATATTAGAAGTTTACGCCGGCCTATTCGTGCAGCTTATTTGTATTTCGGCGTTTGTATTTCGGCGTTTCCAGAGTACAGTATTCGCGAGCAGCGCAGCTCTATTCCGAATGACCTTCAATGCCTAAGTACTTCTAATAATCGAATGCTTGACTACATACATTTAGTATAATACTAGAACCCCGTCGATCGGTTACCAAGAATGCTGACTCAAATGCGAACTTCTGACGCACAGTTTATTCCAGGATTGACGGTAGTGGCCGCACTTTTAGAATGCGTTGTACTCTACATACACGAGTATAATAAGGAATTTGAACGGGAGATAAGTCATGGTTCCAATCTGAAATTTGCAGCACTTGTAACACTAATACGTCCGAAGTACTTATCTTCCCTCACGAAAAGGTCTATAAAGTTAGTATTTGTAGAATAATGAGATTGATTTAGAATTATTTCTGACCAGACGAATGCCTCCTTCCAAGGCGAGGATATTAATGTTATTAGGCTGCCATTTTTTTGAATATGGAGTAGTTTCATGAAGCATGCATACGAGTACTTACTACTCATAAGTACCTTAGTACGTACTTACAAGTACATACTAGTACTTTTCAGCACATACGGATACATATAAGCTTGTTCAGCCGAAACCCTCAATTACTCAAAATTAAATATACAGAGCTAGTTTCTAGCAAGTAGCTAGCCACCTACCATTGTTTTAATGTAAATACATATTCGAGGTGCGCTACTCAATCAATCGAATCGATCGATCATCTTTCATTCTCCTACCACCAAAATTTAGGATACCCTGCAAGTGATAAAAGACAAAAAAAAACTCTTTTGGCCCTTATCTGCAGCGCGCGGGTTGCTTGTGTACTCGCACAAGCGGCCCCGAGACGAGACCACCCCTCTTCCTGCACAATGACAGGCTCCAAGACATTTTTCGATCCAGTCGCATGTAGAATACCACCCGTCCTCTAGAAAATAGCACGGGTTCTTCCTCTAATTCTGCAGCGATATTGTACTACTCCATACAAACATTTTGAGTACCCAGCTTTCTCGCCCTAGTAGACCAGTTTGACACAACCTCACCAGCAAGTATGTACTCCGTATGTACTCTACTTTGTAGTCGGGGAAGCCAGTCTAGTTTGCACTTGTATCAACGAAGCCTTACCCTATCACTTCGAGCACTTCGTCTCACTTTGTGTAGCCTTAACCCAGTCGCCTAAATTGACGGAGAGTTTGTTGGCACGAGTGTAGAGCCCTTCTACATGAATTATGCAAAAAAATGATAGGCATATGTTCTCTTACTGCGTATGGTTCACCATCGCCTACTTTCTACCTAGGGGAAACCCAAATCCGCCATGGCGTCCGAAAGTCGCGTAAACTTGCAGTACCTTCTTCCACAACACCCCCTTTGGTTTTAATAGATATTTAAGTTACTGGTGCTCACTGCGGTGATGCGGGGCACAACCCATACTTTTTAAATTGTTCTATGCACACACCACATGCACAGTCTAACGTAATTGTGTTCTAGCCCTCATGCTCTTCTCAATACCTAAAAGTCTTCCCTAAACTCCCGAAAATAAAAGAAGAGTTTGTAATGTTTATGTGAGGTTAAAGAGCATTATGTCAAGCGGGATGACCCACGAGTGATGCAAAATGATTATCTGTTCAACACGCTATTGTAATAAGAGTTCTGAATAAATAATAAGTGTATATCTGAAAAGATTACATATATGGGGTTCCTCCTTGGATTCCGGGGCAAGACCGAGGACACAACATATTTGCATACCTTACGTGTATGTACGAGTGCTCAAAATGAATGCCTAGTCGCTCTTAACGTGCAGATTATTTATGAGAAGTATTTAAGGATACCGGGAGTTTAAGTTGTTCGTAGAACATTCATCTAAGCATGTATTTAGGGGTAGAGATAGATTTATGCCACTGGCCTAAAGAATTTCCAGCACACGTGCCGACAACAGGTGTCTACCCGCTTATACACATGCCCTGTGCACGGGGTAGGCACAAATACTGGGGAAATATGTCTTTACCCGTGATGTTTTACTTAGTTTAGGTTCTTACACAATTGATATACACATACAGCCTAAATACTTCAGCAATTAACTGGAAATATTCCAGAAAAAGGAGTGTAAAAGAGAAGGCACAGGTTAGTGTGGTGCTAGGATAGGACACGGTTCACAAATAAACTAACCGGATAATCGAATGATTCGGAGAAATGGTACTCTAACTGCGCAAGTTCTCATTGCGCTCTAATGGGGGTCTTCCAAAGGAAAAAAAGAAGAATGGAACTCCGGCCCGTACCCTACAGAGCGCTCGTCCAACCTGGATTGATACCCTGAAAGCAAAGAATCCACAGATACACTCATGTGTTTCGTGTAAACACATGAGTGATCAAAAGCGAAGCACCCCTTACAAACAGAACGGGTAATAACGGACAATAAGAGGTTAAGGAAATCCAGAAACTGAAGACTATGAAAATTGCGGGGAAAAGGCGGGCACCTTTGTAGCCCGTCATGACATGTCCTTTGAACCCACCCTGCACCGAAAGGAAACACCACTCAACCCTAAAAAGAGGAAAAAAAGGAAAACCAACAAGGACGCCAGGTAAGGAACAAAAAGTCGGAAATTTATGTCTCGGGTTTCGAATCGTCCTTTTCATCTGGATACAGCCCTTTAAAGTATATGCGTGCCTTTTCGAATTCCGCACGCATTGAAGCCAACGCTTTTTTAATATTCTTCAGGCAAACCTCTTCATCCTTTAGGTCCTTCAATCCAGTCTCGTCCTTCATCATTCCAAAGTGTTGGATTTGCTCACAGTAATCCTTGACCGTAATCAATCCAAGAGTTGCAGATGAACCTTTTAAGAAGTGGCCTAGCGACGAAAGCTCGTCAAGGTCCTTTTTTTCCCTACAGAATCATCAATAAAGTTCCGTGTTATTACCCCAACCAGGTCTAACCCACAATTTTTCTTCTATGTCCTTGAAAGTCTGCTCTGCTTGCTCTATAAACCCTGATACGATTGCTCTGCTGAAATCGTCATCGCCTTCGTCGTCCATCTCCAGAATTTGGTCAAACGTTGCCAAATCTATGAATTTTAGTTCATTGGCATCCTCTGTCTATACCAAATGTTAGAATTTCTTTGTGGGCTTTTGAAATCATTTTAAAGATGAAATACCCTCTCGTTACGTTCTGGGGTAGGGTCCACCATGTTTAAGTTCTGTTGTTGCAGCGGGGTTTTTTAGAGCACCGCCAACCGTTGGCAGCGGCGATTTGATTAACAGTCGGTGAATAATGAGACGTTTTCTCGGGATACGAACACGGGATGTTCACTTATACTAAAATTTGAGTAAGAAAAGTAAAACTTTAGTCTTGGACGATTCTAAGAAGAATCTCCATTTATTAGGAATTCACCAACGAAGTATGTGGAGTCAACTCGACGGTTTCCAGTAATGCGTGTTGACAAATCTTCCTTCTTGTTTTCAAAGCGTCGTAAACTTGTGCGCAGAAAGCTCTCTTGTTTGAATCCGTGTAAATTTAGTGGGTAGGTGAAGGGATTCTGAAGAATGCCGGATGCCTGTGAAGTGATGGCGGGACGAAGAACGGCGACACGGATGATGAGGGGTGGAGGTGGAGGTGGAGACGGCGCGGGTAAGCGTCAGAGCGACAAGGAACAGGTTGACAGCACGAGTGTTCAACACCACTGCCTCTAACACTAACAGAGTAAAGTACTCTCTCGCTACTCAGGCAAAGAGCAAGTTGCAGCTGGCAGTGATAGCGGGTAGCGACAGCGGTGTTGTAAGGATTTAGGAAGTAATTGGGCGAAGCAGCCGTCTATAGAGGGGTGTCATCTACATTAATTCAACGGAGAGTTCTAACTTCTCGAAACTACGTCAGAGGCAAAGTTGTCGAGGGGCCTGTCCCATTCTTTCACGGCACCCCCCGCGGATCCAGAGCATATGGTAACAAAAAAAATTAACAATCTCATCCCAACAACATGGTCACCCCTCCACAACGATCGTACCATATCTGAGAAGTGCGACAATCAGGATTCTGCGGGCCATACAAAGATGTATGAAAATGTTTAATCACAACTACTAGTACTTACTTGGTAATTAATTATAGGAGCCCCGCAGCGGCGCATAAAAACTGATAGAATGTCACAATTAACAATTGCTAATTGTAGTACATTCCATTTTTGAACGTTAATTGCATATGTAAGCACTATGTCGTGCTTTAAAACGGGAACATACTCGCTACAGGGCTGTGATGCGTTTGAATACACCGCGGCTTGTTCTACGGTTTTGAATTAACGGTCGGGTTTACAAACTATATAGCATAGAGGATATATACAGGTACCTCCATAGTACTTTTCACACTTGCCGTGCAAAAATTGTCTCAAAAGATCATTGGTTATTCTCCAAACGCAGCCTTAACAATGTTACTCAAGTTATTCATAAGTTACCTATTTACTAAACGTACTCGCACTTACTTACTAAGATGTAGATATTTACATTGTAGGCATCTGGTACAGCAAGGTCAAACCCATCTAGTAATCAAATAAATACGATAGTCGTCCTCTTCCGCACCTTATATCTCGTAGTTATTATTCTAGTAGTGTGCATAACTGTATCTTAGAATCACACTTGGTCTAGAACATCCCTTGGAAACAAATATCTGATATGGCTTCACAAGTATTTCTAGTCATCTCAAAATCCAGTCACTAAACCCTCAGCAATATCTTTGAGCCTTGCAATATTCAAAACCGTTATGGTAAAAACAGACTTACGGATCTAACTTTTGCTACAATGCTTAGCTGGGATATATATCAGCAACACAAAAGCAAAAAATCATACTAGCATGAGCAACGTCTAAGTACATTAAGACAGGTGCGAGGTCTTCGTGTAGTATAACACTCACTAGAGTAGCAGGAATCGAAATGGACTCACAGAACTCTCACCTAAGTAAGACACGGATTCATCGATTCTCTATAAAATATGTATAGACTACTCTAGATATCACAGTAGACTAGCTTGTCAACCCAGTTGGTTGGGTGGGCTCTCCTAGTCGCGGGGTCGATTTAGTCTTGACAAGCTAGCCGGCTATTTCATTTCATGCAGTCTTCACTTGAAAAAGGCACATTTTCAAGACACATATGTACCTTACTTCAATGGATGACCTAGGACAACCAACGCCGGGAGTATTTCATTCTCGTGGAATTCGACAACTACTTCTATCACGAATCACTGTTTCTAAACAGAAATATTAAGTGGGCTCATAACTAAGTATATTCTACTTTTCAGCGGCAGAAAGTGTTTTTGAATTTCAAAACAACTCACATACTTGCGCACTGGAAGAATAGAGCTAGCAGCGAATATGCACGAATCTTTCAAATGAATAATAATACCCCGAGAGTTTTGAGGGTAAGAATCGTTTTAGTCAATGGAATCTACGAATATCAGATGTTGCAAATATGTATAAACAGTCTTTGCATATCAAATTATCACTCGCCTAGGTCTCTGAACCTGTGTAGAAGTAGAGATTAGGTACTTAAGTTGTAATACTGCTATTAAGATAAATAGTATCTTTAATGTTGAAAGATCTTGCTGAAAGGTCGATAGTGGACCTCCATTATGTGTCAATTCGGTATCTTGAAATCAGATTGAAATAATTATCAAGCTAGCATATATAGTAATTAAAGCCTACCAGCAACAGGTCAAAAGACGACCGCCAGACTACGCAGTAAAATAATACACTTCGCCTAAGGAAGAGCTTTCATAAATCATGTACAATTCCATCCCAGCCCAGTCCAGACATGTGAAAACCTATGGAAACTAAACATAAGGAAGCTTGCCAAACCTGATTCAAAAAATCTATTCTAACATCCACACGACCAAAAAGTTTCGAATGTGTAAAATAGACAACGATTGTATACTCCAAATCCGTTTTTTTATTCAAAATGTGAAGAAACTTTTGATGCATTGCCGCCGCATGTGCTTACGAGGAAACCTTGTGGATACACTCGGCCAAGCGTCTAACAATTTAGCTTCAAATACTTTTCAACGACAAACGATCGTGACTTACTCAACGTTTCCAGATGTGATACCAGCCACCGAAATGCGGCCGTCCTTAGTAGCATATACCGAGTATTGATTCGCCAAAGTGGAAACCTGCTCCGGCTTAAGGCCGGTATAGGCAAACATACCAATCTGGTTTGTGATGTGGTCCCAGTTGTGCTTGCTTCCAATTTTCTCAAGATTGCCCTTCAACAGAGCACGCATAGTGATGATACGATCAGCCATGCCTTTGACTTCACCAAGCCATTGGCTGTTGAGCTCAGCGTCGTTGAGAATCTCCGACGCGATCCGGGCACCATACACTGGTGGATTAGAGTACAGAGGGCGGACAAGGATCTTAATTTGTGAGTCAACACGCTTCTTCTCTTCAGCACTCTCAGTGAGAATTGAAAACGCGCCAACACGCTCGCCATAAAGTCCCTAATACAATTAGCGCCCGCAAATTACCCATGAAACTACAAAGAAAAGCTTACCATGTTTTTCGCAAACGATTGGCATAGAGCAACCTGGTGGCCTTGCTCAACGAAATGCCTCAGAGCAAAAGCGTCCTTGACAGTGTCACCTGAGGCAAACCCCTGGTATGCCATGTCGAAGAGTGGGAAGTGGTTCTGGGCCTTCATGACATCGCTAATCTCCCTCCACTGTTCTGGAGTTGGATCCACACCAGTGGGGTTGTGTGCACATGCATGCAGCAGGAAAATGGAGCCCTGGGGTGCTTCCTTCATGTCTGCGAGCAGACCTTCAATATCCAGGCCAATCGTGTCCTTGTTGTAGTACCTGTAGTTCTTAACACTCATGTGACAGTCACTGAATACAGCCTTATGGTTTGCCCATGAAGGATTTGGCAGATAGACTGTCTTAGAGTGAGGATAAAATCTCTCCAAGAAAGCACCACCAACACGAAGAGCTCCAGTCCCCGAAATAGTCTGTGTAATTGCAATCTTGTCTAGAACAGGGGATTCTGCCCCATATGCTAAAGCGGCTGCAGCCTTGGTGAATTCTGGAACTCCGGTAATAGGAGCATACTCCTTGTTGAGGTTTTTTTCCAAGATCCTCTTCTCTGCAGCACGCACAGATGGCAAAACATATGGTTTTCCGGCATCGTCACGGTAGGCACCAACACCTTAATTTATAAATTAATGCAGTCCGAGAATTTTTATTGAGGGTTCCAAACCAAGATTGATCTTTTGCTGAAAAGAATCCGCCTTGAAGGCTTCAGTTATTCCTGTAAAAGATAACTATCAATTACCAAAAACATAAAATTTAGGTCAACAATAAGCCTACCAAGGATCGCCTATAATTAATGGTGATGAAATTAGCAATCTGTACAAATACCCAACACCGGTGTCAGTAGGGGCGGGTTATTCAGACTCACATCCTATAATTGTAGTGATGCACGGTTAGCCATGTAATCTCATTTAATGAGAATGAGGTAGCGACTTACTGGTGGGCCTTGTGGGACTTTACCCCATGTGCTCGCTGACCTGGAGGCAGCCACTAGCTTCAAAAATGACGATGGCTTTCCAGTCACAGATCTCACAGTTGCCAGCATCATGAACTTTTTTTGAAATAAGTCAATTTGATATTATTATGGAGCGGAGAGGGTTACTTTAAGAGGGTTTGATTGTGGGGCAGAGTAGAATGGGATACGGGGAAGGAACGGACGGTATAAATAGCTAAAGAAGCGAGGGGCCTATGGTGGGTGAATGCCAACCAAAATTTGTGGGCTTCACGGGAGTTGGGGGGCGCCATTTATGGTTAGCGCAAAGCTTTAAATTCTGCGGACCTGAAACGTGGGTTGTGGCCCGCGTTCATTCCCCGACGCACTGACATAAAAAAATTAGTGAGATTTAGAGATTCCGATTTAGTAACAGTTACTTTATATAATGTGAGTGGGGTGCTTCATTTTCATCCTACAGCTGGGCCACCAAATTCGTGACACTTTATATTATGTAGTGTGCCAAAGTCAACAATCCCTACTCCAGCAGAGGGGGGGTTTTTTTTTACCGGGAGTTGAATTAAGCTTTTTTGAGGGATCTAAATGAGACCATACAGCCGGTGTCAAGACCTTATCGTTGTCTTTTCCCACAGTCATAAACTTCCTACTTAATCTACATACACTGGTAAATTAGAAGTTCAATTAACTCGATGCAGCCTTCAACATGCTTACTACATATATCTTACGGGGTAAGTAGGTGTGCCGGCTCCAGCTCGCCGAACCTCAAATGACTAGATCTGTGGTGAGCCTGACCAGGTACCTTCTCCGCTAAACACTCGTACATATGAGTACATACTCTATATGCACATCTCATCGGGAACGCGGAATAACTCCGTGCAAATAAGCCCAAGCAGTATCCACCGGACCATCGGATCGCTCCGGCGGTTCGGCCCTACAGGATGTCTTTCCAGGGAGAACAGCCCACATAATGCAGGGCTATCTTAACTAGACTGAAAAGGCTATCGCGAGGACCTGACAGACGCAAGATACTCCCTAAAAGAGCCCCATGTACCATATGCCCCCTCCCTAACCGGCCACTTGCTTGTGTATTATAAGTGTTCGGCTTGGAGAAAGTGTGCATCAGTTCCGGAGGCACATCTTCCGGAGTGGTACTTACAGAGGATTCGAAGGGTCAGATATATTCAGATTAGAACTATCACACAGTAGATCAAAATTTAGTATATAGACACTTATAAAAACCTCGTGCAGCTAGAGAACCAGACTTGGAGCACAGATATTTTGTTAGCTAGATAGAACGTTCTTCAGAGGTCTGGCCTCCATCACTATTATCCGGTGATAGAGCTACAAAATCTCCACTGTTCAAAAGAGGCCAGAGAACGAAACAATTTTGGGGGGTCACGTTTCTAAACTTCAACTTGATTATAATGCAGCTTCTTAAAGTAAAACGACAGAAAAAAACACACATGCCTCGGAAGACAAAAAAAGGAAGATTCAATGATTGAATAACAAAATGTCTTAATCGCATGCGGGCATTTTACAACTTTCATCTTCCATAATTCATTGATCCAAACATCCAAAATGAAAAAACTCCATCCCAAGATGCATAGTATACGCTCGCAAAAAGAATAAAACAAAAATGCACGCTCAACAACCATATACAAAATACTGATGCAAATTACATAAGTAGCAACCCAATCATGGTAGCTTGGTATCTTAGGACATAATAGGACACATACAACAACCTAATTTCTATAGTCGAGCTTTGTATGTAAAGACTTTCGGTTGGCCCCATCTTCCAAATTGCTGGTTCCACTCCGGACTGTGCCCATCTGGATATGGTGCTCACCTTTCTCGTCTACAAACTCACAAGGGGTTTGCGGGTATGCATCGTTCGGGCTTGTAGCGAAGACGGGGAAGTTTGCACTCCTTGCATGTTGATCGGCAAACGGGTTTTGGTGTGCGTCGGTATGAGGATTAGGAGCAACACCACCCTCTCCACGATGGGGATCACGCCCCCACCATAACGAAAATACCCGGATGAGAGCGATGAGCAGTACAATGAACCAGATAGCAGTGACGGCACCTGATATCGCAGCCTCCTGTGTGAGCATGTTCTCCCATTTCTTAGTGAGCTTAACAACCACATCGGTGATTTGGTCAGTTGCGGCAGAATCTGGATTTGAAAGAAAACTCTCTGATCCAGGGGAGTCTGATCCAAGCGAATCGAGGGCTCCGAGTGAGAAAGTATCTACTGGAAGAGTTGGAAAGGTAATTTGGGCATGATCGTGGGCCCATGTAAGAGCCTTCTGAATTCCTTCGATCTTGTATCCAATGAGGCATTTGAGTACATCTTTGACGGGGTTCTCCAATGGGGTTCCTCCAAAGGCTGTTTCTACACCTTCGGACATTTTGTCGACCAGAGTATTGAGAGTGTCATTCATGGCATCAGTGCCATCTTTCACCCAACCAAACAACTCGTCATTGAGTTCTTCATTTGTAGACGTAATCGCTTTGTTAGTTTGTTCACCCCAAGCCCGGGACGAAGCATTCAACTTGTCGACAACTAAGCCTGCGAATTCCCCAATCTCAGCGGCCAACTCAGGCGCTTTGGACTCGACCTGTTTTAAAAGGATAACCTGGCAGAGCACACCAGCCAATCCAGCTACGCCGAGGGACAGTACAAAGAGAGCGGGCGGTGATGTAATGTATGAGATAGCCCATCTGACCAGAACCTGACGACGTCCCGGCTTGACATAATTAGCAACCCTCAGTCCAAAGGTCGAGGGCGCTGGATGAGACGCAATATGAACCACGTCGACAGGGTCAAACTCCCTGGTCGAATCTGTGAGCATGTATGCACGAGACCGCATAGTGCGCCAGTTATGAATATCGCGATAGGCCATTGGACCCATTACAAGGATCGCAAGAGTGACAATGATTCCAATAAGGATATTTCTAACTTTGTGTACAAGGGCGACAAGCTTGTTGAAGAAGTTGTTTATTGTCGGATTATCAGAGCAGAAAGTCATCTTCTCCTTCTCGGGGATAGGGAAATTAGAGCGATCAAATTTATAGATTTTAAGTTGCGACTCAACCAATTTCTGCATTGCAGGTTAGTATTAATTCTTGGAATATGGGTACAGTTCCAATCAACTCACTTGAATTTTCTGGAAAGGGATTCTAATGACATCATTTGCAGCCTTCTGAACCTCCTTGAAGTCCGGAATATCATTCTCCAATTCTTTCACTTTTTTAGAAAAAGTATCTGGGATCTTGTAGCTTTTGAGTTTATCAATTGATGGAATGGAAACATCGGGTATCGGGTTCTTTGCTCCAAAAAAATTCCCAACACTCTCAATACCATCCAGGGCCTTATTGATCAATTCCTGGGCATCTTTTATCTCGTCCTCGATGCTGGTGACCATGCCTCCCATGAAATTGTTGATGCCATCAGTAATTTCCGAGGTCACATCAGCCACCACGCCAACAGACCCTTTTACGGCGAGGGTAATCAAGCAGAGGTAAGTCGAGGTGACAAGATTAATAATGAAGATTACAATCTCCTGAATAGCAGTGATCATGAGAAGAAGTGTTTCTTGCAAAGCATGAACTGCCGTCTCAATTCCTATGGCAGCCATTTCGTTCACACCTTTGGACATGTAATGTGGCATGGAAGCCATGGCAGAGCCCATACTCTCAACCCCAGTGCATGCCGACAATGCCTTGTCTCTAGCAGACTCGAGGTCGCTATCCAGGGAGATAGTTGCTAGAATCACGCGGACCAAGATCAGAAAGAGCAATACCGTCCATCTATTGAACCACACTTGGGACAATCTCGCCTGGAGTCCCAAATACGGTGTGAGGTAGGGCGTCGTCGTAGGTATCCGCCGTTGGTTTTCCGGATTCACAGCATCCTCATAGCTGGGGCATTTTCCCAGGTACGTTTGGTCAGTTTGTATGTTCTGGTGAGGAAATAGTCGTCGTTGCATCGAACCAGCCAGGGCACTCATATTGACGATATAAATTTGTGTGTGTTTAGTGTTTTATAAGAAAAGAAGAGAAGAAAGACGAAAGAAAAAGATGAAAGCAACGAAAGCTGCTCTCTCTTGTCTGAGTATGTTGGTGTTTGTTGTTACTGAATGTGGTTTCAACTTGGAAGGGTGAGTGTTGGTACAAGTGTTTGTTTTGAAACTTATGGACAGCCAGCTGCGAACAACTTGAGGTGAAGTTATAGGTGAGTTATATAGAAAAGAAAAAGAGCTAGCTCTTAAGAAGTTGTTATTGTTAAGAAAGTAAAGAATTTTCGACCGACTTTTCAGATCCAGGTGCTGAATGCGAAATGTATCGTGTGTGCTTGAACTGACCAGGCAGGGGGTAAAGCAAAGTACAACAGCTGAGCCCGAGGAACCTCACGATGAAAACGGTGGGAATAGGTCAATATATACATACTCCTGTTGATTGTTGACTGGACGCTCTGCAGGCGCTATATTCCCCACCGTCTACCAACCACAGCGCGCAATCAACGGAACAATTAAACCTAGCATCATCGTGCAGCGTTAACAGAAACACAATTTCTGTACCTCTAGCCAGCTGTTCGCTTCCATTGGTTGAGACCCTGCATTGCATTGGCCACATTCAGCCGAAACACGGGACAATAGCCACCTGAGCCACTTTTCCACCCTATCAAGCGCTGGGCACCAAACCGACACCCCCTGGACCCTGAACATAGTAGTTTCGCCTATTTTTGAGGCGAAGAGCAAGAGGTGGTCCAAGCTTTTCGCTGTGGAACAGCTATCGCATCTGGGAGCCTCCTCGCTCTGACGCAATCAGGAATCGGAGGAAAGCGAAGAGGTGACTATCCCAGTTTGTATATTACAATCTTTTTGATCAAAATATGAAAGACAGGTTAAATTATGTAATGTAAATGAATTCCAGAGTATAAATTTAAATAATTGTAAAACTTCAATAATACATCATAAAGCTTGCCTAGCGCTAGTGGCCATCTGTACTTTAATACGGTACTCTACATTACTTTATTGAATCACGACCGACACCGGGAAGACCCCGGGCTGACACTGTAGCCTTGTATTCAGCCAGCCAGTTGTCACTGCATTGTATCTCTCAACGTTCCTTACTGCAGAAAACACCTTAGAAGTACATACGTGTACTCACATTTAGATGGTAAAGCGCTGCCCTACGTTATTCAATTCGTAAACTCAACTATTAAAACAAGATATTTGGAGTCATTTTATGATGCTCAATTCACACACTAATATTTGTGGAGATTAATATCTCGTGACTTATTTTTCCTCAAGCATACATAGCCAGTTGCCACATATTAGCCGTACTTCAATGCAGGTAGCGCTCACTCATCTATTTTTGTACTCCCGGGCGGGTGACGGGGCCATTCAGAGATAGATGCGACAGATTGCTTTGCTGGCTTACAGGCGCCGACGCCAGCCTGGGTTGGGAATGTGAAACAGTACTAGGTACTGTGAAAGCTCCGTGACTAAGAATGTTCTTGTAACTGTAATTATACGTTTCCACTGCCTACCTACATAAGGTAGATTTTTGGAGGTTTATCCCATATTATATTACAAGGCCTTTTGAGCGCTAATAATGGTCCATAAACTATTCGTATGATACTTATCTAAATTCAGATGTACAACATTATGGTGGCCATGGGATTATAACGCAGCTCGTATTTACTGCACTGGGCCGTCTAGGTCTAGGTATCTACATGAATTTCTTCAGCCCACGCAGCCTCTCTTTAGCGGCCTCCAGCACATCGTCGTCCTTACAAACCGCGAACCTAGCATGCATGTTAGCACATTTTTACCAAGTAGGGAATATCATGCGAAGACAAATATTTACTTACCGCAGGTAGTTCTCTGCCTCCTTCTCGTTCTGTGGTGTGTAGAATTCTGTGGGTGGGATTGCCGCAACCCCGATCTCCTTGATCAGGAACCAGCACAGTTGGAAGTCCCGAGGCCGCTCGGCGACATATGATGGAAAATTGTAATTCTCCGGGAGCTTAACTTTACTCAAATTGACCAGCCTTCAGAATAAAGAAGCCAATTCGTTAACTATAGAGCCACGCCAGGATCGTGGGTTGCACTTACACAAAGTACCCACCATCAGGTTCAGTGTAGGGAAGCCCCAGCTCTTTCCAAACTTCGTTGAAGCGCGCCATCTTGCCCAACATTTCTGTCTTAGAATCTTCCCAGAAACCTTCCTTGTCGGCCTCCTCAAAACCAATGGCTGCAGCTTCTTGGAGGGGGGAGACGCTACTGAAACATATCTATACCAGTATCAGAAAGAAAAAAAAACATCCACAACGCCCTCTACGGGGATATACTCGTGTGTGTGCCGCGCCTGCATACTTGATTAGATGGGGTTTCCCGATCAACCAACCAACCTGCAAATTGTCAACACCTGTATCACTGATAGAAAATCCACAGAACACCTACCCTCCAGCCTGTACAGTAGAAATTCTTCCCCGCACTCCCCACCGTAATGGTCAGGTCCTCGATCTCGGGTCCCAGTGTGGCCACCCTAGTGAACGGTGTATAGTAAAGTCGATCATACACCTCATCACTGAGAATGATTACATTGTGCTTTACACACAGCTCAGCAATCGCTCGCAGCTCCTGCTGACTGAAAACTTTGCCGATAGGGTTGTGTGGCGAGTTAATCACCATCATTCTTGTCTTGTCGGTAAATGCGGCCTCTAATTCGTCCATATTCAAGCGCCATTCACTGGCGGGGCAGATCTCGCTATCACCCTTCTCTGGGGGATGTAGGCTGACATACCGCACCGTCCCACCGGCCATTTCGATATTACTGATGTACTGGTCAAAGTATGGTTCCATGACGATAACCTCGTCGCCGGGCTCAACGAAGCCCATGAACGCGCTCAGCATGCCCTCGTTTGCGCCACTAGTGATGACGATCTCCGACGCCGGGTCCAGCGTGCGCCCCCAATATTTGGAGTAGGCTCCTGACAACGCCTGCCGCAACCGCAGTCGCCCCTGCGTAGGCGAGTACTGGTTACAGTCCACGCGCTCAAGCGCATCCTTTGCCGCCTGCAGCACGAAGTCCGGTGGGTTGTAACCAAAGAAGCCCTGGCCGAGATTGATTACGGGAGTCTCACAGGCTGCGGCGGCCTCGTTCACGATAGACCTATGGCCAGTGAGTGGACACAGAAATGCAGGTACAGGCTACATAAAAAGTTGCCGCTGTACATACCAGACATCTTTGCGCTGTGAGGCGACGCGGGCAGCAGGCTTAACCTTCGGAGTCATGGCAGTACGGGAGCTCGTGTGGAAGCTAGAGAGAGAGGCTGTGATGCGCGGGGGGCGGGGGAGGGCTAGTAGGCGGGGGATGTGGAGAATTGATGCGGAGGAGGAAAGCCGTGCAATCATAGGTGCTCACGTCGTCGTTGCAACTATGTCGCCACCTGGAAATATATCGGCTGTTGCCAGTAGGACTTGAGAGCTTGCAGCAAGAAGTTGGACATTATACTCTGCGTTGTAGGGAGCGATGAGCACAAATACATTGGTGAAGATTAGTAATATATATTTTATTTTGGTGGGGTTCTGCAAGGGCTAAGCTTGTGTATACTCGCACTTCCCTCAAGTACACAGACGTCGTACACACATCCAAAAAGTTATATTTATAGGCGTGGCATTCGAATATCATGCACACCAGAAGCCAGTGTTGTAATCTTTTGCTCCCACCAAGTATATGTCAAGTGTATGGCTTGATTTGCTGGATATTCCACGTGTCGAACTTAGATAACGGGGGTACACACCGTAGTAGTTGGTAATGAACTGTGACTAATCAAATAATAGAAACCGCCAGTTGCCGAAACCGCCCTCGCCCCCCTTCTTTCTTCAGTAGAATCACTTACGGATAAGTTCACCTCTTACTGGATTAATCAATCATTTGATCTCAGACTTTGGCCACCCAAATTAAATATCTAAAACATGATACTTCCAATAGTTCTATTCACAATTGTGACCTCAGTCGCGAATGCACAACTCGCCGACTTTATAAACCGTGTCGTTGGAGGTACAACCCAACAGCCTCTTGTGTCGGACGAGTCAGTCGTTGAAACACACACGCGCGTTCTAAACTCCGAAAACTGGCGTAATGCTGTCAGTGTGCCTATTGACGATGCTGCGAGCCCCGAAGACAGCCAAGAATGGTTATTTTACTTCACAGGAAAAAACTCGACGAAGTCTCGAAATATTACATTTTGGGATGGTGTTTATAAGGTTTATACAATACATCGCTGGTCAAGCATTGAAAATTGAAAGCTTACAAGTTACATGCGAACTACATAGGACACTATCTACTCTCTCTCCACCGCCAAACCTCCTGCGCCCCTGCACTTTGCCACTGTGAACTGCTCCATTCCGGAATCTGCAGACCTATGCCATAGTTTTTTTCTGGCGGAGCCATATATACCAGTCTTTTATCATTTTGCTTCATACCCTATTAACGGGTCAACTGAGATCCGCAAGGTGCCATGGAACAGAAATATAACCGAAGCTGAACAGCATGTGTATCTTGCACGTTTCCATACAGAGAAGCTGTGGAGAGATGTTCAACCTTGGATTAGTGTTCTTAACCCTATTGACGGACAACTTAAAGATTTTACCCCCTATCTTGGGCTTGCTTTAAAGTACTACGAGATGCTTCCTCAGTGGGCCTTTATGATTATCATATCCTTCGTTGGGAGACAAGTTTCGTATGTTTAACTCCTGATTATATATACCTTTTTTACAAAAACTAACATTCGAGTAGATCCAGAATGGTCGGGAGAGTTAACCAAGGACGTGCTGCGTGACAAACGCATGATAAATATGAATTTAACACTTTCCATACCATTTTTGCATTCATTTTTAGGGTCTTATAGCAAGGTAGGTCATGAAAACTGGGATAGTAGATTCTAGATTTAGGAATCTTGTCCTCTGAATCTTGTAAGATATGATATGATTTCTTTCGTAGGGTTGGTGTAGGGATGTTCATTCTTTACGTATAATTGCTTCAATGTGTTAATTGGCGGTCGGTTACGGTTTCCAGTATTCACGCGCTTTGCGCTTGGTGCTGGTGCACAATGAATAATGGATATGATTGCGAGTATGTGCATGTTCCTTTGTTTAATTATTCCGGCCCTACAGTAGAATTACTTCCTATATCTGGGTTTAAAACATGGTCACAAATGTCCGTTATTATTTTAAGTTGTCTTCCAATCTGATCGACAGACCCGGATGATGGCAGTTTTCCATATCGAAGGTCACTCATGTCACCAACGATTGTATCCATCTGCTTATACAACTCAGTGCAGTTTATATCCAATGCACTAAGCTCTTCATCTTGATCTGTCACTGCATTCTCCATTTGTTCCAATAGCTCCACAAGAGTCAATCTTGGTTGTGTAGGTGGGGCACCGTAAAGCTACAGTTGATTAGATTTCTATCGTGTCAAAATAAATATAGATCCCCTCCCACCTCGATCCCCTCCATGATATCAGTGTCCATAGTACGTTCTTCCCTTCCTCTCTGTTTAAGTTCCTTCCGTTGTCTGGCTCCAAGCCGAGCCTCCATGACAATGTTTTTCTCGATGCGGTCGCATTGTCTATTGCGTAAGACCTGTAGTTCACGGTATAGAAGCTTGATTTGGGGGTTATTGCGCTTTTCTTTTGGAAAAAGCTCAGTGTACTGTTTCAGAGACACAAATTCTTCAAGAGGAGCACGAGAAAGTAGAAATGATTTAAGAATCTGCTGCTCGGTTGCCTGTGAATTGGCCATCGTTTGAATTGTTCGGGTTGGTATGTAAACCAAGTAGTACATAAGCGGTTGCTGGCCGTCTGAAGAGGTTAGCCAATCGGGTACGGCCTAGGCATCTGTTACCCGGCCAAGCAGTTGGGGTCGTTGTGTTTGCCGTCACTCGGTACCTGATCCCCGACGCCCACCTCGAAGCCTATTTACATACAGCTTCCCATTGACACAGAGCGTTATCACAGTTCACCTCACATACAAATCTACCACACTCTCTACCTGCAACCGATTCCCCCTTAGTCATTTCTCTATCGATCCTTTTCTACCCAGCCACTTGTCTTTTCGCAACCTCGAACCCGACTCCAACGAGACCACACGGGCCAGACCAGCTAAACCACAGCTAGCTCCGGTTTCAGTTCGACACAAGCAATCAATATGCCTCCAGCAGCGTCTCAGAAGGCAGCTGTCTACGATGTCCAGGAACGCGTTCTGTGCTTCCACGGACCGATGCTTTACGAAGCTAAAGTATTGGAAGTTCGCAAGGCCGATGATAAGAAAGACCCACCGGAATACAAAGTTCATTACAAGGGCTGGAAGAATACGTGCGTAAATTCGGTTCTGTTATTTTTACTCTGTCTTTGCCCCCTCCAATATCAAGCATATCACCCTTCTGCCTCCGGCAGTGTCGCCACAAACGGCACCTCCGCCCATTCCGCATTAGTCACGAGCTAACCAAAACACACTCTAGATGGGATGAATATGTCCCCGCCGACCGCCTTAGAAAAATGAACGAAGATAGCCTGCGCGTTCAAAAAGAACTGAACGAAAATAGCAAGCCCCTCTCAAAGAAACCTGCGGATGTTAAAAATAAAAAACTTAATACCAAAGCTGGCTCCGAGGATCTGCCTGTTCCTAACACCATGCCTCCTCGAGGCCAGAAGCGCGGACGCGACATGGAGATTGAAAAAGAAGAAGACTACCTTAAGCGACACGATGTCAAGATTGCTATTCCGGATTCCCTAAAGGCTTACCTTGTCGATGACTGGGAGAATGTTACTAAAAACCAACAGCTGGTGCCGCTGCCGCGCGATCCGACCGTCAAACAGATTCTACAGAAGTACAGAGCATCCGTGCCTAAAAAGCGTACCGGCAGTGCAGAGTCCGATATCTTTGACGAAATTATTGCAGGCTTGAAATTATACTTCGACAAGAGCCTTGGCACAATGCTGCTGTATCGCTTTGAGAGGCAACAATTCCTAGAAATTATGAAAGAACACCCCGGGAAAACGCCGAGTGACATATACGGCGCTGAGCATCTCCTTCGTCTTTGTGGTATGTGAAATGAAATAAAACCCTCGGCACACAATTGGAGGCTAAACAAAACTAGTCTCGATGCCCGAGCTGCTCGCGCAGACCAACATGGATTCCCAAGCTATGTCAAAGCTACGGGACCACATCGAAGAATTTGTACGCTTTCTGAGCAAGAATCCGGAGCAATATATTGCATCTCCGTATGAGAGCGGTAAGGAAACCACCGCTACTACCACATCATCCTATACCTCTAAGCCGTCACCTTCCTTCCATGCCCCCCCTCCTAAACTTAACGCGTCTCCTGCACCCGCATCTAAGACACCATTTGCGTCTCAAACTCTCCCTCCAAATAAACGCGTCAAAACTACGCGTAGCTCTTCTAATAATAATTCTTCCAATAGCATCGCCCCGGTACATTGATCTTTCTAGAGGAGCCTGAATGATGTGGGAAATATACATTTGAGAACAGACAATGTTGTGTGCTCTAGTTGTCTGCAAACGGCGTTTATGGTGTATTGTACAACAATAATTTTTTCTCTGCTGTCATTTCTGGTAAGTGTAACTTCCAGTTCTGCTCATTTGTTTTGGTTTGTAGAAGTTGAGGGAAATGCTTATTGGGTATGGGATGGGGATTTTAGTAGGTCCAAGCGTCATGTATACATACACATACAATAGTACATCGATCAGAGGATTCAGGACATGTTGTCAAAATTATATTGCAATTGTGATTAGACCATGACTACCTTGATTAAATGATAGCGTGAGCATCGATTTGAATTAAGTTCTTGTAAGGCTAATAGTCATTCTCGGTATGTTTCCACAATGTGATACAGATCCTCTTAGAGTTTCCACATCGAACACCACTGTGTTTAACCTATTGAATTTGTATGAAATTAACGCTTAAATCCCGGTCTATATATATATACACGTAGCCTCGTTCCCAGCGGTGGCGTTGTTGCTCGTACCTCGCGGGTGAAAGTGAGTGCAACGAAAACGCCCGACTGGGAACGAGACTAATATACACGTAAAAGGTCCGTAAAAAGGAATTTAAAGCTTTTCGAATTTCTGGCTACTTAAGTATGTATCATAAGCAGTGTTCCGTTATTATAATGGCGATTTAAATTTCAATTTCAGGTGATTCAATTAAGTCTGTTTGTAACTCCTATGTAATCTAGGAATCGTGACCCCTAGTAGATACAGTATGGTGAAAGGGGGTTTTTTAGATACGCGTAACAGCAAAGAATATCCGTAGTTTGGCCGTATCTGTGCCAAATGCCGTCATTACACGGAATTGCTATGCACATCTTTGGGGAAGATGGATTAGCAACAGAATACGTAGCGAAATATCAATACGTATCCAAAACTGACATGTATCCCCATTGGATGCACATTTAAGGTAAATCCAAAGCCAGTACGTATTGTTCTCCAGATACGCATCTTAGTCAAGATACGTAATATTAGGTGGTAGAGGTATGATACAGTGCTTAGTCACCACCCCACACATTACTCCGCGATTCATTCTCAACGGGTTGTTGGCCGTATGGGTGTTGATGTTACAGAAGCTTTGTCGTGGGGACTGCAGTGAATTTACGGGTTCGGCGATGACAGATCTCCAACTCAAAATTAAAATCTAGACTTTTATCTTCTTGCCTGTAGTTTAATATGACTACACCCGGCGCGCACGGGTGCATTATGATGGCTATCAAAGATCATTGTTGATGATGATGATTTATCCAAGAACCAAAGATATTCCCCTATGACAAACATCAGTTTATACGTATTCGCACTATAATATGTGTTTTACCCATATTCACAAGCGATATACACAGGATACGCTATTTACAGCATAACCAATATCGATTTACATTGCAACCAAGATACACATTTTCGCTTAAATACGTGTTCCAAGCCGATACATATCCACTCAAAATACCATAGTATCATCTGTAGTTGAAATTGATACATATCAGGGTTAAATACGGTGATAATGGCGTATCTAAAAAGCCCCATTTCACCATACTGTAATCTGAGCCCAAACATTCTGATGAAGGTTGTACTTCTCTCGTGCTAGCTAGTTTGTACGGGTACTGGTATTTACATAGAATGTCACTGGCCATCAATTGATAGTTTTTGTGTACATTTCTCAGAGAAAAGGATTTATCGCTCATCGATAGATAAATTAGCATTACAAGCATATCATTAAGAAAAAATAGGTATCATTTTGCATATAATTAATTATGCGTTTTAAGAGACCTCATCTACCAACGATCCCCAATAATAATAGAAAGGATGCATTCTGCCCTGAACAAAAGAAATTCGAATGTCGCATTCCACTCATCTACTTGCTGGAAAGTTTTTTGTATGAAGTAAAACACCTTTAACGCTTCTAATTTCTTGCTTCACTTTCATTATCGGGTCTTCCTTGTCCTTCTCTTTGCCCATACCTCCAACTTGTCCACTGTACCCGCCAAATGGGCTCGTATACATTGAGGCGCTCAGTCCAGAATCATATGTCAGGCCCTCAAGATAACTGGTCAAGTCTTCAAGCAAGAAGTTCAGTTCGTTATCGGTCCCATCGCTGTGGCTTTCCACCAATGTTTTCATTTGCACTGTGAGCTCCTCTAGCTTGCCATCTGGTGTCATGGACCCGTCATCATCCGCGTCAATCACGTCAGATGTTTGTGTCTGAGCATCGACGTGAAAAAGCTCGCTAGGATCAGATGTGTCACTTTCGTCGTCGGCCGAAGCATAAACAATGGATTGCTTTCTAATATATTCCTCTGGCATGAGCTCTTGTAATCTTGAATTGAACTCATCTAGATTCTTCGAGACAGTTGATGCGAATTCGAGGCGGGCTGTCGTAAGGGCATCAAGCATGGGCGCTACAATAAGCTTATTGGCGCCGTAAACAGTGGCAGCCGTGGCAGCACCGAAGTATAGGGATTTAAGAAGTGTTGTTCCGGTAATCAAGGGCTTTGGACCGGCTGGAGGTGGCGGAGAGAGAAACTCCGGATAGGTTACGATCGGTGGAGATTGCTGGAGTACCGGTCTGGGAGTAGTCGAGGCCTTCTACGGTAATGTCAAAGGATGTTATTAAGTCAAACATGATGATATTCTTCTACCTGTGCAACAATTCCGTTTTGTGTTGGTGTCGTAGTATTAAGCTGTTTTGTTAGACTGACCGCTTCAGCATCTGTGAGTCCCTTGGACTTTAAGAATTCTCGCTTCTTGTCAATAGGAGCATCACGCACGCTACCAGTTTCAAGGAAAAGGGTAGCCTGCTCAAGCAGTTTTTCGCGTTCCCGGGTATCGGTCGAAATATCATCGGGTTGTATAACTGGGGCATCTCGTGGAGGAGGAGATGAGTGAACCGTTTTTAATTCAGGTGTTTCATTTTCGACTTTTGTAGTCTCAGCAACTGCTTGAGCTGTGGGTGAAGATATCGATTCATGTGAGGGTAAAGTTTCGGGAGGGTTTAAGTTCCCTGAGAGCAATTTATTGGGTTGATCCTTTGCGTCAGTCATCGATGTTATACGTGAGTGAGAAAAAGGTGTTTGAAACTCTAGATAATACAAGAGAAGGACGCGGGCCGAGGTCTCTATGTATCACAGACACCTAAGCACTCTGCATAGGGAGGAGCATGGGGCTTGAGGTGTAGCTCGGTCTTGGCACATGTGATGTTTCTTTGAATTTGTGCCGAAGAGTACGGCCCTTTGGTATATCCAGGGATGGGAATTTCTTTTGTTATTATGGATAATTGCGTGTATATTTCGCCCGGCATTATCATCGAGAAACGATTCCCTGGTTGGGTTAATACATTTCTTTCTTGCACAACCCATATTGATTTCCCGAACCAGCATAAGCTCCACTCCGCTAATTCCGCACACTACCAAAAACATAGTTAAAACAATGCCTCCCAAACGGAACCAGCCTGTCCGAGCACCGCCACCTCCAAAGAGAAAGCGGGTCTATGATGAAGACGAAGACGACGACGACGACGATGAACTCAGCGAATTGAGTGATACTTCCCCCACAGATCCTACAGCAAATGACGAAGAGGACGACGAGCTATCAAGCGAATTAGACAGCCCTGAGAGTGAAGCCGAAGACTCGTTTGTAGCCCAACCCTTGCTTTACCAAAGTTTTCTACTCAGGCACAAAATTACCTTAGGGCGCCCCTAAGTTCTAACTTGCCGGCTAATATCTTTTATCGAGTCTCATAGCTACGCTTCAGAAGGCGCCCAAGACGAATCTGACGAAGACGAGGTTGTGAATAAACCGCACACACTAACAACAAAGGCAACAAAGGTATCTACACAACGGGCAACTACCACGCGACGAGCGATTGCTACACAGTCCACCCCTAAAAAGCCTGCGACAGTTACCGCAAAGAAAGTAGGTACCAAATCCAATGACAGGGAGTTCACCAAGGTTGTGTCTGGACCGCTGTCGAAGCTACGACAGTTCCCCCCCCGCTCCACGCAAACAAGAAGTTCTACATATAGCACCAGGAGCTCATACACCAATCAGGGACAGGACTCAGCTGTGGAAATACCTACAGTGAAGAATACCACGGCAGTGGCACCAACTATCAGATTAAAAATAGGTAAGGACAAACTTCGGGAAGCCACTTCATCTTGGACACCACCTCCGGGTGCAGCTGATAGCCACACTACCCCAACAGCAGCTGCTACTCAGGAGAGTGCTGCATCTTTGCCGATCGTATCGAGTATGAAGCCCTCAGCTACAACTGGGGCAGTCCCACGGGGCCGTAAGGTTGTCCAGGAAGTATCGTCTGAAGATGACGAAAGCAAGGAGGATGAGGATGATGAGATGGTGGATGTTGATGCAGAGGGCGAAGACGAAGAACTAGATGAAGACGCTGAAGGTGATGAAGACGAACTGAACGACGAGGACGCTGAAGGAGAGACTGATGAGGAAATGGCCGACTCTGAGGATGAGGCCAATGGGAATACCCCAGGAACCGACTTCCTCAGCAGGATCGGAACTCCCACAGATATGAGTAGGTTAACGAATCGCCAGAGAACAAGGATGGGAGACATCACCACTGCCGACCATCTCCTGGAACTTCCTAGTGGTTATGGTGCGCTTTGATTTCGTACCAGTATTTGGGGTAATATGTTGATGGTTATGTAGAGAAACCTGGTGCTGCTAAGCCGGTCACACTGTCAGCACATGAACAAGAGCTGAAAAGAGCTGAAATGGCTCGGCGTCGGAAGAATCTTACAGATCAACGGTTAGAAGAGGAAAAGGTCGAACCCTCATCGTGTCTGGGCTATCAAGAGACTGACTGCCACTTTTTTTTACATACAGATGGATACCATAAATAGATTGCTCAAAAAGCAGACACCCAAGATGAGGAGAGGCCGGAATACGGGCACTGCCGGCGATGCAACCCCGGCTAATAAAGAAGAAGCCGAAGCAATGGGAATCGAGATGCCACCTCCACCAACAATGGTTCGGTGGGTAAGTAATAAAGAAGGTTCTCGTCTCTCCGTTCCAGATAGCTGGCTTTCATCTCCCATTGGCAAAGTCTTCGAACCACAGACGGTGAGTCCGACTAGGCAAAAGTTGATTGAAGAAGTTTAAATGGTTTTATAATATAGCGTCCTCTCCCAGTTTAGATCTACAGATACTCATGGATGGTTCCTACTGTATCATCATTCTGTATATTTTCTCTCTTTTGCTTCTATCATTCCTTAATTACTATCTAAATCATAGTTTTCTAGATTCCAAAATTTGTGATGAACCAATAAATTAGGTATCATCTATTGATAATTAGTGCGTCTTAGTAAGTAATGCAGTTAATTACCCTCACGTGATTAATCGTAGTTGATCGCATTCACCACCATTGTAAAGAGTAGGGTAGTAGATGGTGTAATTTTTTAAATACGAAAACCATCTCGTTATCTTTTATGTTCTCATACGCCTATAAGTAACTTTGCCAAACGCTCCGGATCTTTCACTAAGGTGACCGTGAACCCACCCATGTTCGCGATCTACTATCTACTAAACGCGAACGCGTCGTAATATCACGTCCCACCTTCTAGGGAGTGCTTCAACACTGCGAACAGCGACCATGGTCTCTTGTCCCGTTTGTGAGCAAGATATTACAATATCTTCTATCAATGATCATCTGGATTCCGGATGCACCACTCCCAATCCCCTCGACACAAAACCTAAGCAGAAACCTGAGCGAATCGCCAGCATATTCCAAACACCCAACAAAAACATCACTGCTCCAACACCATCACAGTCCGAGCCTCCAACTTCACCAGTAATAGGAAGTCAACACAAGCGTTCCTTTGATGAAGTAGCGTCTTCCTCAGTCGCGGCTACTCAGACAAAGAGACCCAAGGCAACTACTGCTCAGAAACTTCGCCTGGCCATGCCCCTCGCTGAAAAAATGCGCCCACAAACTCTCAATGATATATGTGGCCAAGACCTTGTTGGTCCAGATGGTGTGCTTCGTGGGCTGATTGAAGACGGGCGTGTACCGAGCATCATCCTATGGGGAAGCGCTGGTTGCGGGAAAACAACAATTGCTCGAGTTATAGCAGGCACTTCCGGCGCAAGATTTGTGGAGATTTCAGCGACGGCGAGCGGCGTACAAGAGTGTAAGAAGATTTTTGCGGAGGCACGGAGTGAGTTGGTATTAACAGGCAGGAAGACAATTCTATTTTGCGACGAAATACACAGGTTTACGAAGGTGCAGCAGGATATCTTCTTGTTTCCGGTAGAACGAGGAGAAATTACACTGTGAGTTTCCCAATTATGAAATACATCAAAACCGCGGATGTATTGACGGTCCCATAGAATTGGGGCCACAACAGAGAATCCATCGTTCAAAGTCCAGAGCGCCTTGCTCTCTCGCTGCCGCACTTTCACTCTCAAGAAACTTACCCAGTCTGCCGTCGAGTCCATTATCCACCGCGCCCTCGTTGCAGAGTCTCCACCAGACAGTGAGGGAAATCCCGTCATCTCGGACTTGCTAGATCAGGACATGACCTCATACCTCGCCCGCTTCGCCGATGGAGACGCCCGCACGGCACTCAATCTTCTAGAATTAGCAATGAATCTCTCGACACGAGATGAAGTAAGTAAAGACGACATCAAGGAAGCTCTAACTCGCACGCTAGTCTACGACCGCAGCGGCGACATGCACTACGACACAATATCAGCTTTCCACAAGTCAGTGCGTGGGTCGGATCCTGACGCAGCATTGTTCTGGCTCGCTCGCATGCTTAAGGGCGGCGAGGACCCCCTATTCATTGCCCGCCGCATGGTTGTTATGGCGAGCGAGGACATAGGTCTGGCTGATAACTCTCTGCTCGGGCTCGCCACAGCAACGTTTACAGCGGTGCAACAGGTTGGCCTACCAGAAGCCCGCATCAACATGGCGCACTGTGCGGTGGCACTAGCGATGGCTAATAAGAGTACACGGGCGTATAGAGGACTAGGGAAGGCCATGGAGTTGATTGAAAGGGACCCGGTGATTGGTGGCGCAGCGGTACCAATACACCTCAGAAATGCACCGACAAAATTGATGAAGGACCTGGGGTATGGGAAGGAGTATAAATACAATCCGGATTATTTGGATGGGAAGGTTGTGCAGGACTATCTGCCCGAAGAGCTAAAGGGTGTGCAGATTTTGGAGGACAGACATTTAGGTACTAAGATTGATCCTGATTTAAACAGGTAGGTCCCGGTTAGCACCTGTGTATGGTATGTTAATGTTGTTGGGAGGCCTGGCGTTTTGGGAGGTTCGACTGAAAATCACTACACTAAAGTGAGGAATAAATATGATACTGTGCAGAGACATCATGTAAATTAGAATATTAATTAGAAATCTGAATCGGAAGAACTCTGAGAGGGTCAAGTGATTTAGAGTACTCTTGGATGTTAATATTACTACAGCAACTATAGCTTTTCTAATATGGGTACCTACATACTCGATATTACTTCAGTGTGAGAGTTCTAAATACAACAAAAATTGTGATGTAGACATCATTCATAATAGCTTCATCCCTTTTCTCTATGATAGGATATCTACACAGGGGTAGTATCTCCTGCCTGCTTAACTTAAATATATGTCGCGCTCAGTACTATTTTGTATGGCGATCATCATTTGTTAGTGCCGAACTCTACAGATTTGCTAAATATTCGGTATCTCGCGATAAGTATCCGTACTACTGCCCCTGCCCGTGCCCGGTGGCCCCGTTACCCCGCTGCCCCACACCCTCATACTCCGGCAGGCTAAGCAGTTTCTTAGCCACAAGGCTTGATCCCGGAGCTACAGGGCACTAGTGAGTAATCATTGTAGAGTGTAGAGTAGAGTACAAGATATAGGGATACCTATGGTGATGGAACACACGCTAGCATGAAAAGCCACCATGTATGAGAGCAACAGCATGCTGGTCGATCTGTGGCTTATGCGTTCCATCACTTAACCCCTATAACTTGTACCTATGTACTTACCTGTAGAGTAACGTAGACCCATAGCAGATTTTGTATTAAGTGAAAAGATTATTTTCAACTGAATCTTTGTAAAACTTGGCACTGCAAAAGCATGCAGCTACTGCGACTATACCCTTCTTTTTACTGAAAAGATAATCTTTTCACCAAGGGCTGAACGACTCTACTCTACTCATCCAGAAATCCTAAAAGAGCGTATATGATATAGTCTCGTGCCCAAACGTTGGCAAAGACCACCGCTGGGAACGAGACTATATGATAACTAAAACACAGTATATCCTTATGTATGGTACCCAAAATAAATAACTCGATGAAATGCCTGAATCAGCTGATAGAACTGTAGAGATATCATTAAATATGATACATCGTCGCGTAAACTTCGTTTTTTAGCAGGCGTTTAATCAAGCATAATAGCGCCCAGTAGGCCCTGGTAGCAACCTTGAACCACTGTAGTACCAACAGTAGGTAGTATCACATTAGTATGTAGTAATAGCAGCCATATGGCTAGTAGGCCACTATCCCCTCGACGGACTTTGAGGTCAAAATTGCTGTCGGCTAGAAACGGTAATAAATAGTGGGAGCACAGACTACTCCCTTTTCCTGACTAGGTAAGGAGCCACTGTCTAGCTAATATTACAGTCATTCAAGGTGAAATTGATTCGTCAGTAGCTAGTGTCCTACAAAAAAAGTGTAACTGTATTATTCCCAAATCTAGCCGGCAGCAGTTTTGACCTCAAAGTCCGTCGATGGGACAGGGAGTAGGAGCAATCATAATTGTGTTAAAAAAGGCTTTATCACAATGATCTACAGTATAATATAGAAGCATTCTATTATATACAGGAACGACAGGGAAGAAGAATTGGGTTTACAGGAACATTTGAAAATTAGCAGGTTTAGAAGAATTTGAATCTATTATAAAGTGCTATGTGTATATATCTTCAAAGAGCTTGAAATTTCCAAATCCCACTCTCCACCGTTATATGTCGGTCTCTGACGATTGCGCATGTATTAGAGCAGTAATAATCTCGACAACTGTACTCGAACTGTGCTGCTTTATGGAGGGAGTATTGGAGCAGTGGGTTGGTAGGTGGGAACAGCCGGTTTTACACAAAACATTCAAATAGGCAAATTTGTAAATATTTATTCTATAACTTAAATACTACATATAAAATATGTATGTACGTGTATACAAAGAGCTAACTAGCTTCAAATCCTCAGGTTCGTACCAGTCTCAGCAGCCCTGAGCTATTATATTATTATCCTCTCACCCTAGCGTTAGTTGTCTAGGGTAGTCTTAATCTGAGAGCTATATTGGTCTTTAACAGCTATATCAGAGCTATAAAGTTGATCTTAACCTGTACTAACGCCGCATTGCTGACTGGTAGAAACTAAGACGACACAGTAATAGTAGTTTAAATGCATACATACGTACTTGATAAGTATATGATGATGAATTCACATCTAGCACGAAGTCACTCTAATAAGACCCTAATAAAATTAGATCATGCAATTAGGTATATAAACATATCCCATTCACTATTCAAGATGAGGGAGAGGAAAATTGGCCAAAAAAAGTAAGTACATACATACTGATAGCTACTTCTTATAAATCATTACACTAAAATTGTACCCAAGTAATGTTTTCTAGGGAAAAGCTCTATTCTATAGTCGAGGATCTACAGCATACGGTTTCTAATGTCGCCTAAAAATGGTGTTGAAACTTCTTGCTCGTATCTCTTCTTCGTATCAACAAATGTTTTACCCAGCTCTTCCCTCTTCCTTCTTTCTAGCGTAGCGGTTTTCTTCATTAACTTTGTCTGTACCTCGCCCATTTCGATATTATTCTGCCAAATTGCCCCGCCCCGCTTTTCCCAATTCTCCGCCCGTTTTTTTAACTCCTTGGCATTTGGTTTCCACTTTGATTTCAATATTCTTTGAATAGCCTCTACTGAGATATTGAAGAGTTGTGATAGCTTGGGCGTCGGAAATTTATCCGGGTATTGCTTATGGAGCGACCGAATGCCCTCAATAGCCTCAGGCGATACTCGCTTTTCTGGCATCCACTGGGGAAACTTTTGCTTTGAAGCCACCTTTTCAATCTTCCAGCGTGGAACTTCCTGTCTTGGTGTTTTTTTTACATCATTCTTTAATTTTTCCAAGTGGGGGACGATTTTCTTAGGTATAACGGCCTCAATCGGAGGTAAATTCCAGGTTTTTGGTCGTTTAGGCGTTGCGCGACTCTTCACAGTTTTTCCATCGGTACTTTGTAAATTTCCGAGAGGGGGTTTCGAGGCTCCCGGTGCATCCAAAGGAGGTTTCACAGATGAAATGTCTTTCGCAGGGTTTCGTATTGCTTCTTGTGCCGGTCCCCTCTCCTTTATTCTCGGTATTGGTGGTTGATGTATTTCCCTTTGATGCGCACTCCGGCGATTGCCAGCGTCGATTGGATTTACTACAAAAGGGATATATTCATCCTCCGTAGCATGTTCAATTGCCGTATCAGTAGAAGATTGCCGATGCTGTTGTCTTACAATGTTTCTGAGTGATCGTTGAGATATTGAAGGTTGAATAAGCCAGTTCCCAGGGACTTTAAAAGGAGTAGCTGAATCTTGAATAAATGTGCGAAGAAGCCGGGAGGTGCAGTTAAAACATGTCATGGTGGGGAGTAATATAAAGTTTGGGGATGAATTGCGCGGAGGTTTTTTTTTTGTGGCCACACTGCCGCAAGCACGTGAGTGTGGCTGGTATTCATTGACTAAGTAGAATAACGAGGCTCGAAGAGAGTACTGCTTATCGGCATTCGGCAATTAGAAGACGTCACGTGCTCTTTTTTCCATGCCCAAACAACTCCATGACCTGCACGTGACGAGCTCATTACTGACGCACAAGCAGAGTACCAACTATAGTTAGCGTGCTAGTCCCTTCAAGAACAGGTGGAGGGGTAAAATGATTGATTCAAACTCCAAACGTTTGAAAGCAAAATATTTGAATTATGTCTGGACACACGCATTCCCACGACAGTCAGACTCATGACCATGGTCATAGCCACGAAATTATTGATGGCCCTGGCTCATATCTAAACCGAGAACCTCCCATTGTCGACGGCCGTGATTGGTCTGAGCGGGCATTCACTATTGGAATTGGTGGGTATGTTTTGACTTCACCAACTATTCATACCGTAGCATAGCTAATCACTTGTGCAAGACCTGTGGGATCTGGAAAGACAGCATTGATGCTAGCTTTATGTAACGAGCTTCGTGATCGATATTCAATTGCAGCTGTTACCAATGATATATTCACAAAGTGCTCTCTCCTGCATCAGTGGCTTATTCAAATTGCTCAGTAGTCACACAGGGAAGATCAAGAATTTTTAGTGAGACATGAAGCATTGCCTGCGGAGAGAATTAGGGCGATTGAGACAGGAGGCTGTCCGCATGCCGCAGGTATATTTGATTAAATTCTTCGGGAAAGACATTTTTTATTTATCATAACTTCCTTATAGTCAGAGAAGACATAAGTCAAAATCTGCAAGCACTCGAGGACTTGCATCAAGAATTTAAGACACAGCTGTTGCTGATCGAATCAGGTGGTGACAATCTTGCAGCAAATTATTCCCGTGAGTTAGCGGACTACATCATCTATGTTGTATGTTTTAATAATCAAACACAAATCTATATCCCGTCGCATGCTTATTCTATTTTTTTAGATTGATGTATCTGGCGGAGACAAAATCCCCCGCAAGGGTGGTCCAGGGATAACGCAAAGCGACCTTTTGGTAGTTAATAAAACTGATTTAGCACAGATTGTGGGCGCAGACTTGGACATTATGGATCGCGATGCAAGAAAAATGCGCGAGGGTGGACCAACTGTGTTCGCACAGGTTAAAAATGGTAAGAATGTGGACGCCATTGTAGATTTAATTTTAGGAGCATACAAAGCAGTGGGTGCAGCAGGTCCTAGCTAGAATGTAAGTATTTAGTTTAACGGGCCTATTAAGCAATAAGAATAGTCAATGGATTTTATGAAATAGTCCACAATTAAGTACAGCTGGCCGTCCATTGACACCATGTTTCCATCAAATATTCACTTCATATTTAAATTTAAAGTGCAGCTAACGACAACGATATCCGCTACATACTTACAAAGAAAGAAATTGAGAATAATGTCAAGAAAATTACAATGTGTGGGTAAGAATCGTCTCAGAGCTCAAAGCACCAGTGCTGGCACATCTCTTCTATCGAATTCAACATTATCCGCTTCTTCTTCCATGATTGAACTCATGGCGCCGCTTGAATCGGATACCATACTGCCAGAGCTATTCCTACGATGCCAGCTTCTGGGGTGGTGATTATGAGAGTCTAACAATTCTTCATCCTCATCCCATCCTACCATACCACAAAATTCGTTCCACAGCCTTGCATCCAGGAAGCCTCCCCCACATGTTGTGGTCAACAACTCCCGTGAGCGCTGCAGCCACGCGACATCTGGAAGGTTACCACGGCTCGTCTGCGTCCAAAGAGGAATACAGCGACTATAATATTTGTCCGAGCCAATAGAATTCTCTGCCATTTTGGCCCATCGTTTATTAGCTGGATGTGCAAGGAGGTCGCGCATCTCTTCTGAACGATCAATCAAGGGAACAAGCATCGTCGGTGTCATTGGTTGCAGAGCAATCTTAGCTGATATCTCACAATCAATGAAGTCTGGAGATTGAGGTAGACCATCGTCACTACATGCAATTGAGACAATAGAGTTGCTAGATTCACGATGGTGGTGATGGTGGCACCTATTGGCATCACAGGATGACCGATGCTCAAAAAGACCAGGACTCCCTTCCAGACAAGTGACCGAATCATAGTCTCCTGTGTTGAAATGAGGAATTGGCTGGAGCCTGTATTCTTTGTTGAAGGAAGTTGATGGGGGAGAGCTTTGAGAACTGTCTGTCTGGTACAAATGATCGTGTGTGAACATGCCCTCGGAGCTTCTTGAGTTATTCGAATGAGCGATCTGCATCCCGTCGGGTGGTATTGCGCTAGGACTAATTGAATCGGAGCCAGAAAAACCATGTCCATGGCTTGTTGGCCGTCGAGAGTGGTGAGGTGAACGCGGTGAATGTGACGATGATATATCAGAAACAACCGAATCCTGGGAAACACTGGAACTGGAACTGGGATACGAAAGGCCGTTGGCGCTTGAAGATTTACGTATAGTCAAGACTGGGTTCGATAGACTTCCTGTGCTGTTTTCCGACACTGGTTTCTTTTCATCAAAGGAGAAGGATCGGAATGAGATTGGGAGAGTCCTAGGTGAGACATCTGCCGGTTCCTGATTGTTGATGTTGTTTCCAGATGGAGGGTTATATTTCGAACTTACTCCAGGGCTAGGGGAAATGTTGAATGGCATTTGAGAATTGTTAGGGGATTGTCGAGTACGAAAAGCTTCTGTATGACTGCGAGAAAGAGGGAGCGGCATTTTCAATAAAGTTGAATTATAGGTATATAATGGAGAGTTAAAATGGTATACAGGTAGGGAAAATTGACGGGGTGATTAAAAGGTATTTGCAAAGATGTTTTGACCTTAGTAAATATTGATGGTTCAAGGATTATAACGTGTACGAGTACATGTAAATGTAGGTAAGTACCTAGATGAGTATCAGATTTTACTACGGCCGCGGAGAAGTGCAGTTTAACTTTGCTTTAAGTAGGCATGCAAGGAAGCTGTGAAAGTTGAGAATGAAGTCATTTCACTTTTCAGCCGTGGAGGGATTGGTCAAGAGCCTAGAAGCATACTACAGGGGCCGGGAATTGATTCCCTTTTTCTTGTAACGAAATGCAACTTAACAGCCTACCAACTGGTACCCAGTCTTTCAAACGTGGTGTACCCAGTAAAAATAATTGTAGCCCTGTCGAATGAAACAATGAACCTCGGGCAGCTGGTCTATCGTGATGATGATTAGGATAATATTAGTACAAACTGGGCCGGTTTGCGCACGAACAAAAATTAACTTTGTGCGGCCCGTGAAGCTTATTTGTTATTTCTGCCGATAAACTTGCCTAAGGACATAAAAGTACTAATATATCAAGGATCGTTTTTAGACCTTTATAATCATGTACTCTACATATGAAGTATGTACGTATCTAGTTACCAAAGTCCTGCGGTTATTTACACCAAAGCCTCACAAATGGATATTGTCTCCGATTCGTGCTTACCGGACGCTATTCTCTTCCGTTTTTATTACGTTGGTGTTGACAGTTCGAAAGTTTAACCGGAATAAGTCGTCATTGCGATGTCATAGCTAGGGCATAACGTCGGGTGCGCCACAGCCCAACGGCAAGTCGCAAGCGACAAATCAAATTTGATCTTCTACGGCGTGTGGCGCACTCATAACGAACGTGCCGGATGCAGTACGGAGTAGTTAGTCGGTTTGCGCTATGTGGCTGGCCCCAAAGTCAATGATCGATATCTCAGCACATCACGCGGTCGTGACTTTAGTTGGTACACATGAAATTTCCCACCAAAATCACCGCCATAGTCCAGTACTCGACCCAACCAATAGCTTCCGAAATTGATACACGAAATAGAGAAAACGTTTCTCTACACATCTGTGGGCTTGGATTTTTTTTCAACCCAATTTTCGATTTTTTATTCGCATTTGTGGCATTTTGTGTGGTTGCAACGACCTGTTTGGTGTACCAACTATAGTCACGACCGCGTGCACATGTTACGGTGTGATACCTATTCTAGGAACCTAGAGTACTTGGATGCTTAGCTAGTAAATCACCAAAATGAGCCTTTGAAAAGCTGTATCTCACTACAGCGACCTTTATACGTAGCTTCTAGCTTGTGAGCTGAAGTAGGTATATGTAAATGAGCAGTCAAGCAAGATAAAATATCAAGAATTTAGCGTGCCAAACACCTCGTTCGTTAGTAAGCGGCGGCCGTGTACTCTACCACTCTACTTACTAATGACCCGTCCGTCTGAGTTCGTCACAGGATCTCCAGCCAATTGCAAGCCCTCACAGAACGAGTCAGGTTTACTCCGTAGACAATCTAATTTTGATTGGCCAGAGATCGCACGTGACGCTGTTGGATATCAACGGCTCGGTCAGAAAAGTCCGCACAAGGGCTGGACCTATATAAAGTTTTCCTTACTGAAGTGATAAATTATTGTGTATCCCGTCAAAAACAAACCGAGTGTTGTATCTCACCGGTATTTCTCTAATCGCCAAGTCATACATGGGGTGTGATTGTTTTTGGTGCATTCTTGACTGTGTGAAGACTCTGTAAGTGTGAATATATTATTGTAAGGATAGGACTATTAGTAGGCCTCTTTAGTATACTCTACAAGTAGGGGTGAAGCGATGGAACGCACGCTGCCATGAAAAGCCACCAACAGTAATTTTTGGTGAGGGTTTTTATGAGAGCAACAGCATACAGGTCGATATGTGGCTTAAGTATTCCATCACTTAACCCATAGCCTGTAAGTATCATTTTCGATCACAATATCCGTTGTAGCTATAGTAAGTACCCACGTACCTAATTGTGGGAAAGATTTTAGATAACCGTTTTCTGGCCTAGACAAGAGCGCACTAGTTACTCGGTTATCTATCAGTATGGGTAATTTTAAGGTACTGGCCGGTGTGGTGAGATTTACATCTTATCCTAGGTCAAAGATTGCTCAAAATCTGCTGACCGAGAATAGCTTGATTCACTTTCGAGTCGGTTCGGTTCATCCGACATGGTGAATTGGTAAGAGTGTGAAACTTTCTCAAACGATGTATGCTCTCAAGCGAGGTTTTCTATGTGGGGCATGCTGTTATCCGAAAAATGATAGAGAAACTTACCTGAACAAGGAAGAGAATGGGGTCAAAGAAAATAAATAGAACAGCGGGCGAAATAAGAGTCTAACTGTCGTACACGAAGGGCTCCAGGTTTCATCAGAAGGAATTAGAACCTCTTGTTTTAAAAATCACCTTCAACCGGCTCTAATTCAACTATATAAGCTAGTTTCATTTCAAATACATCGATTTCTGTTCCATTTCGAAAATTATTATGAAAAGAATGAGAGTGGCGAGGGTTGACTACTTCAAGCTAGGTGAGGTGCAAGATGTACGAGTAGTACCGCAATGAATTTATAGGAGATAAACCACTTGAAATTATCAGCCCTGTTACCTAGCTTGCATGTCTCACGGTAATTCATATATACACTAATATAGTTACCGTAAAAACTTGGTAAATTCGCCAATACCGGCACAGTCACTCAGATATCTGGTGGAGTAGTAGCTCCTCCACTGCAGATCTACTACGCAGGTCTGTGGCAGTGCACAAGTGACTGTGCCTGTGTTAACACGCTAGCGAATTTACCAAGTTTGGTATGTAAAGACATGGCATGTTAAATGGCCAATACAAACGTTGGATTACCGGTGATTAGCTACTCGGTATCCTCTACATTATTTGAGGCTGATAGGTTGGTATTCAATGATAGTCTACTCACTGATGTATTTCCTGAAGAAGCCGAGGTCAGAGAAAACGTTGCCGTCTTGCTGTTTATGGAACAGTATCGTGATTTGGACTGCTTGCTGCAAGAGAATGAAACACAAGGATAGCTGCATACTGTCCGCCGTTTAGCCCGCAGTGGCAGTAGCGCCAACTTTAGAGTAAATATAATCACTGGGGAGTTGAGACTCTACATTAGCAGTCTGTAATCCAAAAGGTTGAAATTTTACACAAACCCGTGTACCTTGAAGCAGAACAGCTCGGGCGGATATAGGTAGTAGGTACTAAGTATAAGTAGGAGGTACTTCATGTACGTTAATTTCTGTGAACCCTCATGCACCAGCCACATTCAAAACAGTAGCTCGGAGACAGACCGGGGAAAAACTAAAGGCAGGTGAATGAGCCATTTGAACCATCCTTGCAATTAAGGTGTCGCAAATTGCGGGGTAAATAAATTGGGCCTGTAACACCTTTAGTTGATGGCCCGAATGTGCATCAATAATTGTTCAATGATCATGGTGTCTCAGCCTATCTAGAAAGCAGAAGATGAGGGCTCCTTGGCACTCGTTTCAGGGCCCTTGGACCAGATCGAAACCAGCTCTCGTTCTCTATAGCTGAAGGGGAGACGAAAGAGGCCATCTGTAACACACGGCTGTTTTTGCGGCAACAGCCGTTTGGTTCTGGCATTGCGGGGTAACGTAGTGACACTAGCTAGCCCGCTCTCTCCAAGTCGAGTTTTGTACCAGCCCAAAGCTCATCCCTCCAACTCCTTCCCGCTGCTGGCACCATGTCAACACCATCGAGGCAGCTGCAGGTGAAGGCATGGATAACTTAATCGACTGATTCGCCGGAATCTGTTGACTGAGGCAGGTTTCAGACTTGGTAGATATCGATAGTTGATGGCTATTTCGTGCCTTGGCACAACCTTTCCTTTTTCTAATGACCACCTGACCAACCGTTTACCTTTGTTAATTGCGTGGCCAGGAGGGTCCGGTAATGGTTGAATAGGAGCCATACTTAGTTTCCTTTACGAACCGTGTGCATAAATTGAGTACACTCCTACAGAGACAACTTACGAGAGTGAATTATTATTACTTGATTGTCAATCTAGGCTGGACTGCGATCGATCGGTATTTTGAGCGCGAAACCATTGATTTAGAATTTTACGCACAAGTCTGTGCATTGCATTGGGGGTAGTGAGTGCGAGTGCGGTCAACAGCCGTTTTGTTTGCGGAGGGTGGGCTTGGTAAAGTGCTAGGTTCAACGTCAGCAGCAGGACCGACCGCCTCCTCCACAATCTGCGCATCTCATCCTTGCCTGCATGCTTTTTTTTAGCTCACCTACATACACCCCTTCGTGATCGCCATCACTGGGTCCGTGGATCTCCTGCGTTTCTAGAGGAGGCTGTTTTTTTATTAACAGGCAATTGTTTTCTAAATTCAATCCCTATAATTATTATTGTTACAACCATTATCAACCCATCATAATGTATATACACTGATCGGTACCGTCGGTCATTGATTGGGTGACAGCTAATCTTGAGGTAGAAAATATTAGGAGCCTTTTCTGCCGTTAGAAAGGCAGCCCACATAGGTAGTGCATCATATTCCCCAGCAGCCGGCGTGTATCTTCTCCCTCGTACCTTAGTCGTAGAGCACTCTACGTAGGTAAGTACTCTAGAGCTAGAGTAGCTATAGGTCTTGCATTGTTGCCCGTCACTCGGTCATCTGCACCCGCTCATCCCCGCCTCCGGTGAAGCCAATTCGTTCAATCTTATACTTAGACTCTGCCCGCCTGCCGCCATAGCTCGCCTGGGTGGGCACTAGGGACTCGTCTGACTTGGGCTTGAAAACGGCTTCTCCCCCTGTCCTAGTCCTGACTTTTCTCTGGCGCTTGTACGATGGCCGCGACCAATTTGACCAACCTGACCAACTAGCGAGCACAGCATCCTCCTCAAACCCCTGGTCGTGCGGTTCCCTTCCCCTTCTCCCTCATTGTGTTATCGAAGTGCCCCTCCGCTACATACCTCTTCATCGCATCTTCTCGGCCCTCTGTTCAGTCCTCCCGCCTCGTTTCATTCTCCACCCCAATCTCGCGACGTCATCTAGCTGCATCGAACCTACTGCTACCTAGCTCTTCACAGTTGCTAGTAGTTCAGCGAAGGGTCTGAGCAGGTCCGACAAAAATTCCCTAGGCTTTGCGCGCGCCAGCTGATGCCTAAAGCTGTTAGAAAACGCGAATAATCTATTGGCTCTACTTATTTGTCTGAACTTCCCTAAATTTAACTCCTTCGGTATCTTACTCTCTGGCCCTATGTGGCTCAATCAGGACATAATGAAGGGGCTAACATAAACGCAGTCCGGGAGTAATTCATTATCCTCACGATCACTTTGCGATTTACCAGTGGGTTCTACTTTGGAAAACTGGTGAATTGTATACTGTGATAAAGTGTTTTGGGATATTGACATCCACGTTTCTGGTTAGCTTATGCACAGTGGGTAGCGAGCACCGGGCGATACGAGGCTACGAATCTTGCGTTCACGCGTGTTCAACTCACATTGATACAGAGTGTCATTAACGCCCTGGTAGCAGACGAGATTGGTTACTACCCTGGCATCTATTTGTGGGCGGGAGTGATCCAACAGTGTCAAAGACAGTCAAGGAAAAGTTCATTGTGTTGTACCACACGCCACCTCATCCACCTCTTCAATAATAACTTACGGACAACAACCTTCGTACAATGTCGGACGGAAATTCCACAACTACTCCAAGATTGAGCGGTATTTCATCACCGGATTCCCCACGGACATCGCTTGAACAAACCCCCACTATGGGTAGTAGTATACAATTTCCACCTAAACTGACTTTCAACCCTGAGCTGGTGTTCGATGAGCCCAAGCCTCGTCGATCGTCCCCGGAATCTGATGCAGTGGCTTCATCCGATGAGGAGCAAGATCATAATCGACTGAGCTTCTTCCCGCCGAACCAGCTTGGAGCTGTATCACAGCTCTCCTCACGGCGACCTTCATACGCTGCCGAGTTTCATACAAGGCAACGTACATACTCCATCACCGGAGGGGGCCCTGTATCACCCACCTCATCCCATCCCAACACACCTGGGGGCGATACGGTTGCTTGGACTGCTGGAATCTCTGCCAACCCAAATGTTGGAACCCCTGCTGGCTCATCTTTAGGCCCGTTTTGGGGAGGAGGTTCAATCTGGAACTCGGAACCCTCAAGAAAGAGCCCACCAAAGCAGTTGAGCATGCCACCATCTGCTACCGGGAATTCAAACCCAAGTCCCTTATTTGCAGGCAGCGAAGCTCTTCCAAGCCCCACGAGTTTGCCGGCACACAACTCTGACTTTCCAATTCCTATTCCGCTTCAACCTCAGTTTCGAAATTATCGCTCAATGTCATTTTCGGTTGGTCAGATGGATGTTGAAGATCAAACCCGTTCGAGACTATCGCCCCCTGCATCACGACAACCTCCTCAATCGGGCCTTCAACATCGACCTTCTAGACCTAGTTTGTTATCGGAAGAACAATTCGCAGGGTCTTCCAGTCCGCTACGGAGCGTCTTTGAGACTGAGGATGGGGAGGATCTTGGCCCCAAAGATTTAGTGCACCCGCAGACAAGTGGTAGCTACTTCCAGGGACAGATGGCGAACCATTCAAGGGCCAAATACGAAGCGATGAGATTGAGAAATCGATCAGCTTCTGCTGCTACTATTCCGACCTTAAACATAAATCCATTCTCAGGATTAAGCATGGGACCCAAGGATGGTGAACGGATCGATGAGTATGAATCAGCGTTAGCTGAGGATGAAGATATGGATCTTACTCAGTTTCAAGCAGAGCAAAGGAGATTTAGCGAAGTACCAAGAGCTATGAGTATGATGTACTCTCCAGCCGAAAATCAACGTTTGGATAATCTGCGACGCCAACATTGGGCATCCGCTGGGGGTGGCCTTGGAATGGCTGATCCTGGAACCCAAAGTCGAAGGCATTCTTTTGCAGGTGGCCTACCAACTGACGCTCCGGAAACGGAATTTGGACATGGAAATAGCGAGTTTCTGTCGAAGCGAAATGTTGGCACTGGGGATAATTTTGGCCTCGTGCATAGAGGTAATAACTATTTATCTCTTACAGACATGTCAAATTTTGACAATTCTCGAAAAGAACCCCTCTACCTCGAGGAGGGTCGCCTTCGTCCTAGACAGTCTTTTCAAGCGCCTTCGAAAGCGCCTCCATTGGGTCCTTCGCCAACAACTCCCCCGAACCAGCTTCACCTTCAGCAAATGCAGTCCTATGCAATTTCTGGTCGTAATTCGCCCCCTTCCTCCGCCCACCGTTCTATGCTGGGAATTTCCATGCAATCTCGGAGTCAACAACTTCTTTATTTTGTTACATTCAAAGCTTGCCGTGGCGATGTTTTCTATGTACAAGAAGGCACTGGATTACGGGTCCGTGTTGGAGATCTAGTTATTGTAGAAGCTGACCGTGGTACGGATCTTGGGACTGTTATTGCCGACAACATCAGCTGGCAGCGGGCAAAGGAGCTGAAAGAACACTATGCAAAAGAGCAATATAACGTATTGATGATGTATGCATCACGTAGAACGACTGCCCCAGGAGCCCCTGCATTGCCATCGGCCGGTAGTCAAAATGGTTCCAACGGTGGTGCGACTACTGGATTTACCAACGGAAACTCTACTGGTGCTATGCCAACTCATGGCCAGCCACAGAACCAGGAAGGACCGGCAGAGCTAAAGCCAAAAATGATTAAAAGACTCGCACAACCGCATGAAATTCAAACTCTTCGGGACAAAGAGGCCAATGAGGCCAAAGCTAAAAGAGTATGCCAGCAAAAAGTGTTGGAGCATAGACTTCCTATGGAAATACTTGATGCAGAGTTCCAAATGTATGCACCGATTGTAGTTTTGGAATAATAATTGACTAACAATGTTTAAGGGACTGGAAAAAGCTAACATTCTATTACTTTGCGGATTCATATATCAATTTTAATTCTTTAGTTACGGATCTCTTTAAAGTTTACAAAACTCGCATATGGATGTCCGCGATGAACCCCGCCTCTTTTGCCCATCCTGCTGGTCTCCACCCTCCTGGATCAGGCATCCCACCTTCTTCTGGAATTGGCCCTGCTGGGGAGCCTTCCAATGAGTCTCTTCAATCTCAGTATACTAGCCTGGGCCAAAGCTATCCGGGTTACTCCAATTCTGCTGTGACAATTGCCCAACGGCAGACAAGTAATAACCAGCAGACTTCAGTCACAGGATTTTCATCCAGACATTCTCCATCTGTAGGCTTGCAGGAATACAATGGATTGGTCCAGTCAAATGGATACAGCTCTGCTTACACCAACGGTGTTTCCGGTATAACCCCGCAGCAACAAGCTCTTTTTGGTAATGGAGATGGCCATGGACCAAACCACCCGCCAGATGTTTGGGTGGGCTTGCAGGGCCTTTCTTTGAATTCTCATTGAATACCGACATAAATCTACCATCCGATTCGTCAGCGTGTTCATACTCCTCATAGTTTTCCTTGATATAGCGCGGATTACTCCGCTGGATCTCTTGATCGAATACCTTCTCTAGATTTTTTGTACATCATTCCTACTTTTCTTCGTGCAGGTCGAAATAGCGTTTGATTTTGTGCACGCTATTGCTTCTAAAGGTGGGAATGAGAACAGGCGTTCGTTTTTCATCTCTTTTATCTCTTCTCCTGTATTCTTCTTATTGATTTTCTGCGATATAAACAGGGTGGGTTACTGGGTTCTGTTGGAAAAGTGGCTAGGAATCTTTCGTGTTTTAAATATCTCAAGGCCATTATGAATGTTTTGTGGTAGGTGGCTACTTGTTTGGACAACAAATCCCGTTTTTTTTCTTTCTCGAAGTCTGTTATTTTCCTTAACTATTATATCGTGTATTTTTTTTCACAAACGTAGAGGTTATGAATTCTTGGGTTACGTACACGGCTGTTGCTTTTTTTTTCTAATAGGGTTTAAGGGGGCATTTCGGCTGATCGAAATAAAATGATAAACCTGAGGGGCATTGAGAGCATTAATTTTGGTAGAGGAATATCTTCAGGAATGGGGCGGGGATGGAGTTAATCCACTGTTGAACAGTTCTCGAGTCTTCGATTCTGGATATGCGCAATCTTTTGATGATCTTATATATTATACTGATACATTCGTGCAAAAAGGAAGGGTTATGATTAAAGTATGGTGAAATATAATGCACGGAGTAAGTACTTATGTTGGCATATATCTTTTTTTGTCTACACTGTTCCCTGTGGTTCATATGACTTGTATAGATACAGGGGTAAATCTATACATCCGTTTATACGACATGAAAGTGGTAACTTATACACCAAATTTGGGTAAACATGCCAGTGCTCCGCAGAGTAGATTTATCACTTTGTCTTGTATACGGCCTATACAATGAATTGTGTAGACTTACACAAATCGAGTTGTGAAATTATACAATTTTGTCATTATAGCTCTATGCGTTCAAGTTGTGCAATTATACAAATGTGCCATTATAGCTTTATACGTTGTTCTATTGTAGTTTTATACAGTTCAATGTAGCTATTTTATCCATATACGGTTCTGTATAGTTTACGTACGTACCTATACTCGACGTACTAGCTAAACCCGCATTACTATCCTTTCGCAGCAAAGACATCCACAACGTTCCCCATACGGGAATGCAATCTCAATCATTGTTTCTAGATCTGAACAAACGTATTAGCGATGTGAGCTATAAGTTGCCAGCTATCAAAACTTACATGATTATGTTCCAATAGGTCCGAGATTTTGGCAATCGGCTTCACGAGCTTTCTTTTGACTTTGGCGAGAGGGCGCTTTGAAAGGCTGGAATACTCCCTTTTGTGATATCTGGCTGTCCTGCAGCTGATGTTTGCGACCTTTTTGGTTTCTGACGACCCTGGGAGCCACCTGCGTTTCCTGGGTTGCCTGCTTCTCTTGGGTTTCCTGGGCGTTCTGAGTAGCATCATCAGACTCAATGGTGTTAGGGTTCGGAACAGGTTTCGGCTTGTTTTTTGATCCCGGGGGTCTGCCTCGCTTCTTTTTGGGTGGGACCTCGGGTACTGGTGTTTTTTGTGTTGCTGGTGTTACTTCCACAGTCGGGGCATCCTCTCGTTCCTTAGGAGCTGTAGCCTCCGTAGGAGCTGTAGCCTCTGTAGGAGTCGCGGGTTCCTTGCGAGTCCCGGGTTCCTTGCGAGTCGCCGGTTCCTTAGGAGTCGCCGGTTCCTTAGGAGTCGCTGGTTCCTTAGGAGTCGCCGGTTCCTTGCGAGTCGCCGGTTCCTTGCGAGTCGCCGGTTCCTTGCGAGTCGCCGGTTGCTTAGGAGTCGCCGGTTCCTTAGGAGATGTGAAGGTTGTTGGTTTCAGTTGCATTGACTGGCTTTCACACTCTGATTCAGTCTCACTGAAGTCATCAATTGTAAGAGGGCGAGGGCGAGGGAATGATTCAAGAAGTGTGCTGGGCAAGAGGTCTTGATCAGATACCCACGGCTGTTGAAACTCCGTCAGCTAAAGTCAAAGAAGCAAGGGGGAAGGGGTCTTGCAAGTGGGGTCTCCTGATCTCTCAGGTGCCCATCTTGGTGGCTTGTATCAAGGGCACGTTTGCGTAATATGGTAGGCGATTCTTGAATGCTTGAATATGTCTTATTGTTATGGTGTACTATGTTAGACTCTTGGTTATTGCCCGCAACAGGTAATTGTAAAGCGCTGTTGTATCCCTCGTCTGAAGAACTACTAGGTACCAGATTACCCTAAAGTTTGATGATCAGAATTGTAAGTGTACAGTTTATGGGATTGATCCTACTTGAAGTCTTGTCGGTGGGGTGCGGGGTTCAATCTAATGGAGGTGGTCAGTCTTCAAATGCATCAGGTCAGTAACAAATCAAGGAGTATCGTGGCTGACAACTCTATTAGTTCCCCTGTCCTCCTGTTGCTGATGCTCAACATCAGCACCCTCGGTTAATAGGCTTGTCGAGTTAAGAAGAGCAGGATCAATAGACAAGCCAAAAGAATCCTCGTCGATACTAGGGCTGTGCGAGATTAACGGAGAAACAGCGGAACCAGCAGTGGGAAGTTTCCTGTTAGGCTTCCGGATATAGGTCATCTTTCCTTTTTTCTTATTGGACCGCTTGTTCAGTTTCTCGACCTCTGGTTCCTCCAAGGAGCTTGCGGAAGGAGCAATGGTAGTATCTCGCTTGCGTTTTTGAGCGCGCCTGGCCTTTGCACGAAGGTTTCTCACGGTGTCAGAAGCAATTGCCTTCATAACATTTTCGGTAACCTCCCTAGTCCATCCCCATTTTGGCTCAGCCTTCGTAACATGGATGGTTTTGACTAGGTCTCTCCATAGCTTTTGTCCAAAATCCGTGTAGTTCCGGTTCAGATCATACCCGACAGCTACGCACATAGTCCGGACCTCGCGACGACGCTCTTGAACAGCAGCACGGTCATATGGATCGACACCCATGCTCTGGTTCAGCAGAATCCGCCAATTGGATTCGTTTTCATCATCGTCATCTTCATGAACGAATGGCTTTGTAGGAACTTGTAAAGGTTCTGCTACGGGAGCGGTGGCAGCGACTCGAGACGATTGACCACCAAGTATCTGCGACGTATCTTGAGTTGCAGGTACAAGTGGCCCAATGGTAACCGACGGTACTTCCGGTGATGCGTTGTTGTCGTTTTGATCGGGAGTATCGTGGGGAGGTGGGTTGCCAACAAAAAGACTGACAGCAGGAGGTGTCGTTGGAGCGTGTTGTTCTGGAGCCACTGGCGAAGGAGGCTCAGACGTGTTAGTAGAACTAACGCTCAATGCACTTTCTTTTTCTGTAAGAACGTTAGAGAAGTCTGGGTGCTTAACCAGCATTGGGTCAAGGAATAAGCGAACTGTTCTTGAGGAGGGCTGAGACTGAAGCAATAACTTCAGGTGGTTGTCCGATCAAAGCAGTAAAGATAGCCATAACATCCGGCTCAGGTGCTGCAATAGCTTGAAGAATTGCAGCGAGGTCCAGGGCGGTTACAGACATGATGGCAGTTTAGTGCAAGGTAGCGATGGTGGAAGATGGGGAAGGTGGGATTGTTGAGGCGATCTGGAGCTGAGACGCGTTTCTAATGTTTTGTACACGAAAACTTGTGACTGCACTAGACTGTTCTAGGTAGCATGTCTGCAAATGAGCCTCAACTTTACCACAGAGCCTCAACCCACGTTAAGATGCACTTTGCTACAATGTGCGCTCCCCACATCCCTTGTTGCGACCAATGCCGTTCTCACCTTTCACTTGTCATTGCAGTATCGTCACTACACCACATATCATCACATCAAAAGCAGATTTCTTACGGCATAGAGCTAAGTACGACCAGGATGTCATTCAAGAACGTTTGGATCGCCAACTTGCCGAGCTTCTAGAGGATGAGGAACTATCTACAAACATCCCGTTAGTGCGCCAGCAGGTAAAGAGGAAAAGAGGTCTGGGTAACAGCGATGACGGCGAAGACTCACGCGATGACATTCTCCCAATCATTTCAACTCCCAGACCTTCAATTGTTCCAGCGCCTACACAAGCCATGAATCTACTGAGCGACAGTTCATCTGATGTTCTTAACTATTCAATACAGAGCAGATCTGAGGGCAATGGATCAGTTAGTGCACATATCGATAACCATATCGTACTCAGGAGTGCAACAGTCGAACCTAGAAGCCCACACGATTATGCGCAGCCAGAAGAAGTCAATGACATCACCGAAGACGACGAGGAAATCTTGATGGATATCCCCGATGAACACCTCCAGGAGACGTTCGAACACCAAAATATCGCAGACGTTCCGCTTGTACCGAATGATGCATTGCAAGATGAATCCGATGGGTCCGTGATATCAAATAGCGGAAATATGGTATCTGGATATGTTTCCGACCACATGCTCAGTGATACCGAAAGCGACGACTTTGTTTTGGACTTGGTTGAAGACAGCGATGACATATTAGTTCCATTCAATTACGAATCACCGATTGGCTCGGGCCTATCAAAGCGCGAAATTATGTCGTTTTCGCTTCATGATACATATCTTCAGTTTCACTCTCCGCGGCGGTTTATACAATCCCTCGGTGATATTTTAGGCGCAGTTTATGAGCGTCCGCATGACGAACGCACAGTCAGCAAACAGGTGCAAGAGCGTACAGCTATTATTCCAAAACACTTCGATTGCTGCATAAACAGTTGTATGTCGTTCGCCATGTATCCAGAGCATCAAGCATGCCTTGAATGCAAACATCCGCGATATAAACCATCCAATGTGAGAGCAACCCCTAGGAAGAGAAGGAGCAAAACGCCCTACGCTCAACATACATACATAGCGGTTACCCACCGTGTAAGATTGTGGTGGAGTGATTCATCTAAGGCCGGACTCATGGAACGTTACGTCAGAGAGGCTAAGTAAGCCATCTCCAACGGTGTTTCAAGCGATGAGCTCGAAGTAACTAAAGCGATGATAGGGCATGCAAGGATCGCACAGACTATTGGAATAGTGATCATTTCAAGGAAGCTAAAGAAAGAGGGCTTTTTCAAATTGATACCGATATGGCATTCTTCTTCAGCTTGGACGGTGTCAAGGTACGTAAGACTTCGAAATGCCAGATTGGTCACCATACAAATAAGGGGATTCTAACGATTTTGCATTAGGTATTCAAATCTAGACGGGCGTTTCATATTTGGCCATTGTTATTAGTCAATCTTAATCTTCCTCCACATGAACGATACAAACGCCGCAATTTGGTCCTCGTCGGATTGATTCCCGGTCCGAAAGAGCCAAAAAACTTGAACTCCTTTTTATGGCCAATGGTTAAAGAATTTCTCGAGCTTGAAGAAGGGATTGCCAACTGCTACAACAGCTATCGTCATGGTACCATGCAATCTTATTTCACCTTACGTGCCCACATCACCATGATTGGTGCCGACATGCCCGGAAGATCTAAGGCGATGAAAACCATGGGACATCGAGCTTGGATGTACTGCGAGTATTGTTATGCCCGAGGAATACGCAATAAGGGTATATACTGCCCGTTTGACCCCCCTGAGGATGCACCCGAATCAGCAAAACAGCAGCCCGATTACCCTTGGCCAAAGGTACTCCGAGAGTCTTTAAAATTGCGTACCCATGATGAGTACATGCGAATTGCAAATCATGTAACTCACAAGATGTGCGACACCTGCCAAACTCGGTACGGAATCAAAGGTGTCTCTATCCTTAGTAAGCTCAAATCAGTACGGTTTCCAGCTAGTTTCCCTCCAGACCTAATGCATCTGTATTACGAAAATATCTTTCCAGCTCTTTTCAGACACTATCGCGGGGTTTTTGGTGAAACAGTTGCGGACCAACAGGCTGGAGCACATGTTCAATCAACGGAAAAGAGAACCAAAAACAATACAGATGCCAAGTTTATTGATCGTGATGACACTTGGAACATCAAGCCCAAGTCTTGGGCACAGATAGGCCAGGCGTTTGTCAACAGTGCTAAGACATTCCCAAGTGCATTTGGTGACCCGTTGAGAAACTTCAAAGACCACTGCCATGAGCTTAAAGCTGCAGAGTGGCGGACAGTTGTGAGGATTGCCGCACCTATATTCCTACGGACATTACTTCCGTCAGACCATTATCAAGCCTTTATAGTCTTGATAGAGGCACTTAACATTTTGGAAAGTCACAAGATAACCGATAGGGATATCGAAACTGTTGAGAAAAACCTCACGTTGTTCTCTGAGTATTACGAATCTACCTTCTACCAACGAAGGTGGAACAACCTAAGATACTGCCTTCCTGTCTTTCACCAGCAAGCCCATGTTGCAGACTTTTTGAGAATTCTTGGTCCCATGTATGCCTACGCCCAATGGAGTATGGAACGTGTCTGCGGTATGACCACTCAAACTGCAGCGTCTAGAGTCAATGCAAACAAGAATATGGTAAACAATCTTCTACAGACCGAACAGATCAATCACCTACCTTTCGTTCTACCGTTGGACAGTGGATCGATAATATACGAGGACGAAGAGGACAATGATGGTGCAATGCAACTTTCCCGAGTTCTTTGCCGTAACTTGAGCAATCATCGTCGCCATCCTGGTCTTCACCAGCCAGATATTCCGAGCTCCAAAATCGATTTCTTTTCGCCACGTCGACGGTACATTTTTAGCCGAGCTCAGAGGATGCGGCTGTTACAATATATGGAATATCAAACCACTTGGGGGCCAGAATTCGATCGAGGATCCAGCGCTGTAGCAGCTCAATGCGATGAGCAAAGTGATACAGAAGAGGGTAGTGATACTGTATCCTCTCGCTGGGTTGGCGATTCCAGCGTACCACTGACGTGCCATATTTACGCGGGTGCTACCTTCCCTGAAGTCACTGCAGGATTGAGAGTTGTGCCAGCGTTGGTCAGCCGTTCAAATTCTACACGATCCATGGCACATGTCGAGTATTCAGAGCCGATTGAATGTCTGGATGGCACTGTTACCCTTGTCACCAAGTATTGCGAGGTGCAGCTGTTCTGCTCTGCAGAAACACCGCCAATTGTTGGGGAAAACCTGTTGATACTCAAACATATGGCGTATGTACGTGAAATAGCTGTTGAACCTGTCGGAAAGTTACTTAGGGTTAGTTCTCATAGTGAAGAATGCAAATTCATTCAAGCTGAATGGATCAAGTGTCTAATTGGGTTGTTTCATTGGGAGGGTGTCGAGTACATCGTGAAGAAGGAAGGGTCTCTCATCAGGAAAAAATCCGTTTACTTATTAGTCGTCTGGACGACTTGGGCGACTTAGGCGACTCGGGCGACTGCGGAGCATATCGAACAAAAATGCCCGCGTCGCGAAGTGGCCTGCAGGCCGGACTCGTCAGCAAACCCATGTTGAGTCAACAACTCGCCCCTGAACTAGCCTGCGCGCGGACCTTGTCAGCGACAACACTCGCTTGCCGACTATTTACAGGGAGAGGTCTAAACACCAGCATCTATCCGTCAAGTTCACGGTCTGTGCAGCGTAATCACCGAAGATGCTCGCACTGCGGGCTGCTTTATGGAAGATGACTGCGCGCGGGCTGCTTCATGGAAGATATCCGCAGTTTGGATGGCTTTATGGAAGAGATCCGCAGTTCTAATGGATTTCTGATTTATTCACAGCGGCTATTCGCGCTTGCGCGCCTAGAGAGAAATGATAGGTTTAATCGAGGGTTTTATTATGCTATCTATGACTATATGCTATCTATGACTATATGCTATCTATGACTATATACGCGATATTCACGGTATTCACGGTGCTAATGACCGTCAGATCACTATATACGCGATAATCTAAGGATTCGACGGATCTTATAGGATTCGGCCTTTTATGATGGATTCGCTGCTTTGACATAGGATTAGCAGATAATCTAAGGATTCGACGGATATCTATACAACGCTGCTTTGTCGACAGATCGTCGAATCTTTAAGGATTCGACGGTTTTATGGAACGCTGCTTTGTCGACAGATCGTCGAATCTTTAAGGATTCGACGCTTTTGTATGGAATGCTGCTTTGACATAGGATTAGCCGATAGTCTAAGGATTCGTCGGATCTTATAGGATTCGAACCTTTCTTATGGTATGCTGCTTTGTCGACGGATCGTCGATCCTTTAAGGATTCGACGCTTTTGTATGGAATGCTGCTTTGACATAGGATTAGCCGATAGTCTAAGGATTCGTCGGATCTTATAGGATTCGAACCTTTCTTATGGTATGCTGCTTTGTCGACGGATCGTCGATCCTTTAAGGATTCGACGCTTTTTTATGGAACGCTGCTTTGTCGACGGATCGTCGATCCTTTAAGGATTCGAACCTTTCTTATGGTATGCTGCTTTGACATAGGATTAGCAGATAATCTAAGGATTCGACGGATATCTATACAACGCTGCTTTGTCGACAGATCGTCGAATCTTTAAGGATTCGACGGTTTTATGGAACGCTGCTTTGTCGACAGATCGTCGAATCTTTAAGGATTCGACGCTTTTGTATGGAATGCTGCTTTGACATAGGATTAGCCGATAGTCTAAGGATTCGTCGGATCTTATAGGATTCGAACCTTTCTTATGGTATGCTGCTTTGTCGACGGATCGTCGATCCTTTAAGGATTCGAACCTTTCTTATGGTATGCTGCTTTGTCGACGGATCGTCGATCCTTTAAGGATTCGACGCTTTTTTATGGAACGCTGCTTTGTCGACGGATTCATCGCGAATGTGCTTGATTCCAGCAGTATGAGCTGTATTCATAGTCAGTATATATGGTCATGATAAGGGGGCTGCAGCAGAGAATACCGGTATTTGCAGCCAGATGTCGGTCGCGATCGTGCTGGGGAGCTTCATTGTGAAGGTTCGAATTCGCGTTGTTTGATTGTATCCAGGTCTAGAACTGTAAAGATCAATTATTAAACAGTAATCTGAGGGTGTTGAACTCACCTTCGAAAAGTTTGGACACAATGTTCGGGTGGTGTTGTGTGGTTGACAGCTGTATTTCGACCAAAGTTCAAAACTGCAAAGACAAACATTGTAAAGTTTGCGAAAACTGACATGTTCTCACAAATACACTGGTTTAGCTGCAATCTACGCAGCAAACCACTCCTGCGCGGCGACCTCCGTGACACAAAACATGACTCGGCGGCGTTCTTGGCGCTGCTTTGACCCCATTGCAGGGGACGCACACAGTGGAAATGAGCAAAGGAAATTGCGGTGAAAACTCTGCACGCTAATAGTAACACCGCCCGAGCCGTCTGCCCCTGAGTTTTGGAGGGTAGTTCAATGCCCCCATTGCTTTGTTCAAGTTTTTTCGCTCTAAGTTCGACAACTCTGCTGAGGTGAACACCACAAATGCCGACCTGCACACCGACGCTCGCCAGCACGATCGCGACTGACAACTCGCCATAAACACCAGTATTCTCTGCTAAAGCCACCTTATCATGACCATATATACTGACTATGAATACAGGTTATACCGGCATTGTATAGGTTTCCGTCGCCGGCCAGCCGATCTGACGTTCATCAGCACCGTCAATCCGGTGAATATCGCGACCAAGCAGCGTTCCATAAAAAAGCGTCGAATCCTTAAACATCTGTCGAATCCTTAGATTATCGGCTAATCCTCTGTCAAAGCAGCGAATCCATAATAAAAGGCCAGATCCTTAGATTATCGGCCAATCCTCTGTCAAAGCAGCGAATCCATAATATAAGGCCGAATCCTTAGATTATCGGCCAATCCTCTGTCACAGCAGCAGTCCATAAAAGCGTCGAATCCTTAAAGATTCGACGATCCGTCGACAAAGCAGCATTCCATAAAAAAGCGTCGAATCCTTAAAGATTCGACGATCCGTCGACAAAGCAGCGTTCCACAAAAAAGCGTCGAATCCTTAAAGATTCGACGATCTACGACAAAGCAGCAATCCATAATAAAAGGCCGAATCCTTAAAGATCTGTCGAATCCTTAGATTATCGGCCAATCCTCTGTCACAGCCGATCTGACGGTCATTGGCACCGTCAATCCGGTGAATATCGCGACAAAGCAGCTTTTCATAGAATAGGCCGAATTCTTTAAGATCCGTCGAATCCTTAGATTATCGGCCAATCCTCTGTCAAAGCAGCGAATCCATGATAAAAGGCTGAATCCTTAGATTATCGGCCAATCCTCTGTCACAGCGGTCATTGGCACCGTCAATCCGGTGAATATCGCGTACATAGTGTATATAGTCATAGATAGCATAATAAAACCCTCGATTAAAGAAACTCTCTCCATATGTGCGATGAATGAATAAACCGGCGATGCATGAACAAACCGGCGATGAATGAATAAACCTGCGATGCATGACTAAACCGGCGATGAATGACCAAACCGGCGAAAAACCATAAAACCAGTGACTATGACCGTACATACGGCCTGACATAGGATCGCCACTTTACAGGCGTACAATGCACTGCTGCTGTATCGTGGGCGACCTGACATAGGATCGCCACTTTACAGGCGTACAATGCACTGCTGCTGTATGGAGGGCGACCTGTCATGTGTGGCAACCTTACGCTGCGATACGGGGAGTGTAGGAGCCTTCGCTAAAGCGTCGCAACCGTTGCACCCTTATATTAGATCCTGGCAACGGTTGCTCCCGTACAGAAGACCCTGGCGACACAGGCGACTCAGGCGACAAATAAAGTGGAACGGTCCGTACCTAAGACGGCCGATCTTAAATAAGGCAGGATTTTTTCCTGATGCTGCTGTTTCACGATTCATAGTATATTTAATTATAAGGGCTATTAATTTACGTATATACTTGAAATCTACCTTTATACAAAGTGTCGGGTGTAAATATCTATACGGGTGCTGTTATCACCGATCGGGTGTATAAAGTTATCATGGGATGTGTAAAGATATATCCACGAGTATAGAATAACTCCAAATAATGTCAAAGTTGATGACTTATACGGCTCTTAGCTAGGCTACACAAAGTTTGGATAGTTTTCACCATACAAGCATGGGTAATCTATACAACCCCTATACAAAACATGAACCACAGGGTGTTGTGGCCGGCTTTCTGATGTTTAGTTGAGAACCGGTTTTAATATCCAGTTTTCTTTTTATTGGGTTAGTACTTTTGTTAATTATGACACTCATTTGGTACTTTTCATTATGTACTCTACTATCAGCTAGCTAGAAGACGTTATGATGTACCTATGGAACCTTGTCCTTTTGTATATCTGAATGTGATACGGTGTATACCCTGACTAGGGACGCGGATTGAACCGAAAAACACCGAAAATTTTCGAAATGAAAAATAACTTTCTTTCAATTCATGAAAGGTTTCAGGATTAATAACAAGAATGTCCAATCAAAGCTCGAAATTATGCCAAGCCAAACCATATTTTTATAAATTTACACATTTATACAATTTCCAGAGAATAGATCACATCAGCTTGTGGAGGTAATATACTCCTGAATGCCGAGCGAAAGATTGCGGCCCGAGCGAACAAAATTCCGGAGATCCAGGTTGAGGTTGAGGTAGTAGCAGCAGCAGTGCTTGCTTCACACCTCGCTACTCTATAGCAGGCAGTAGCTTGAACTTAATTTTGAAATTTTGAATTGAACCTTTACCTATCGTTACATCACGATCGCTGACTAAGCGTTCAATTCGAAAATTTACGCGTTCCTAACCCTGACCCATCTATCTACTTTACTCGCAGCTCTTATTTTTTTCTTCTCAGATTTTTTATTTAGCTGGCTAGAAACTCAGTACTTACATATGTAGCCCGTTTAATAAGCGAAATACAGTGATCAGTGATCACAACCACGCAATTTACGCAACACCTCAGTATCTATTGGTCGCAATAGTGCCAACAACACTGCAAAGTCACAAGAAAGTATTAACCCTGTTTGTGACAGTATCGATTCATCACGTATTACACTTAGCGTCACTGACGAAAAGATACGCATCGCTGATTGACCGCAACAATAGTGCAAAGTTGCGACTCCTACGAGGTATTGACGCTGTGTGTGACGGTATCAATACATTACGTACCATTGACCTAGCGTCTCAAGCGTATCAATACGCATCGGTGGTGCGAAGTACGTGATTGACCGAGTGGACTATAGTAAAAAATATTTTAGTAGTTACACACCCGCGTTATCATGAATACGTTATGTTACGCAATCTAATTGCTTTCGAGTGAGAATCTTATTGGGTTCTATGATCTATCTCTGCTCTACACATTGTGGGTGAAGTACTATACATAATTAGTACTCAATTTAGTAGCCTCTCCAATAAAGCACTAGAATGTAGAGTACTCTACGTACGAGCTCGAGTACTTTGACCATGTCGACCCAAGGGAGCGGCACGACAGGCTGATGTATATACCGGACGTTTTTTTAACCAAATCCCGAAGGAGGGGGAGAAGCAGTCAGGGGTGCAATTATGTGTGCCACCAATTACATGTAAGACAGTGCAGTGGTCAAGCACACTAGCCTGAATCAGTGAATTAATTATACCTGACCTCAGGCGCTACGCGCAGAAATCAAATACATACATGTACATCACACAGGAAATGCCTTTCACTTTAGATAGGGCATCGTGTAGGTTAATTAACTTTGTAGAGCTCATTTGAATCATATAAGATGGAATCTGGAGAACAGGTATCTCCTAATTCTCAGATATGTGAGCCGAGCAACTCCTTCCTTACCTCAATCTCTAGGTAATATGCCGACCAAACTAAGTACGTAGATAACTAAGTCCTTTGTATTTATGGTAGATCTTACGTATCGTATTTTCAAATTCAATGGCTGCGTTTAGGTACGTAAAGATGGCAAAAGAGAATTGAATACTATCAAATACGAAGAGAGCAGCACGCAGGAACCCATACGTACGACAGTGCAGCCAATTCATTATCGATTATCGCCTTCTCGCTGTCCCATAAGCACTCCTTACTCTAATCCCAGCCTTTTGTGATAACCCCACACAATACTCGGGTAACTTGCTCGATGTGATCTCTAGGGTCTTGCGCGGAGTACCTGGCCTGTGAGCCAGTCGGCAGTTTCTCCAGGGCTTCTTATTCGGGTGCTTTTTCTAGCCCTAGCAATAGGTAGTAGAACAGTGCTGGGAAGAGCCAGTAATATGGTGTACTCTACATAATTTGGCACATGGCCATATTAACATTAACCAGTACCCAGCCAGTCGGCCCCATATTGGTCCTTTGTTAATCCACATCATCCATCTTACTCTGCCAAACGTCTTTCTGATACAGTACTCTACGCGTACTTGGGGGGGGGGGTTTAAACCTTACTACCGTCCTGTCATATTATCGTTTCCTTCGCTTTTATGGACGCTTGATTCCAAGGCTTTATTTTGCTGCAGTCGCCCTGCTCAACCCCGCTTGTTTGTCTCATCGGACCGTTCCGTCCGGTCACCGTTGGTTTGTTGGACTGATCTTCGCAAATTACGCCAACAAAACAACACCGTCTAACGGCGCAGTGCATACGAGCAAAAAGGGATTCAACACAAAACTAATACAAGCGAATTTGAAGTTTCGGGGAGCAGAATAATCCTGATTCAAAAACATAAATCAAATCTTTACAAATCTCTAAGACAAGCACAGAGCATACCGGAAAACACCCCGAGCGCACTGGCTGAAACTTGAAGGGCACTATTTAGCATTGGCGTGAGGGTGGATTTTAGGGTGAGTAAGCCACTCGAGAGGAAGGGTATGAGAAGAATCCCAAGAGCTATAGACTTACGATTGATTTGCTTAATTGGGTAGATAAAGAAGTATTACGAATATTGATTCTCGTGGATTTGAAGGGAAACAAAGATATGATCACAGCTAGTGGGGCTGGGGCCTCGTTCATTGCTGTTCCGCCGAAAAGACTAAAACCTAAATTACCGGTGCATTCTGTCAGATCTTCTCCGAACTCCAGAGCGCCGCCACCTGTTGCCCATTCTTCCTCGTTACCCATTACCTCACCTCCTCCGCATCTTGATCCGGCACAGGCCATCGAATCGCTTTTGATCTCCAGAAACCGCCTCACAGTTAGCTCCACATCCAAAGCGCCATCCCTAATCGGAATTGGCGAAGACGAATGGTCCAAGGGGTTTGCGGAGAGTAGACAATCGTTCCCGGAGCATTCTACAGGAAGTTTCAATCACCTTGAACCGATTTCACATCAGGAATTTGAATCAGCTTCCCCCAAATTCGCCCCGTACGAGACCTCATTCTACACAACTAGTAGCTCGGGTAGTAGCACAGTAAGCACGCTGCGACAATCTACGGAGGAGTCGCGTTTGCAATCAGCCAAAGTGTCCCGCAAATTGCAAAGACCGAGGCCGACAAGTCACCCGGCTTCTGCCCCGCAAAAGCCCACCACTAGTTCTGGCGCTCTTGCATCTACATTGTCGGGTATTGTAGGCGGTTTGAATCATCCGAAGTCTAGTCAACAGCGGAATGCTGAACAGAGATCGAACATGAATGATAGCAGCAATGTGTGTTTCCATAACTCTACAACTAGTAGAATGTTTGAAATTGATGTTAGACCAGATGCCTGTACCGACTCGCGATATATATATTGCAGTAGTTGGCGCCGCAGGCGTGGGGAAAAGTACATTCATTCAAAGAGCTTTTGAGTTGAAGGCTCCCCCGGCCAAAGGCGAGATGCCTTCGGTCAGCATGGTAATCGAGAGGTCGCGCTGCAATGTCAAATTGATTGAAATAGACTGGTCGAAAATTGATTTCGAGAAGCAATCCCCACAATGGCCAAGGGCAAGTATTACTGTTATTCAGTTGATCTCATGAGGGCGGCACAAATTGACTAGTGAAATTAAAGGTATCGGATGGGCAAAGGCTGCCCTTTATTGATGGGGCTCTCATTTTATATGATGTGACAAACCCTGTGAGCATTGTCAAAGTACCGGAATCCCTTGGTGAGTACCAGTGCTTAGTATGGATGTTCAGGCTGTAGAATACCCGAAAGAAAGTGGCGTAATTGTGCTAATATATGCCTGATACTTTTCCAGACGCCTTTTCCAAAGCAATGCTACCGGTGTGCCTTGTCTCAACTAAATGCGATGCTTCCCAGCGACAGCTCAACCCCAATAGCATCGAGCAGGTCGGCTCTGTAGGTGGTTATGAACAGATACAAACATCAATCACAGCACGAGACAGTCAGAAAAAATGTGTGGCCGCTATCCTGTCAATGATTTCTAGGAAGAATGGTTCTGCCCCTGACTTATTAAGTCTTTTATATTATTTATTGCCCCTCATTTAAGCTGGCCACATTTCTCACTTGTTGAGAAATGTTACACTTTCCGTATCCGATGCGGGTAGAAACTGCCCCTCCCCGGTGATGATCGCCACGAGCTCTCGTCTCAAACGATCTCCTCCCTGGCCCTGTACACACTTTGGCTTGTTTCACGTTAATACCGCATTGTATCCTAACTCCTACCCCCTCTTTATTCCTATCTATTAATCACCGGATATGCTGACAGGTAAACGCGTCGTTCTAGAAAAGAATTCGCGGTATCTGAATGGTCGGCGACGCGCCAACTCTTCTGCCGCTAACAGCCGAGCTACCTCTCCTCGACCCTCAACCGCAGGGCATAATCGAGCCAGCTCCGAGATTTCAACAACATTTCTCAAAGACGGATCAGAAGCTAGTTCTGTGTATGCTAGCCGAATTTCACGAGCGCCAGTAAGCCCAGCACTGGGCACGCTCGCACTCAATTCCCCGAATACCAATACGCCTGCACTGTCCTCTAGCTCCCTCTCCGGGGAGCTGTTGGCGAGAACTCCTAAGTTAGGATTGGCTCCAGCTCCGTTTCTTGAAGTGGTATCCACGAGCCCCTTCAGCATGCAACAGTCAGCCGGAGCTTCGAGTCAGAGCTCCCTACCCTCAACCTCTTCTCAGCGGCAATCGTATGTGGACACAGACGACGATAGCATAAGTTTCCGGGACCCCGACGATATACCTATATTGGAGCGGGAGGATGAAGTGGATGATTTGAATGAGGAGGATAAGCAGCAGATGGCGAATAAAGGGTGGTCATGGGACGAATTGGTGGACAGACTACTCGGGCAACCGATGAGCAGGATGGATCAAGTGTTTGCAGCTTCATTCCTTTGCTTCTATCGCAAATTCGCTGCTCCAAAAGAACTTCTTGCATCCATAATTGAGCGATTCGACCACATTGAGCGGGATGAGAAGGTTTCTCTGCAGCGAATTTCGACTCAGTTTAGGTATTGCAATATTTTGCATCAATGGGTTACTTCGCATCCTGGAGACTGTGCTCATCTGCGAACACGGCAAAAGCTTGTTCAGTTCCTAGAGCGAATCGGTAGTAACCGGAGCCTTGCACTTTTAGCGAAGGAAATGTTGAAATGCTTAACCATTGAAGTTGAGGATGAGGATGAAATATGGGCTAGAAATGACTCAGATAGCGAACGGAGAAATAGTCTTGGTAGTTTTCTTACTACGTCTACATTTCCGGACAGCAAACGGTTAACAGGAGAGGGAAATTATCGTGAATATGCCAGTCTTGATGCTGGTGCTTCACCACAAGTAGCAAAGACAGACAGCGAATCACCAAAAAGGACCGCGGATTTTAATCATGAATATTCTATTCGATCTTCCTCGACAGGCATGAATAAATCAGATCCCCTCAGCCCTAACCCTATGAATAGACTTGTTCTAAGTATGAACAGCCAATATGATGTGTTTATGAATATTCCTGTGGATGAGATTGCAGCTGAGCTTACCCGTATTGATTGGACGGAGTATGCAAAGTTTAAGCCACGGGATCTTGTGCGTCACATCAGTATACCATCGGCAGCTAAAGAAACTACACCTAGCCTGGCTCATATTAACAAAATGATACGCCATTTTAACCATGTGGCTTATTGGGTGGCCAGTGTAATATTAGAGAAGCCTAAGGCCAAGCATCGGGCTAGAGCTTTGGAAAAATTTATGGATGTGGCATGGGTATGCATTGAGCATGTTTACATGCACTGAATATATAATTAATGTCATCGCAGAGTTTGCGGCATAAGAACAATTACAATGGCCTTGGGGCCGTCATAGCTGGCATAAATGGCACTGCTATACATCGCCTTAGTATGACCCGAGAATTAGTCCGACCGGACATTCACAAGAACTTTATGCGCCTAGAGCTTTTAATGGGGACACATAAAAGTCATAGTAAATATCGACTTGCCTGGGAAAACACAACGACAGAAAGAATACCCTTTCTTCCATTACACCGGAGAGATCTAGTTTCTGCGGATGAAGGAAATAGAACTTTTTTAAGTGGGGACAAAATTAACTGGAATAAATTTCAGGTGATGGGGGATGTTTTAAATACCCTCTCTAGGAGCCAAGCCACTCCATATCAAAATCTCAATGGAAACCCGATTGTTGAGAGACTGATTCAAGACGCTGTATTAACGATGAATGATGATGTGAGCATGGCTGGTAATCCTTTTTTGAATAATGACGCTGAATAGATGGCAGGAACTCTACGAAAGGAGTGTTCAACTGGAGAACGCCGCTACAGCAGGTGCGAATAGATCGCGACGGAACTGGTTCCGATAGACGCATGGCTTTTTCGACCTTGGCACACTAAGTCCCATTCCTAATATGGGGTCAATATTATCCCTACAACATATTGAACACCCTTTTCATGTCATTTATATACAGCATTCAGCATAAACTTGTTTGGATACCTATTTGTTTTGGTGTTTTTTCTGGAACTTTGGTGAGTCGTAAAGCACATTCTTCTATAAAGTAATGATTTTTCTATGGCGTTTTGTATTGTTCTCTGGTGACATATTGTCTGAAAACATGGCTAAATGGATGGAATTATTATGAGGCAGTAAAATACTACTTATCTTTTTTATCTTGATGTATGATTGTTTGGGTTATTTTTGTATTTGAACAATAGGGGAGTTAGGATTAGGAACCTCCCAAAATGTCGCTTGAACATCAGATCACGTATTGTATGGCGTGAGTCTAAAAAATAATCACTTCAAGGAAACCTCACGTATTTGAACACTTGTCTCATGTCCAGTCGGATATCTTTCGCACAATCCAGGAGTCCTCGTGCAGTACGCGTACCTGTACGGCCTGACTACTACTTCGGCTGGGAACGAGAAAATTTGTACCCTGTTTTCAAGATTGATTGCCGGTTTAGATATTTTTATCCAGGCCCTATATATTCTTTTACATATAGGTGCTTATGTAAAGTAGAGTACTCTACATAACCAGTCCAGAAAGAGCCTTGCTGTTTTGGGCTAAATCAGACATCCTTGAATGAGTACTCTACTATAGTGCAATGGCAACCTAGCGAACTTAATACAGAAAATCACCAAATTGAGATATTCAGATTGTTTTTGAAACAACTTCACTCGTGAGATTGCCTATGATTTTTTACCAATTTTCTCTCGCCTAAAGTTGACATGTTAAAGAAGGTTCTGCATTTTAAAAATTGACTTAAAGTTACCAATTAGTTGATGTGTTTTTCAGAACCGAAAATCAAAACGTAGTGACATGTGTGTATTTAGTCTGTCAGCCGTGCACTTTTCTTCTTAGGTGTTTTTGTACACTGACGGGTGGCTCCCACACACAGGTTTTACGGCTGCACAGACTGATGTGTATTGATGGCGTGGGGAGACACGATAATTATCAGAGATGAGTATTTGGTACTCATACACAAAACAGATTCTTTCCACCGGCTATATAAGTATATAGTCATACACAGACCTTTTTTTATTCTTAATTCCAGCGATTTTTTTTTTCGCTTCCTGTGCTCTGTGCATACTTAGCCAAATATGGCGCGTCCTCTGCAACCAACAAAACTGCAACTAACAGCCATGTATGTATGTACGAGTACAACAGACTTGCAGGACGGCCTATCACCAAGGTAACACGCAAATGCTACGTCGCAGTATCATCTGTGAAATAGGCGAGCAGTAGTGGGATCCTCCCTTGCAAGTGTTCAACTTGTTGCTTTGTGCTTGTACATCAGTCTATGTTCATGGGGTATAAGAGTGATAAATTGCAACAGAGAGTACACCTTATAAATCAACGAATTTAGTCGCTATGGTAACGTTCCAAGGGGGTCGGAAATCTATGTCCTAGTATCTATGCGCACAAACAATGTCTAGATTTCTCCTATGCCTAAAAAGAACCGCTTAATTCGCCATCACGCATTAGGCATGTACGAGTACACTATGTATGTACTTAACGTATCCGGCGCTAGAATACCCTTAGATATACCCAAGCTCCCAATATAGAATGACAGCTGATCAGATTCATAAAACTATGGGTGCTGTGAGCGCGGGGAGCACCGAACGGTTCATTGTGCCGGTAGCTGATGTCCCCATGGCCCATCGTCTTACATTAAAGTAACCAGTCAATGGTCAAGGTTGGGGACAGGTTATGATGTATGTGTTGGTAACTGACGGGTATATATAATGTCCTGCTCCCTAGATTGACCCCGGTCGGCCCCCTGTGCTCATATAATTTTGCTAGGAGATCGATATAAGAGATCTCTAAATCTTTTTTATAAGACGTTTTAGGTAATTGTCAGCACTCTATTGGGATTTCTCCTACACATTCTGTGAATATAGATGCTGAAATTAGTGGATACTTATAGACATAACCAATGCACACCTCCGAATCTATACCCAAACTCTCCACGTTTTCCTTTGAATCATCACCATCCCATTCTTTACCCCCGACCCACCCAAGCTCTAGGCAGCGCAGGAAGAAGAAGCCATATTGCCACATCCCAACTTCTGCCGCCTCGGATTTTGCTCGTACAGCGACTCCAGATCCACCAACCGTCAGCCCACGCAGTCAGCCAGAAGTTAGCATAGACTACAACGCCTACCTACAGCCTATTCTACCTGGTATAGAGCAAGCGAAGCTGCTGAACGAAGCCATTGAAGAAGCTGGTGACCGGAAAGGAACTTTGCTGAAGCGCAGGGCACGGGAAGAGAGGAAGAGGGAGACCACAGCAGTGGCTGCAGAGGTACAGGTAGGTGAAGAAACGAAGAGACAAGCTGGGATAGGCCCGTATGATAGACCAGATTGGACAGAGAAAGATGAATGCTCTAGTTTTCCAGAGAGTACATCATTGCCACCGTCCAGGTTTCCAAAAAGGTTGCTGCCAATTATGAAGAAAGAGCATATTTACTATCAGACACATGGGAGGTAAGATTCAGACAAGCGTAGCTATGATGGAACCGTTTGGGCGGCCATTGTGGGCAAGGGAATTAACTTTCTGTACAGTGTTGGCTTGAAATACAGCATCTTTCGATAGGGTGAGTTGCGTCTATGGTATATGATATGTACATAGCTTTGCTCCTAGGCTTCGCATCTAAGTGATGCCAAATAATACCACACCTGCGCAATTGGTATGTAGGCGAGTATATGATATATGTAAGAATTCGTGCCTGGAATATTTCTACAATAGCGAGTTGTTAAGTACTAGTTTATGTATTTTTGTATTAGCTGTCAATATTCCATGCGAACCTAAGTTCATACGTAATGGATATCTAGTATCAAGATCATTTGATATCCTCCGGTAGAGATATTGTTCTAAGTAACTTCCTCATTCCTCTGCCAGATCTTTGGACAATATCACCCCAGCCACCTAGGGCTTCTGCAGATCGTGCTTCCTTCGATACTACAGCCTCAAGTTTCTTCAGTGCTTCATCTCTCGTTTGTTTCAAGACTGCATTGGCTTGGACTTCCTCTTCGGACCATCCACTGCCAATTTTTAGTTTTTCGTCTAGCGCTAACTGAATTTCTTCCTGAATTCTTTTGTAGCTTCTCATAAGATTTTCCGTGTGCCCAAGAACTTCTTGTTGGTAACAGTAAAGTGGGTGTATTAAATAATTATGTTGTCCTGGAGCCCACAGGGCTGAAAGAAGCTCATCAGATTCTTTTGATTTTGAAATACTAGGTTAATTTAGTTTGTTTTATATTCTAGGATATTTTTGATAATACTTACGCATCTTTGTATTTTTTCTGAAGGTTCTTGGTTGCATACTCTTCCTCTTCCTTCACCATTTGACTAAATTTTCGGATTTGAGCCTTAGATTCAGACAATCTCTTTCTATTTCTTATCTCTTGGACTTTTCAAAGTATCAGTATAATTTATAGCGGTAGTCCTTGAGTTGAAATTTCACACCTTTTTTCTCAAACTGGAGAGCTCTGTTTGAATTAGTTAGGTACCAAATTTTAGCGATGGAGCGAAACATACAGCTTCTGTGAGTCTGTGCTAGGTGCTGTTGGATTTACTTTTGCCTTAATAGGTCCTGTGTTTTTAAAAATCTTTGATTTAAAATTTTTGGTAGTCTGTTGTTTGGGCTGTCGAGGCATTTTTCATGAACGACTAGTGAGTAAGTGGTGGGAGGACGGTACACATAACCGACACATTTACCAAGACTCTTATGTACTCTATGGGTACATACATACTTCTGTGGTAAAATCGGGGGTTAAGATAGACTCTCTTAACCCCGTTTCAATTTGTGTAACCGTTAATTGAGAGACCATTTCAGTATTTCGACTGGAGGGAACGGCCATGATATGATGGAAAGTAGTAAGCAGAGAAGTGACGTATTATCAATCAACTAGGTCATTTTAAGTAAAGCACGGGGGTTTCAAAACTTAGGTTCAATCCAGGTTCATAATTGAAGTACTCTACATTTATACCACACAATTACCTACAAGTAAATTTAGGCAACTTCCATCCAATTTCCAGCTCATGCAGTTGACGTTGCAGATCAGGCCTCAGGTGGTAAAAATAGCAGTTTTCGGTTTAAACTGGGAGGTGTCCCGGCCGGTTCTTAGCTTCTGTCACCCGCGTCGTATTGTACCTATTACCATTCATCACATTCGCGCGCTACAAAAACCATCCTAGAAATGCCGACGATTGTAATTGATGCCAAGGACAGTCCGGGTTTGGCCGCTCATCAGCTAATTTAGGTGGATATGACGTATATATAAGCGTAAGTAGGCATGGCAGATCACCCCGCGGACCGTTTTGAAATTAGCAGGCATAAGCGTTATCAGTGAAAAGCGCCATAAAACCAAGTTAGAAGCAAGAACAGCTCTGGCTTTTCTTTTTGTCTATCTCTCCCGGTACCACCCTGATTTAGTTACTTATCTGTTGTAGGCTGTGGCTTAACAATTAATAGTTGGCCGTAAAAATTCTTCCCATCTGTACTGGTTCCCTTTACGCTTCACCCATTTCATACCTATTCAGCTTTCCCTAGCACTATGGTGAAGCACGGCGATCATGAGTATCTTTGCAACGAAGAAAAACGCCTCAAAGAAGACAGAGAGCGTACAAAGTATTGGAAGAAATGGGGACCGTATTTGAGCGAGTTGGTTTCCAGAAAATACCCTCGATTGGTGGTTAGAATCCTAATTTAATACTTCAGACGACAATGGGGTACTGTTAGAGAGGATTACTCGTTAGTTGAAATTCTTCCCTAATAGTATTATAGTTTCCTAATCCGCCCTTTCCAGGGCTGACGGTGATGCCTGGTCCCGTACGTATAGAACGATCTGCAAAATTTGTAGCCTATGAGGGTCTACGCTCATAATTTGACAGATTTTACATTCGATCAAGCGAAATCTCGTGCCTATAGATGGGGGGAAGACGGCATTGCCGGAGTTTCGGATTCTCATGCGCGTCAATGTGTGACTTTTGCATTCTGGAATGAGAAAGAGTAAATATAGGGTTTAAATACTAGGGAAATGCTAATAGCAGTAGTGACATATTAAAAGAGCGTTTGTTCGGCCTTGCAAATCCCGAAGGAAATCATGGAGAGTCAATCAAAGAGACACATTTCTATGTGGACAATACCCCAACTCACTCGTACATGAAATATCTCTACAAATATCCTCAAAGGAAATTTCCTTATGAGGAATTGCGTGCAGAAAATAAAAAACGCAGTAGAGATGTTCCGGAATATAATCTTATCGATAGTGGAATATTTAGGTATGTTTTTATGGGCCGTCGTCTCCCAGTTAGAACTTCCTATACTGGGACACTCGGCCCGTGTTCTGCATGTCTCATATTTTATTAGCAGAGCCTTACATGAACCCTAGTGATGATCGCTACTGGGATATTATTATCGAAACAGCCAAAGATACAGAAGATGAAGAACAACTATTATTCCGTGTTACAGCATATAATCGTGGTCCAGAGTCAGCACCGTTGCATATCGTACCTCAAGTTTACTTCCGAAACACATGGGCTTGGGGTCAACCCAATAAAGAAAAGAAACCTTCGATAGAAGCCCAGAATGAATTTGTGGCCAAATCCCTACATGATGTGCTTGGGGAACGCTATATTCAGCTGTCACCGTCGCCCGGTGTAACGCCAGAGTCATCAGATGTGATGCCTCAGCTATTATTTACAGAAAACGACACGAACTTAAACGCTCTATATGGGATTGAGAACAAAACTAAATATGTCAAAGATGCATTTCACCGGTACATAGTAGACGATGAGAAAGATGCTGTAAACCCGGCAAAAAAGGGCACAAAGGTATGTGCATGGTACGCTTTTGACGAGGGAGAAGGAATTCCACCAGGGGGTTGCGCGGTGGTTCGATTTAAGCTTTCTAAAAACATTGAAACCCGAACCTTTATGGATGATAACGGGGACATTCAACCTGACCTTGGAATTGATGAAGAAGTGTTTGATGATATATTTGAACTGCGTCGGTACGAGGCAGACGAGTTTTACTGGCGAATATCCCCCCTCCCCATGACAGATGATTTGCGTAATATCCAAAGACAGGCCTTTGCAGGAATGTTGTGGACAAAACAGTTTTATCATCTGATCTGGGACCAATGGGCAAATGGGGATCCATCCCAACCCCCACCTCCTCCAGAGAGGAAAGCCATCCGAAATGACAAGTGGAGACATATGTATCTAGATGATATTCTCAGTATGCCCGATTGTTGGGAGTATCCATTTTTTGCTGCTTGGGACACCGCGTTTCATTGCATTCCTCTTGCCATGATTGATCCAGAATTTGCCAAAAAGCAATTAGATGTGCTAACTCGGGAATGGTACATGCACCCTAACGGGCAGGTTAGTATTTATAAATGGTTACCAGATTATATGATGCTAAGTCACCTAGATTCCTGCATATGAGTGGAATTTTGGAGATGTCAATCCACCAGTACACGCCTGGGCTACTTTCAGAGTTTTCAAGATCGAACGGAAGATGTATGGACGGCAGGATCTCGATTTTCTAGAGCGTGTTTTTCAAAAACTCTTATTGAATTTCACTTGGTGGGTGAATCGTAAAGATTCAGATGGCAAAAATGTATTTGAGGGTGGATTTTTAGGACTTGATAACATCGGTATATTTAACAGGTCCGAGGCACTGCCTACAGGTGGTGTTTTGGAGCAGGCAGATTCTACAGGATGGATGGCATTTTACTCACTAACAATGCTAAATATTGCATTGGAGTTAGCAAAGCATAGGCGAACTTATGAAGACATTGCTAGTAAATTCTTTGAGCACTTTCTATTCATAAGTGATGCTATGACATATCGTAATGGCGATAAGGAAACTAGTTTGTGGAACGAGGAAGATGGGTATGGCGCAGGATCAAATACAAGAATATAATCACTAATGCATGTTATAGTTTCTACTACGATGCAATCTCCTATGGTGGCCCTTGGACTCAACAGATGCCTGTCCGATCACTCGTTGGCTTGATTCCATTGTATGCGGTACTCACGCTGGAACCAGAAGTTATCCGCAAATTCCCAAGCTTCAAGAAGCGGCTTGACTGGTTTATTGAAATGAGAAACGACGTTGCAGAACGCAATATCGCAAACATGAACAAACGTGGTAAAGGAGAAAGGATGCTTCTTGCTCTCGTTAGCAAAGATAGATTGAAACGCATCCTCGAGAAGATGTTAGATGAGGAAGAGTTCCTGAGTCCCTATGGTATTAGATCTTTATCTAAATATCACGAAAAGAATAACTTCAAGATGAACGTCAACGGTACCGAATTCAAGGTTGATTATGTTCCGGGAGATTCTAATAGCTCACTTTTCGGTGGAAACAGTAATTGGCGAGGGGTAAGTATCTTTCCGAAGGTTAAATTGGTAAAGCTGTCTGACAACTTTAGCCAATCTGGCTTTGTGTCAACTTTCTGTTGATTGAATCACTCTTACGATTCCACATGTTTTACGGTAGCGAATTCAAGGTTGAATGTCCAACTGGCTCCGGCGACTATATGCATCTAGGCCATGTCGCTGAAGAACTTCAACACCGGTTACAGCACCTTTTTGCTAGAGATGATGATGGGACTCGTGCTTGTAATGCAGGTAACGACATGCTTAATCACAATCCCCATTGGCGTGATTATGTTTTCTTTCATGAGTTTTTCCACGGAGATGACGGCAGCGGGTTGGGTGCATCTCATCAGACTGGTTGGACTGGCCTAATCGCAAAGATGATACACGATTCTGGTGTGAATTGTCGACTTCCACATACGCCTCGCACTCCAGGCGCCGCCGCGGATCATTACTTTGACGATGTGTTTTCACGCGTTACAAAGAAGCCGAAACCTTTTATGGGAAGACGCCACAGCATGCGTAGCATTGATGCACGAAGTGACTGGACAGAAGACGATGATCCAGAAGAAAAAGCAGCAAGAGAAAAAGACGACGAGGAGGTTTTAGACTATGTGAATAAGAAACTTAAGAGAGTACTGAGCGTGAGTGGAAAGGGTGGGGATGTCTTTGAGAGGGATGAGGATTTTGAGGGTCAATTAGATGAGGTCTAATCAGTGTTTATTATTTATTCTTGTTTTATTCTATTTATGAGAATCTTCAGTCTTCTTAAAATAAAACAAATAAACGATATCATCGCTACATATCTCGTATTTATATATACATTGGGTCAGGTAATATATTAGTTGGCGATTTATTATACAGTTGAGCAGAAAGGTCGCTTTCAGTTGATTGCATTTTCCGTAGTTCATTTACCGCATCTAGAAAATTACCGTAGTACACCTTGTCACCGGTGAGTGTCTTTAACCATGCAGCTTTGTCTGCCTGAACCGTGATTCTTCTCTCCTCTAGACAAAAATAGACACATGCTAATGCAACTGTTCTTGCAGAGAAGAAATTTACGAGATCATATGACTTCATTGCTTCTCCTACGAGCACCCACACTGCTCTTCCCAAGCTTGTGTCTTTGATGTTCACTGCAGCAATTTCCTCCTTGTCATCAATTTCCAGAAAGTCAAAATGATCCGTTCCATTAGGCGATAAAATCTTCTCTAACACGCGGGGTAGATATTCATAGGGAAGTGTTAAGCGAATATCAAACTTGAGTATTCGCAATAAAAGCAGCTCCGCATCCACGAGCGTCAGGCGTAGAGAATCATATAGCACGGACGGGAACACAAGTGGGGAACCCATTGGGTTCAGTAATTCGTAAGCTGGAAGTAGAAATTCTCGAAGCCGGCGTGGCGATTCAGTCCCCTTTGTTGCAAGCGAAAGCGACGCAAGTGCTAAAGTCTAGTAAAAAACAATATATAAGCATAGCTCACATCCAGCATTTCAGTATATACACACATGATCATCGAGTAAGTTCTCAGCTTCACCCTCCTTGTTCAAGTAATGGTGGTATTTATTGATGTACACGAACGCCATTGTGAGCGTTTCGTCGCGTAGCCGGAGGGAATCCGAAACCAAGGTGAGAAAAGCGTTGGAATCATTAGGAGTGATTAAATGAGCTGGAACCTCTGTAGGAGGCTTCCAACTATGGAGTTTGCTATTTTCTAGTGTACCCATATTGCTGCACCGAGTCGTGGCTGGCGAACTGTCAACGAAATGAGGCCGGGTAATAAAACTGCATGTAAGTGTCTCATTTTTGATTTGTAAGTTCTTGTGTTTGAATCGCCTTGGCATAGAGGGTTACCTAAAAAGTAGATGTAGTCTATACTTCGTTCTCCGCAAAATAAAGGTACATCTTAGGAAGTACTTACTTACATCCTAGTGAATAGATTTGTTAGTGCACAAAATGCTATTATGTCATCAAGAATAGTTCTAGATGTTAGTGATATTCTCCTCTCTGGTGATATCATTATTTATAGATTGACTGTAGCTACATGAAACACGGTGTTCGGATGATCTTATTGAGTGGTTTGCGTGCGGTTTCAACGCCCATCGCCAGATACCACTAGTAGAAAGCCAAGAAACCGGAGAAAATAAAGATATAATTATTCCTCAGCGTATATTATCGGCTCATTCGTTAGAAATGTTGTATACTGGGTGGTCAGATACTGTGTGTGAGTACATCGTATTCAATGAGTAGGAATTTAATAAGGTCTAATCCAACCATAGTTCGAAAAGATGGGAAAGTGTACTGGCATGGTGTCGGTTCACATACTCAAAATGACGCACTCCTAGATCTTCAGGATGTATACAAGGTCTATGGAGACCAAAGGGGACCTCTATGTGTTATATCAAAATCTTCCGGATTCCATTGGTGTACAAAACAGCACCACGCGACTAGTAATGAGATAAAAATCACCAGCTTCGATCATATGGCTGTTGCTGGTAACGGCCAAGTTTGTATTGTCAGAGGTAACATTCACCAAACATAGCATATTTGAATAATGCCACTGAAATTATCGCAACACAATAGATCAAACACAAATTATCTCCTACAAAGATGTTGGCGCTTTTGCCAAATCTGCTCCAGAGCAAACATGGAATATCCAAACCAAATCCATAGTACAATTAGTATCCAACGAGTCCTCGTTCACTGCCCTAACCATTGAGGGTATCGTTTACACTTGGGGTGACCCGCGGTACAGTATTGGGCGCGAGCCGTCGAATGATGAATATTTTCAAGCCCCATACATAGTCACAGCATTAGAAGGTCTTTCGTTATCAAAAATATCATCTGGCGGCTGGATAAGCGCTGCATTGAGTAGCGAAGAAGACCTCTATGTTTGGGGAAACGCAACACCCGGTTGTCAGGTTATTGATTTTATTCCAAATGATACTGGAGACGTAAGCCTGGTGGACCTTGGAGATGATGTTAGTATCATAGATGTCGCTGTGGGCTCAGGACATGTATGTCTGCTTAGTAGAAATGGTGATGTTTACACTGCCGGGATAAGTAGAAACGGTCAAACTGGAATCGGCAATACAGGTGAAACGTTCCAGAAAAGTTGGAAAAAAATTGAAAGATGTTGGAAGGGTACGGCAAAAACTATCCACAGTGGCCCATTTTCTTGGTCAACTTTTATAATGGTTGAAAGCCCGGCTAGGAAGTAAAACAATAATATCTGTTATGTAGTACGTACATTACTTGTAATTGAGACAAAATAATACCATGTAAACTTCTACTATTATATACAACGGGTTTTAGACAGAACGACCCGGTCCCCACCCAAAATTGATAGTATGACCCTGTTTATTGATTATTTGATAGAATGACCCCGTTACGCCCCCCGTTACGCCGCCCAGGCCACTATCGGCTTCTACCACCAGATATCATCTGTCGTGCCCGCCCAGCTAGGGCAATAATCCTGTGAAGCGAATCACCTCCAGAAATAATCTCCCCGCCTATGGCAGCTCTGGTTCTGTCCCCCCACCGTGCTTAGGGCGTTCACATATCTGCGTCCCAGCCGGCCCCCGAATTTGCACTACCCTCAGGAAGCGGCAGATGAGGCATGGGACACCGGTACCATGTCAATAGGGTCATCATCGGGCTGGAAGTTACTGATGGCAGCGGGGTCTTAGGGAAGAGGGTACAGAATAGGTGCCCTGAGTAGGTCTAGACTCTGAAACAGTACGCTATTAGAGAGAGTAGCATTATGTAATGCACGAGATGGATGTACTTCCAGACGCAGCACGCTTGATCTGGGCCCGGGGTTTTTTTCAGCAGGGTCACTCTATAAATTATTCAGTAAACAGAGTCATTCTGTCAATTATTCAATAAATAGGGTCATCCTATCAATTTTGCCTAAAAAGAGGGTCATTCTGTCTAAACCCCGTATATACAAACATACCTAGTACTGTTCGATCGTGTTGCAACCAGATCAAGTTCGTATCTGATCACTACTACATACATAGACTACATACAGAACTACAGGTACTCGTACATATATGTACGTGTACGTGCTCTGTAGACTACTTCTTTGCTACAAAGCAAAGTCCCGTGCACGTGCCTAGCCGGTAAAGCTAATTTTGTGATAAGCTCAATATAAGCGAGGTATGTACGAAACAACGCCGGCGGCTGGGCACGAGACAAGCATAATTGGAGGTAGACTAGCTAATAGGGGTAACAAAGTTGTGGATCGGGGTTTTGTCGGGTTTTAGTACATCTGGGCATCATGGCTGCTCGGTTGTAAACACTAGTCGGCCGTCTGTGTTCATGGAATTTATACCTATCGTATAGTCTGTCAGCCGTGCACTTTTCTTCTTAGTGTGTTTTGTACACCGGCGGGTGGCACACACATAGGTTTTTACGGCTGCACAGACTACCTATCGTAGCATGAGGCCTGACCTAAGATAGCTTAGATCTAGGCTACTAACGACTTAAGACCGATAATTTGAGGCCGACAATTGGAAACCGACAACTCCCCTCAAAGTTGCGGACCGAAACCAGTTAGGTACCATAGGCCGACAAAAACCCGATCCGCAACTTTGATTACCCCTAATAGTATTTTCCCCTTTCCAAGAAATTCCCGTCTACTTATGGTGGAAATTCGGTTGAATCTCATCACCCTAATTCTGGAAGAAATCCTTGAATAAGTAAGTAGCATGGTTTACACACATAATATCACTTTAATACTTCTCAAACACTAATATCGAATCAAATATTCTTTGCATGGGCCTTAAGCAAGCATTCCCATTTAATTTATGTAAATATGTGAATAACAACCTAAGCCCGGTCTCCATGCTGCCTCTTCTTCCCTTTTCTCTGGTCGGAGGCTGCCTTTAGCAATCTTCGTGTCTCAGTAAGCTTTCTTTTCTGGCCCTTCTTGGCTTTACCCAAAGTCATCAAGAAGTTCTTTTTCCGTGCCTTCTCCCTATTGGTTGTGCTATGTGCCTTTTCGGCCAACTTCTTTCCTCTGTTAGATTTATATTTTTCTCTGTCCTCTCTGCCCTCAGCAACGGCTGCGATACGAGCCTCTCTATCAGACTTGCCGCGCTTTATACCACCAGCTAGCATCGCTTCATCGACTGCATCTTCGTGTCTAATGCTAAACTCGAGTCAGTATGCATAAAAAAGTGATAATCATGGACACATACTTGTTGTGAGACTTGCCCATCAACCTTTCAAGCCCGGCAGCCTGTCTGAGCTCCTCCAGCTTGGCAAAATCAGCTGGTGTAAGAATATTTGTGGTAGCAAGTGTTGATATTTCTTTCTCTGCCGAGTCTAGATGTTCCTTGGCCAAAGATTCATTTTTACCACTGCCCTCATCAGTCTTTTTACTTTTCTTTTTTGGCGCATTTTCGTCGTCCTCAGAATCACTGATTTCAATTTCGGCGTCACTCTCGACTTCGATCCATCCAGTCTCATCTTCGCTATCGTCTTCTTCTAATTCCCAACCATCCCAGCCATCCTCACCGTCGTCCTCATCTTCTTGCCCCGATGTCTCCCCATCATCTGCCCCTCTTTTGGCGTGTTTCAGAGCCTTTTGTTCTTGTTTGTATTTCTCTAAAAGTTCAAGGCCCTCGATAATGCCCCCCTTCTCTTCGCCATAGCGCAGAGTCTCGCGTCCCTTAGATTCCATACTAGCAACTTTGCCACGGTCTTTCCGTTTAAGCATCTCTGGTGCAACCTCTCTGTAGAGGCCAATGAGCGATCGTGCAGCCATCATAACACCCTTATCTTTTGATCCTTTATACTCGGTTAAATCTTGAAGTAAAGTAGCGTTCATAGCTAATGGTGCTCGGGCACATATTTCGCGGATTGCATTTAATCCAGCTGTGGCAACTTCACCGGCCACACCCTCAGAGACGAACTCATCGGCGATCTTTCGGACCAGTGGTTCTAAAGAATCTGGAGGAACAAGGTCGTGGGTAGCCTGTGCTGCACATATCAAGAAATGGGTCACATCACGTTGACGAGGCGTCAAGTATTTCAACATATAAGAGTATAGGCCGAGTACGTTGAGCTTGTGAAGACCAACAAGACGAGAGACCAATTGCAAAACCAATAGTTTTTGCTCCATATTTAGCTTGTTGTTAGTCCTAGATAAGTGCTTTGAATATAGCGCTTCTGCAAATCCTTGTGGATCATGTAGTAGATGGAGTGCCGAGAAATTAAGAGCATGCGGCTTGTTCTTATTTTTTTCTTTCTAAATCTGGTCAGGTAAAGGCCATCTGAGAAGCGAGAAAAAACAAACTCTCTTCAACTGAGCGGCTGCTCTCTCTATCTTTTTGTTACTTCGTTTCTTTTTATTGATAGCCACCTGATGCTTGACTCGGCCCATGTCTGGTCCTTCTATATCACTCTCTTCTTCGGCATCTTCCTTTTCTTGGTCAACCCCCAAGAAGAACCTGACACCACCACTCATGACTTTAGGGTTTGCACTTAAAGAAGCTCCTTTCATAATTTCAACTGTGCGCGAATCGTCCCACACGCTTCTCTTCCACAATTCTCTGGTTACTTTCACCGCCCACAGCCCGGCAGTGGCTGTTTTATCTTCTCTTCCAGCTTCCACAAGTTCAAAAAGCACAGCTTGGACTGTCTTATTTAGTTTGTGGTTACGGGTTTTATTATTGGCATTTCGTATATCTGTTATAACAGTGCGGTAAATCTGACCTCTGAGCTGCTTGCTCTGTGTTGCAGTCAAGACTGGAAATAGTGTTTGTAATAGAGTTATGGAAGATATAACATCCTTGTTGCGTAAGAGTACGAGACTCTGAACTAACTTTTCTCTTAAGTCTGTGTCAAGTGCGGCATGATTTTTGATCAGTAATTGCGCAAGGTCATCCGAGAATGTTGGTGTTAGGTCTGGGTAACAAGAGGAAACTTGAGCCATGAAGCCAATCAGCTCTGCAAATAATTCGGCATGTGCCGAGGTTGGTTGCGACATAAAAATTGCTCGTTGCGACTCGTAATGGCCATGTTGTCGTTCAAACTCTTCTCTGTATGATGGAGGATCACGTCGAATCAGATTCTGCAGCATAGGCCTAGAGTGTATTAGAGGTTATTGTTTTTGATTTAGGCAGTGACCATACAGATTATTGAGTTTTACGAGCCCTGCTCGCTTTCGTTTTACCATTTCAAAAATTTCGCCGCTGTATCAAAATACTAAATTGTGAGGAAGAAAATAATTACAAACTTCGGTGTTTGCCGGTGTACCGGGTAATACCGCAGTGAAGTATTATTCTTACCCGGCAGGCAAACTCTTTTTCCGGGTAACCATCTCCATTAGGCCTGCACGCTTGTTTGCTCGTGTCGCCATCAGCGAAGCCTATCGTTTCGTCAGTCATTAGAAGCTGGTCAATCGTACTCGTACGTCACATACAGGGTTTAATACCTCTCACGAGTCACGAGTCATGACTTCGCACTGATGTTACGGCCAACATTAGAGGGATTTTACAACGAATATTAAACACCGGTGACTAACGCCCATACTTTAGACTTATCGAAGTCTGGGAAGAGGGATTTTGCATTTTGTTAAAGACACTTAGAGGCTGATGGGCTTAAATACCATCATACCCGCCACCGGTAACGGTTCATGACTTGTGACAAAACACATCGCTAGATCAGATAATATATAACGTAATCTACAGAATACACAAATGTAGGTTATACCGCATTTAGTGTTCATGACGTAGTGAGCAAGACATATGTACTTATACGCCTCATCCAACTGCATCAATCAGAAGGCGTCAGTCTTCCTAAATCATACCAGACAGAAAATTCATAGCTACTAAAATAATTAAATTGAACTTCAATATGCCTATGCCTGTAAGTGTGATTGGACCTGATCTAGGAGGTTTATAACTAATCAAAACATCAAATGAGTAGAAGCAAGATATAAGTGGTACGATTCAATTGTTCATGGTGTCGGATTACATTATCCATACCAAAGGCCCTAATACTCCTCTGTTGTGCTTCTGCTTGTATTAATCTATCTCAATTGAATTCGAAGAAAACTGACATTAAACTATTCCTTTAGCGCACACCGTCACCCAGCGATTGCGCATGCTTAAGAGAGTTCCTCCAGAATTGATCCCCTTAGGTAGACACTACTTTTGAACAGTCTTCGATAAAGTTGACTAATGTAAATAACTAGGTCTTGTTATTGGGTGAGAACAAATGTCTAACGGTCTCTGCCGTTTCAAAATCAAAATACTAACAGCCGTCCAAAATTCCGTAGTACGGGAGTCGGGAGTATGTCTTATTAATTATTGTACGTGAATTGATACTAAAGCATCGATAGTGGCATTGTTTTCCATGGGCCGTAAGGTTTATGTCGACAAGCAGCTCCGTCTTTCAAGGTCAGCTCGTGATAATGAACACTTTTGATTCCTGATGGCCATGAGTACATGGTTTTGGAGGATGTCTGTTATAGTTGGAATGAATGTTTAGTATTTGTACTACGTAAACACATAATTCCTGTATTTTTATAGCCCACGTTTGAAATTGGGTATACTATTTTCTGCCATCGAATATTATTGAGTTGCTGGCTGTGGTCCTGCAACATCTAGTCCCTCAAGGCCTTGCATCGGATCTACCATTTCTTTCGCCATAGCCTCCGCCTTTGCTTGGTCTGCCGCAGCTCTGTCCTCTTCGGAAACCTCGTACTTCCGAATCCAGTCCTCCTGTGGGTCCACTGATCAGCTACACCTTTGAACTGCTTCGACTTTACTTACCTGCTCCCAAACCGCAACCTTGCTGCCTATGATATTACCAACGTCCTTCTGTGGCTTCGCCTGTGCAACACTTAAAACTCTGCCCGCCAAAATTGATTGATCCATATTATCTATCGCTGCTTTGGCATCTTCCTGGGTTTCGTATTCGATATAGCCAAACCCTCGGTGGGGGGCATTCGTCCGGTCATCGCTAGGGAGATTCACTTCTATGATCTCACCAAATGGTACAAACGCATCATGAAGCGTTTGCTTTGTGACAGAGTTATCAATTCCACCTATCCCAAGAAATTAGTAAGAGTTATCGAGAGATATCTAGAAAGATTACCAGCGTAAACAGTGCATTTCAGACGAGTAGCATCTGACATGTTGTGTAGTTGGAAGGGGATGACAACTTACTTAGAGGCTGAAAATATACTACCAAGGCACCAAGGTAGTCTGTCAGCCGTGTAACCGATTGAGTGGTTATGTAGAGTACTATAGAATACAAATTGTTTAGTAGTTGCGGCTGCACGGACGTGATGTAGTTATTAGCGTCATCACAGACAACTCGTTAGGCAGATTATGCAGTTACCTCAGGTAATTGTGATCCAGGTGCTACCAAGGTTACAGCCAAGGGTTTCCTTTTATCGTATATAGAGTAGAGTACTCTACACCTTGGGGAGATTATGCAATCTTGGTTACAAGCTACCAAGGTGCGGCATTGCGATGAGTCATCAATGAGCTAAGAAACTCTATACTACTAGTAGACCGTAGCCTGGGTTGTTTGACTGCTTATTCATCTCGTAGTACAAGCAGATTATTTTGAATAAGTATCATTTCCATTCTCAAAATCAAGCTCAAAATCTCAACAGGTCGGGGTACTACATAATTGACAGACTGCCTTTCCAACTCTAGTTATATCGCTCCGCCTGATGTTCCAGCGGCGGATAGTTACTGCTTAGCAACCCACCCAAGGATTACGGGTTAGGGTCACGTAAAATGCTTGATTTAATAATACCTCGCAAAAAGCAATTTGTTTATAGTATGACTTGAAAATCATACATAATTGCTGCTACTTGATTGGAATGCGCAAATTCTTACCTACTTATCTCTCTACTTATAGGTAGGACTGTAGGTGTTAGTTCACTGCTGCTTGGTTTACCTAGAGATCTTGGTTTCTGTCGCACATCGGCTGGTCTAGAGTAAATCTTGTGTTGAGATTTAGATTGACTTTGAAAAAGGAAATACCCCTTAATTACATCTAGCTAGCTAGCGAATTTGCCAACATTTAATACAAAAGAGTACCAATTACTTCTCAGGAAAAGGCGCATATGCAGCTTGGTGCCATGTGGTGCAGTTGCCTACATCGACTTATAGCTGTCCCAGAACCGATCGGTCAGATAACAGTGTGCTTAATGTACGCGTACATTAAGGGAAGATAAAAAGCCTGGAATCCCCACACCTCGTTACTTATTATTCTTCTGAGGTCGTTTCGTTTTAGACAGTGAAAATATTTCTCAACATCATGCCGCGACATTCCAGAATGCCCTCGAATCGTAGGTTGCGCGATGCTAGGCAACAAGAACTTCCTTGGTATAAGAGAATGCCCGTATGGGTTTTCCAAATAATTGCAGGTGCATTAGTGGTTAGTTTTGTTCTTTGATCCAAAGCTGTTGCTGCAGCTGGAATTGATTATGAATAGATCATGCTAGTACTTATCGCAATGGGATCTTATGGATGGTATTTTTTCTTCATTTCGGATACTTGAGATATGAGTTTTCTGATGAGAATTCCAGGGGAAATATTTCCCGTCTTCATCTGCCTGTTTCGCCATGGGTTTCAATGCTTGCAGTTGTGTTACCAGTGGGCAATTTCGTTGGCATCTCGCACGCGTTGATTGCGACCAAAGGCTCTACAAGAGCCCTGAAATCTTTCCGGATGAATTTCTACATGACGCTTCTGTTGATATTAGACACCATACTTGCAACTATGGCTGCGGCGCATCTTCCGTCCGATATGCTGAATTGCCATTTGCGCGAATCTTGGAACAAGCTGTATAGCAATAAAGACGCAAAACACATAAAGATCATCCAGGATGCGTTGAACTGTTGTGGATTTAAGACTACCAAAGACATGTCATATCCATTTCCCACCGGCAAGCAACATCCAAGCTGTGTTAAAGAATTCCATCGGTGAATACACGCCTGCTCTACACTTCCCTGCCTAACTCCCTACTAACGAAAATACAAGCGACGATTCACGTGCTTGCTTCCTTCCATGGAGAAAACATGAACAGACCTCTGCAAGTCTATATCTTGCAGTAGGTTTACTTTTAGGGCTGACTAAAGTATGTACTGTATATTTGACTGTTGCGTGTGGAATGTTGACAATCGGCAGCTTTTATTCATGGCTTATACGAATCGGGAAGGATTTGGAAAAGAAGATACTGTCAATGGAGAGAGCCAATCTGGTCGGGTTGAGGAAATCGAGGACTCAGATCATGATGGTGTATCCCGCGACAGGGATATTCGGACCTTAGGTCCCATAGACGAGTCTACCAGGCTACTTGACCATGACCATGATGTCCCCAATAGTTCCGAGCCTGCCGATTATGTATAGGAACTATATAACTGGAATCCATGGGCAATGGATCATGATAGCACATGAGTCAATAGGTCGCTTTTTATAGTTCAATGTGAGTAAGTATGTTTAGGCGCTGAGAAATATATATCAGAGCATTTGTCATGTAAGAAGTACTAGTAGATAGCACTGCATACTTTGTACATGTTTTCCGAACCATACATAAAGGATTTCCGTTGGCCTACAGGTTGAATTTTAGGGCAACGGGTCGACCTATTCGTCATATTTACCACTTTGTATATCGGTTGACCACTACCTAAAGTTACCCGTTGGCCTATGTATTTCGTGAAATTTTCCACTTTGTTTATCGGTCAACCTGTAAGGCTATGAATATTCAAGACAGCATCTCAAAAATAGCCAAGTACCGAAACAAAAATCTTAACAGATGCAATATATATATAGACTCTGAATATATACAATGAATCAAGTAAAATCAATACTAAAGTGTAGATTCAATGCCATCGAGCCCAAATCTCCGTTGTCACTCACGTAAGTCTATGCATGTTCGTTTTGAAATTCAAAGAGTGACAAATCGTGAAGTTAATTATTTGTACTTGATGCCAAGCTAACTACTGTACAACGGAACAAACAGTAGTAAGTACTCATGTGGTAACTACATCAAAGCTCGCGTCTGACAAGCCCCAATACCAAACCCCAATACAACATCATCACACACACGCACCTCATACCGCAAACATGCCCCGCGCCGTCAAAGGTACTGCCGTTGTGATATTCTTACTAATATCCCGTGGCAGAGTACTTTTACTAATGTATTATCTTTAAAAATACAGGTGTCCTTGTGGAATGGTAAGTTAATGCTACAAATGTCGACACTTCATATTGAACTAAACCTCAGCGATCCTTCCATCAAAGCTATACTCATAAAGCTTGATAGTGATGCAAAGCATGCTTATATCGTCGAGGTAAATCTTATCAATACACTCTCGGTGCAAAAGTGTCCGGATTATCGTTGCAAAAGTGGTAAACCCCCCGCGGATACTTTTGCACCGAGAGTGTACATTGGTTGTGCGATAGATCAATAATGAAATGAAACAATATTTTTAGGACCTTGACGATCAAACACTGGTCGTGAAAGAGCCTAGGCTTGCCGAACTTAAGGATATGCTGGAGAAGACACTGGCCAAAAACCAGCTGAATGAACCAGAATCCGATAGCGATGAGGATGATTAGCCTAGGTGAAACTGTTTTAAATGTTATTCTACAATTATTAGGAATTGGTCCATGTACTAATTTATCTTAGGTACCTTAATTATTAAAGCCCAACAGCTAGCTCACAGTATAAAATCAATTCATCTGTCCACTACTGCGCCACGTCCAAAAAGAGATCGAAGATTGTGCATTATTTTCTGATTATCTACTCTTCCATGCGCAAAAACAGTTTAAAAAGATATTTTTGACTTGTGGGTAGTATTCTATATTTGGGACCAATCGTGGACCAAAAACACGGACCTAACTAAGGAACACTGAACCCCGCCGCTCATCACCAGCCTGGAGACTGAAAGGAAGGAAATCTTTCCTACTATATCCATCACTCATTGTACTTCTGTAGAAATGCTTCTCAAGGTATGCCGGACGAATCAAAACCCAACGAACAAAACGCCGACTGAAAGTACTCCCCGCGCAGGAAATCACGTGCAAAAAAATATATATCAACACCGCTGTGGAAGATGCGTTACTAAAGAACTAAAGACTATGCCACCAGGAATATGCGTGTAAAAGTCTATTCTTCCTCACTCTCCGAGCCAGAGCTCTCGTCGTCATCGCTTGAATCAGATTCAGGGTTTTCGGTTTGTGCTTGATTTAACTTTAGTATTTCGAATTAAAATTATGAGGGGTAGTGTGTACCTGGCGCAGTAAAACTTCCGGGGTTATCGAAATTTTGCAAACGCGACTGAAGATCCATGATCTTCTGTTCTTGTTCAGCAGCACTCATGGGCTTATTTTTACGGCCTTTGGGACCAGCCTTGGTCTTGGTTTTTGGCTCCTGATGGGTAGGGGGAGGAGGAGGAGGAGGCGGTACGTATGACTGAGGAACTTCTGGCGCATGCTTCGATACATAGTTGTATAGCTTGTATAAAGTATGTGGATCAAGCTCATCAATGTCAAGTTCAATTTCACCGTCTTCCTAAGGAACGGTCAGCATCGTGTTGAATAAAAATACGTGTACTCGAGACAAACATTTCCAAGCTCTGGCATATTCTGCTTGATCATCTCAAGGGCATTTGACATTTTATGGGGCGGGAGGTAATTAATCCGCTCAGATAGTTCCGTCTTTTGATCAAGAGTGATATACGGTGGGTCTTTCCTTTTATTACCCTTCTTCGAAGGAGCTGGTTTACTAGTAGAAGCTTTGCGACCATGCGCAGATTTTTTGTTTGTAACGGGCGGTGTTTTTTTGCCCTTCTTCATAGCAGTGATCATCTCTTTCATCGTCTCCAATTTCTTTTCCAATTCGGCAATATTTGATTGATCATCTTCATCGTCTCCCTCTTCTTCACTCATTTCTTCGTATTCTTGAGGGACTGGACTGGTAGATTGTGGAGAACGACTACCTAGATTATTTCTAGTGTATGTTGGCTTGTCCTTCCATTTCTGTTCAAAGACTGCCTCAAGTCTTCTACCCATTTGATGAACAGCCTGCCCCTGGGGGTTGAATTTGTAGCAATTGTTGAACATTAGGCGAATGTCTTCTTCAAACTCATTGGAATCTTCATATGAGTTTGTCTTCAACTTTTCCTGAATGGTGGATAAATCCATTGGTTTTTTGACGATCTTGAAATAATCTGGAATGTTCAAAGCGACAGGATCAACAGGGGCGTAGAAGGGGAAAGCGTATTCAGCATGACATTTCTTATGAAGCTCCTTCAGAATTGTGTCACAGAATTTCAGTTCAGCTGCATTCTGTTTTCTGCGTGGCTTGGTCGCATAAGGTAAATCTTTGGGAGCAGGTGGATGAATCTCCCGCTTTGGACGACCGTCTCCGAGGGTAGAATCGCGACGTATTTGAGGCATCCCTGAAGGTTGCAAACTAAAAACGGGCGAGGTGGCCGCTGGGGTCTGAGCTGTTGGTTTTGTTTCTTTTTTGGTAGGAAGAACTTTGGCCGCCGAGGATTTGATCGTGGTTTTACTTGCTGTAGTTTTGGCTGCCACAGATATATTGCCGCCTTTCTTTTTAGCCGGCTTAGGCTTCTCTGATTCCACCACATTCTCTCCGGGTAAATCACTCATTTGCCTGTAAAATGACGATGCCATTCCTTTCGACATAGTTGTAACCGCATGATCTGTGCCATTAAACAGTTCGCAGTTGTACAAAATCAACTGAAAATCCTTATTGAGTGTGTCCACATCGACGTATTCTGAGCCATTCAACTTGCGCTCTATTGTCTGAAGATCCATTGGACGTTTTATCAAACTATAGTAAGTGGGTATGTTCAATTTGACAGCATCCACCGGCATAGAAAAGGGGCGAGCGTCTCGAGTTCTTCGAATACTCCTGATAACACCTAGAATGAATTTTGACCGGGAAGGTGTCATGGGTCCAGAAAACTCAGTAAAAATTGCTGAGGTGACAAGTGAGAGTTTAGAATCCGGAGCATCCTCTGTCTTTGCTCTTTTGGGAGGGCGGTCCTCTCCATCATCATCATCTCGGTCCCGTGCCGTCTTTTTTATTACCGGTACGTCCGTCATTGTTTTGTCCTCGCTGTGAGTTGAAGCTTCGGGACGATCAGAATCTTTCGATTTCGTCTCAGACTTATTTTCAGACGAACGTGAGTCGGAGTGATCACCAGCACCTTGACCATTACTGTCACTATTTACCTCTTGAACATCCATACGATCTGAGAATCTGCTGTTTGCACTACCGGGCGCAAATGATCCATTAGGAGATGTTATGTGCAAATCGGAAAGGTCATGTGCGTTATCGGTAGAATTAAGGAGTGGAGGAGTAGGTATTGGTGGCGAAGGGGGCGCAGTAATTCCTTTAGGGTTTCCATTCACGAATGTCGAGCGAGCACCATTGGTATCGAATTCTTCCTTCGGAAACGAGGGAGTAAGAGCGGATGTAGATTCATTCTTGTTGGTACTAGATGTGATGAAGGAAATATTGTAAATACAATTGTTCAACATCTGGACATGGCAGAGAACTTGAGATATTGAAGGATTGGGAGGAGGTATGATGAACAGGTCCAGATCTATCCACCAGTACAATGCTCATCTTATCCATTACGCTACACAAGTCTAATCAACCAGAAGTTCAATCGCAATGCGACCCTGAACATAATGATTGTTTTTTTAGAACTTGAGTAGGAGGTTTGGATGAGTGAGCAAAGCGCTAGATAAATAGCCACTGGGGCAGGGAACAGGCAGCGGACAACGGGTAGGAAGAGGAACAGGGCAAACTCACCCGTGAGTATCCAAGTCCATCCCCATCGCCTCATCCGATGCCATGCTACCTGCACCCGCCGAAGCAGGAGTAGGAGCAACAGATGAAGGTTTGTGTTCTTGAGCACTGATGGGAGGTTGCGGGCTCATCACTGCCATGAAAGAACAAAAGGGGATCCGAGCTTAGCGAGAAAAAAAGAACAAGATCCGTCCTCTCTTACGGAAAACGGGGGGAAGGTTTGAATATGAAGAGAATCGGGTTCCTGTCGCGCCTTGATGAGGCAGGCTTGGATAGCGATACAAAACACCGCAACAAGGAATACGGACGGAGAGGCTGCTTATGCTGAGCGAATGTCGGATGCGGCTGAAAAAGTTTTTATCAGAGAGAAACCGCGCGTGTTCTTGGCGGATGAAGCAGTGACGCGTCGTATGGTTTGCAAGGGTGTTTGGCTGGTGCAGATAGCAGAGTTAGGAGGGTGTGCTGGGGATGAGAGAAAAGCCTGGACAGATCCGAGATGAGTGAGAACAAAGGTAGGAATGAGCAGCAGCGAAGCGCGGGGCAGTGGGGTGGCGATATGAGTCAGCGAGGATGATGGCGACGTCAATCAATAGAGCGCCACAGAGTTCAGGATGGGGACCGCGCAACAAAATAAATTGCTCGCTCGTCGGGGTGTTCCGTGGACGAAGGGATGTTGACTAGAGGGTGGGCGGAGGCGGAGGCGGAGGCGGGCTAAGTTGTTGGCGGCGAAAGACAACGAGGGTTAGGTGAGTGCAGGTCGGCGATAGGATGGAGGGTATTTTCAAAGGCCCGCAAAAGCAGAAGAGAAGAAGGAAGGGTGTGGGAGACGGCTCCTTTTTGTATTCGCCCCCTTCTTTTTACTGAGTAACGCCAAGCGGTCTGGTCACTATCCCGGTCTAAGCCAATCAAAACTCAAGCTGGCAATCCTAACGCAGCCGGGAAGGCAGCGGTATAACCAATCAGAGCTCGCTTGCCCCTTGCTCATATCCTTGACTTTAGACACTAATTCGTCGGATCCGTCAGAGACATGCAATAGTACTCAGGCACACAGGGTACATGTATCTTCTTCTGTCAGATTTAGGGATACCCTTTACCATTCACATACCCGGGCACTCACTCAAGTTTCAACCTCACTACATATATCATCTCAACTGACTTAGCTTGTTTATTAGCAAACCTGACTCTCCCAGACCCAAGCTATACTTACATCTTACCATTCAACTTCGATGTGATAACGTATCATATCAGAGAATCGGTGTCAGTTAGATAAATCACACCGGGGCCTTACTGTGCAAGCACTTCGCCACAACTGCAACTATAAATTCCGGTGTACGTTTGTGGGTATTTGAATACAAGAAAAGGAATGCCGAAATGTCGACTATTGAAAATAGTACGGATACCATTTTACAAACAGTAGGCTGTTTGTTCGACTGGATTAATGGTTTATCCCTCTTCAGGAATAATTCGCTTGAACTAGAAATCGACATGGACATACGAAGTTAGAGCGAGTGGTGATGAAAGATGACATTAATTTTGAAAGTGGATACGCTGGACAAACCGTTAGTGCGAAACAGTAACTAACGTAGATGTCAAACAAACACTGTTTGGCGCGCTCTCTAACAATGTAGATTCCGCTCTACTAGATTTCTGGATAAACTATCGAACTGAAAGATGGCCATATTCCGAAATCGAGCATGCTTGTGATCCAATAATTTCCTTATATTCGCACAACACAATCCGCTGCGTCATTCGCAAAGCGGATACTTTTAAAATCAGTCATACCCGAAAACTAATGTATAATCAGTCCAATGAACGGAAAATTCAACATGTTTTTGAGAAAATCTGGAATTTTGTTACTTACATCGGACTCGTACTGTATCTTCAAAAGCAGCCGGGACTGTTCATTAGGACAAAATGAGTGGACATAGACTTTTCGAAACACTAATACAACCTTACAGACATTTTGTAGTAGGACTCCGTATCTGTACATACGTTACTGATGATTAATCAGCTGTCAATGACGAAATCATAGGTCTCTTAGAGGACTGTGTAAATTTTCAAGCTCGAACCACGGACCACGGCTTCCACCACCACCACTACTAATACTGCTACTCGTGCCAAGAATGAGAATAGTTTTACCCTTGGCACGAGTAGTAGCAACGCATAATGGCAACAAGTCAATAAAAAACTTTAGAAATAGATGAGCTTTACTTTCAAAATATGCAGGGTATTCAGATTTATGATGTTATTGAAGGGCCACCACCCGGTCAGCATGTATAATTAAACAGGTGAACCATGATAGGTAAAACTAGCTAAGCACGTGCAGTAGTAAACTTTCGGCACATCGTATAAATCTGTGAATTTACCGAATATGAATTACTGTATGTAAATTACCAATACGGAGCCCTATTTTGTACGAGGTGGGTGACATAAGAACCGGGACACCTCCCAGTTTACACCAAAGATTGCTGATTTCAACATCGCACAACAAAAACAAATGGAGAATGTTCCTGAGTATAGTGAGGGATAACTTGAACATATGAAAACAGTTATCTATGATTTGTTTCTTCATTATATCATGTGCTGGGACGGAATACCAGACAATCGAAGTGTTAAAACCCTGAAAACTCACAATTTTGCATGGGTGTCTTGAGCTGCCTGATTACCAAACTGCCATATTTTGGATTTTTGCACAAGGCTTGCGGTTGCGAAGTAATTTCTTGTCACTACTACATGATTTGGAGATTTTCTGAATACATATTAGGCTGATACATGAAAATGCAAAGGCGTTTGTCAACAAGTCTTTTTCAGCTGCTGATAGAAATGCCTCATTGTGCGAGTAGCAATGGGCCATGAACAATATTATGTTTTTTGTTTCAGATCGTATTATTTTAAATCTTCGAATTGCTCCCGTGTTACAAGCTTTATTAAACCACATCAGGTAGAAAATGCTATGTCAGTCAAGAGTCAAGACAGGCTGTTAGGCAGGAACAATAGTGACGTTGCGAGATTGACTACGGAGTACGTACATTCAGGATGTTAAACTGTACTAACGATTATCAGTTTTAGTGTCTGCGTAATTTACACTAAGATGCAACAGAAGAATAAATGTTGTATTATTCAACCGAGTCGTTTGAGATACGAAGGGTTAATGTGTCAATTATTTAATACATCACGATCGTAATCAGAAGATGTGAAGCTTTTGTTCAATTGTGCAACGTGATACCAATTAATCGTGTGGACACAAAGTATACGAACAAACTAGCAAGCTTTTTGTAGCTTTTCGTATAAATATTCATATTTTTTACTACAGACATGGACATGATGAAATTATGCAATTTGTTTTTGAAGCATTCTGTAAAGAGTCTTTGTGAGATAATTAGAAACGCATCAGCAAGAAATGAAGTGGCGTTCGGATTAGAGCCTCCGTTGCAACGCAAAGCTCGCAGGGATTTTTTGTTCAGAACGTTCTTCCGTGTTACGGCGTGTTCCAGAGTGGTTCTTAACTGTGTCTCGTTCTGGAATTGAAGCGGCTTCTTAATTTCTCCCCGTTGCCGCACGTTGACAACCTTGGTACAACGGGTCAGTTCAGTTGTTATGTGTGGACAAGTATTGATGAGGCAAAATGTGAGGCACGCTAACAATGATGTATTGGCTAAGGTTCTAAGAATACATGTCTTGCCCAATTTTATCCGCAACTACCGTGGGGTTACCCGGTCTCCAGTATGTGCTGATTTGTATGATACGTGACGCCAAGCCTGGGCATGACTAGCTCACAATGACACATTGCCTTGGTGACTGAGCAACACGGACCAAAAGCTGCTGACACAGCCTACGTTTTCCTCAATTGGTTCATGCACGCAACCAGCCGAACTTGCATACGCAACGTTAAATTCGCCGTAGATCCTTGCAGAACCAACGTCCGTGTTCTTATTTTTGCAACAAATCAGGATACTGCCACATTCCTTCCTTGCGTTATGAATAACAGGTGAGGATCCAGAGTGCCTATACAAACCCACAGAGTTGAACTGTCAAGTGTGTTATTAGCTAAGTTGATAATGATTGCAGACCCACTTCTATTCAACATCGCTGCTGGACCTACCGATACGTTATCCGCTCCTTTGCAATCAATATATAGAGTTATCTATATATTTGCTTGGCTCGTATCCTGTGTAGTGATAAGATAAACAAAGAGGTTGGCTAGAGAACAAAGCTGTTGACAATCGCGTTTGTTGTCACGAGATTCCGAAGATCCATTAAGGAACCTGGAGTCCTGCGACTGGCCGATCGGGTCATAGTGGCGTTCTTCCGCATTGATAAATAGATAGAGCCATGTCTAGGGTAACTGCAGCCGCAGCCGCAGCCGTTGATGTTGAAGATGGAGTTTTGAGCCTATTGGAAGATCAAACCAACCACGAAATTGCAGTAACAACTGTATCTCTGATGACAGAGTCTTCAATCCGGAGTACTGCAACAGATGTCAATTCAAGCACGATTGTCGTACAACACGACCCAGAATCGAATCAAGCTCGGGCAGTGGCTGCCTTGCAGCAGGCTGATTCCAGGGCACATCAAAGCGCCACTGAAACCGAACCTAGGGTGCCAGCACAATTAGAGCAACCTATAGGAGGTCAAGATATACCTTCGACACTGAGGTTAGAAGTTTTAAGTCCTAACAGGATGGATATCAGAGAATCTCAGCAGCCTGAAAATGCGTCTTTAACGATGGTAGACTCCTCCGATGTTTCGTTACCATTTGCCCCCCCTCAGTCTATCTGCCTATGTCAAGCTCCGGCGAGGATTCCTCGTCCTAGAAACGGTGAGTAGTGAATTCGGATCGCAGGTTCAGTGATGGGCTTTGTATCCCTGCGCTACATTTCGTCGGAATAGCTTACATGGTTGTTGTGTACGGAGGACAGCTTTCATTCTGTTCCGACAACACCATCATGCTGCAGTTGTTGCACAGCACCCGGGGAAACCTAACCCAGAAATTTCAAAAATAATTGGGCAAATGTGGAAAAGTAGTAGTGATGAGATAAAGTCAGTGTGGCAAAGTCATGCAGATGTTGGTATAATCACTTCCTACGTTGGAAAGGAATTTCTGATAGGTTACATAGGAAGAGAAACGGCAACATATTCAAAGATATCCACAATATAGATATCAGCCCCGAAGAAACGCTAAGAAAAATACATCGGTGACACTTCCAAACACAAGTGATTCAATGCCATCATCCATTGAAACTGCAATATGCCCAAATTGCGGCGGCCGAACCGGCGCCCTCTCAGTCTCACAAACACCATCGACTCCTATGACACGAAGAGCAAAAGCCAATGCACAAGCTAGGCAAGTATCTATGTCCGTATCAAATCGAAAGAAGGCCGAGAGCCCAGATGAGACTACATCACGAATAAGTGCTGGTAGTGGAAATGGGACTGGCGTGGACCAAGCTGGTGTAGAAGCGCTTCTCCAGCTTGGCCTAGACATCAACGATGATATAGAGTCACGCAATCTTCCAAAAAGACGAAAGTTAATGTCAACAAATATCCCTCAAACATCTATTCTTTCTCAAAACCTATATACTGCACAGTTTAGCAATATCGACCCATATCTCCGACATGGTAGTTTCGATCATGAATCATCAATGCATCCAGTGGATCCTGAAGGTGGTTTCGTTTCTGGGAACTCGCAAATTACTAATTTCGGGACTCAAACCCCAACTGATGTTTTTTCTATAAGAGCTATGCCCATTCTTAAAAAGATCTATGCGATTAAAAAAATTTGTCCACCATTATCCTCACCCACAATTCCACCGTTTCACACGCCTGCAATAACACGGATGCCAGTAATAATAGTTGAAGGTGATGATGTCGATGTTGTCGCGAGCCTCTACCGTTCCATATTCCAGGAGATAGAGAAGAGTGAACCTGTATATGGAATTGATGAGCCCGATGATCTTACTATTCTGTCTGAAGCATATCTAGAAGGTCTGCTGAGCAGTACTGGCCTTGACAGAGACAAAGATACAGACGACACAGACGCTGCCCGGTACCTAAATCACGTGGCATCCTGGAGACGGAGGTCTATGGAGATAAGAAGGATCATTACAGCTGAGAGTGAACCTCGATTAGTTCTGATTAATCGTTATATTCTCTCTCGATCGGACGCCGCTGCTTTACGCCTCAGCACGGATGGGTTGTCCCCTTTAGAACATTGGCAATGGTGTGCAACTGTTTGGAGAAGCTGTATAGGCGCAGATATGACAATATATGTGCAGACACTCTCCGAAAATACAAATCTGGGAGACGATGCAATCGAAAGTAAGGATGAGGGAAAGGTTTTATTTGTAAGAAAGGCCTCGGGGTCGACTGATTGGGACTCCAAGGTCATTCGTCGGTTGAGTTTTGAGGTGGGAGAAATTGTAAGGAATTTAAAAGGGTTTGGCGGATAAGTTTTCAGTAGATGTAGATTATTTTAATGTTTTTATGAAAGCGCAAAGCATTTATACCACACGATATAGTCGGCCTTATGAGTTGGTAGGCTTGTAAGATATTTTTATGAGTGGCCATGTTTTAAAAGTTAATAGGGTTCTTCAAATCGCTGGAATGTTTGTAAAGATCTCTTTGAATCACAAATAAAATATGAAAATCTGCAAGGAATCTTAGGATTGGGTTAGTTCATTACTAGAGGTAGCAAGGCATGTTATTCGTCCAACGCCTCCGGTAAACCCATTGAATACGAAGTAATTACCAAATGGTAGGGTAGGCATCTGTGATTCTAGGTTTCACAAAATTGATAGTTCAAGGCAAAGCACTACAAATGAAGCCACACACCTTGTAGGATATGCAGAGGATTCAAGATCCCGTTGTTTATAAAAAGACAAGAAACGGAAGAATTGCGAGGAACATGCATGCGACTTATCATTTCATAACCTTGAACTATCGAACATACTCATTAGGAAACACGAAGTTAACCTTTTTTTAGTTTCCAGGGTAGATTTAGGTGTATGTCGTTTACTTGTCGTCCATTTCTTCGGAAGCCTTGAAGTCATCGTCCTCATCATCGTCCTCGTCCATCATGTCTTCCTCGGCAGCAGCCTTGGCATAGTCAACACTTACGCCACGAGTACGACGGCCAGATTCAATGATGTTACTGGGGTCTATCTCGGCAAGCTCGTCCTCATCTATGATACATTAACAACACTTTGACGAATGGGCTTGTATTGTAGTTGTGCATGAGCGCCTACCTTCTTCAACAACCTATAACAGTATCATTAGCGGAAGTTAACTAAGTATCACAAATATCGACCTACCTCGGCATTTTCTTCTCCCATTTCCTCATCAGAGCTGTCATCGTTGTCGGTCTCCTCAACAGCCTTGCCCTTGCCCTTGTCCATAGGAGCATCCTCGGTGTGAGTAGGAGCGGACTGTTGTTCAGTTATAGAGCTAGACATCTTAAATTTTGAATTTGCGGGTGAAAATTGGATTGATGGGGAAATGTGAATCAAAATGTGGAGGTTCCGATATGTAGACAAAGTAACAAGTATGTAGTTTGTACTTGTCAGTTGTGGCAAAACTCACCACGCGTTATGTCCACAAACATTAGTGCCAAGACCCACGCATTTTCGTGTCACCAGAAGGGACTAGAGTCTTTAACTCTACTCCCTACGGAGTGGATCTACATACGGAGTAAGTGCACTAACCTTATATACCCATCCGCTCACCATATTGTACTCCACGGTATGATGACTTCCATGCATTTTTCCCTGTGATAGTTATTGAAGCTACATATCTCTCGTATGATGCACAATAGCGTTCAAAAGTTCGTGCGCACCAGTGATTGATCATGCAAACTCCATATTTCGACCTTTCTCCGGTAATTCTTAATTACTCTACTGTACTACGATATTGTACTTGAACGTCTGGCATCGTGATGTTAGTGGGCTACAACTCATAAATTGGGGTGTTGCGGCGTTGTTGTTCAGGCACAAAGTTATTGAACGCTACTAGACATCTAGATTCTACAAAGATCTCCATACTGGTGGGGGGACCATTCAACTGCAGTGTGCTTGCGCTTGCGGTTGCTGTTTTTGAACGGTTTGAACGGTTTGAACGGTTTGAACCTCAAAATCAGCATGTGCAAATAACAGATTTATAGGTGAGGGCTTCGGCTTTCAAATAGCGGTTGAATACCTTTTTATATATATATCAGGACTTTTCACATATCATAGGAAAGTAGAACAAGATTAGTAAGCCATTGATCATTTAAAAAACTTCAGTATCATTTACAGTACCCATACGCATTACTCTGCAGCTCTGATAACTGGGGGCTAATATCTCGATGCCCTTGTCTCTCTGCGGATGGAATAATAACTTAAAGTGTTTTGCCGGTTCTGGTTTGTAGTGAGCTTGCATGATGCGTGCGGGGACTGTATAAGTACATAGTTATGTACTCTGTAGAACACTCCAAAAGTTGAGTCCAGTAGTACATCATGATGTATTATTCTTTAAATACTCCGTAGCCCAATGAAAGTGGTGCAGGACAGATGCACAGGATATCCAGATGCATTTCAGCTCTGCCTGCGGCGGGTTTATCACATTATGTAATTCGTGATGCTGACCCAAAGAATAGAAAATGAACGAAACATACTGACGAAACAAGACGAAAATGACAGCGCTAGGGATAGTAAGGCTAGCACGCTACATATGCGGCACAGTATCATAAATTGCAAGGATCGCCGGTGTGTTTTGCCTGTCTGAGCAGGGAGTCCTTCAAGTTCTCATAGAAACTCATTTTCTACTGAAAACGGTGTATCCACAGCCCGACGTAAGCCTTCAAAGATGGTTTCCCCGCTCCGACCCCTCTTCTTTCACTCTCTTAAATCCTGCCCATCCAAAACTCTCACTCCACAAACAACCATTAAATTACCATCAGCTAAACGATTTTTTTCATCCACAAACATCAACATGGTCCGCACATACTTCGACATCTCATACGCCAGCCCCTCAGGTGCAAGTATGTTGCTTTCCTGACCCCGCACCAAGTTTGCATGATGCCTGATTCAGAATATACTCATCGTTCTGCGCCATCAATTCATCAGAAATTTTTACTAATTGACTTCTTTGATTATAAACAGATGAAGACTGGGGCCGCGTCGTTTTCGACCTTTATGACGCTACCCCTAGGACCTCTGAGAACTTCCGTGCTCTTTGCACTGGAGAGAAAGGGTTTGGCTATGCTGGATCTAAATTCCACCGTGTAATTAGTGGCTTCATGGCACAGGGTGGTGACTTCACTCGTGGCAATGTTTGTCTTCGCTTGATGGAGTCTATGATGATGAACCGTGATGCTAACCTAAAAATTTCTCAGGGAACTGGAGGAAAGTCCATCTACGGTGAGAAGTTCGGAGATGAGAATTTCCAGAAGAAGCACACCAAGAAGCACCTTCTGTCAATGGCCAATGCTGGTCCCAACACGAACGGCTCTCAGTTCTTCATCACTGTAAGTGGCACATAACTTGCACAATTATTTGTTTTTACTCACAAAACTAGTTTGTGCCTACTCCTCATCTTGATGGCAAGCACGTTGTTTTCGGAGAGGTCGTTGAGGGTTCGAATATCGTTGACATGATGGAGTCCAAGTCTCTCGACTCCAGCGGACGCACTGCTGGAACCATCACCATTAAGTCCTCTGGCCAGTTGTAAATGTACACTAGAAAACATGGTCTTGCCCTTCGTGCCGTTATGGTACTGATGGAAAAATGAACAATGTTAAATGTCAATTTTCTGCGAGTGCAAAATCTGTGATCTATTTTTAATAGAGCCCAAATACTTTGAGTACTTTGTGACGAAAAAAACGTAGTATCCAAGTATGGAGCATTATGACGCACTATAGAGGCGGTAATACTCAGCGCTACGAATGTCGTTAGTAAGAGGCATGAATTTACAGCAGAATGCAAGAATATATCCATGTTAGACCAAGCTATGTAAGTAAACTACTATGGCTACAAAAAATATTCCTTCCAGTTAATACAGTAAAATGATCCTATGATGGTAACGTGTGGAGTGAGAGTATTTACTTTGTACTCTACAAGTAGTGTCCGTACGAAAGGATCGGAACATGTACTCTACATACATAAGCTAGGCTTACTGCAGGCCAAATCCGCCAAATCATTTTTGGTTAAAAATTTCATGCGTTAGCTCCAAATGTTCCGATCTTTTTATACGGGCACTATGTGGATTGCGCTACTCAGGGTTGATTTATGTAGGTGTCAGTGCCTCTGTGTGGAATTACTAGAGCCTCAAGAGCTTCAGGAACTCATAACCCCATAACTTACTATCATGGTACCTGCTCTTTCCACCAATCTAATTTTACTTCTATTGCTTATTTATACACCAGTCTCGTTATGAAATACTCTCACCAGAAGGTCTTCGTGTTGATGGCCGGCGCTGGAATGAACTTCGGCGGTTCCACGCGCAACTGTCCACTCAACCAGCAGCAGCAGATGGCTCTTCATATGTCGAGCAAGGCAATACTAAAGTTGTTTGTACGGTGACTGGACCAGCTGAACCCTCTATGCGAAGCAAACAGCTTCACGATAAAGCAACTGTCTCGGTGGAAGTTACCTTTGCTGCCTTCAGTGGCACAGATCGTAAACACCGTGGACGGAACGACAAGTAGGACCTATCCTTTCCTTCTGGCAATATTAATATTCTGAGTATTATGAATATAGACGTGTTCAAGAAATGCGTACCACCTTACAGCGCACCTTTGCCCAGGCACTCCTCACACATCTCCATCCCCGCTCTGAGATCACAATATCGCTTCACATTCTCTCACAAGACGGCTCTGTGCTAGCTACTTGTGTTAATGCATCTACATTAGCCCTCATAGATGCCGGTGTACCTATGACGGACTATGTTGTCGCTGTAACAGTCGCTGCATCTACAACATCGACTGCTAATGCTGCACCTGGTTTGTCTTATGAAGAGGCTGCCGACCCACTATTGGATGTTAATGGAATTGAAGAGTTGGATTTACCAAGTTTGACAGTTGCTACACTAGGTGCCAGTGAAAATATCACTTTGCTACAGTTGGAGAGCAAAGTTCACTTGGGCATGTTGGAGGGCATGCTTTCAGTTGCAGTTGATGGATGTTCTAAGCTGAGAGATATATTGGACGAAAAAGTGAAAGCGCAAGCGCTTGAGACATTGTGATAAATATACTTACTTGATCTACTTTTTATTGATGAACCGTTCATTGCTGTGATGTGCCACATTAGATTAGTCATCTCAAATTGGAATTGCTTCACCAGTCTATTGTGGTTATCATGTCGGAAACAGCGTTGTCAATACAATTTAAAAGCTTTTACATGGTGCCAAAAACTTAACCTGTTTTAGATCTCAAACAAAAGGCTTGTGAAGTACTTAAGCTACTACAGTATATTGGATTTTTGTGTTACAATATACTAGATTCTAAAAATGATTGGAAATGAGCGAATTACTGGTATTATATTATTACAAACAACTGTTTTGAATATAACTGTTTAAAATCCTGTCCTCCTTTTCTTTTGTGGCTTTCTTCCACCATGCTTTCCCCTCTCAACTTGACTCATGATCACAGGTTGACTTTGGATTTGATAATCTGCATGCTCCTGTGAACCTATGGTACTCCCAATATTAACCAATGCTGGTGGTTGGCTCCCACCGGGACCAACCAAATTTTGGCTTTGGTTGACGTGAAAGCTGCTCAAGCGCTTTTCTTTCCTCACTTTTTTCCGGTCTTTCATATATCGCGGTACGCCTTCCTCGGAGTCTACGAAAAATTCGAACGCAGCTGGGTCTACGCCGAGTTTCCAACCATCCAAGACATTTTTTAGACCTGGGGATATTGATATTTTTGATTGTATGTGAGTATAGGCGCGAACACGCTCCAATGGCTCATTTTCACTCTCGTTTACGGCGTGAACCCCCCCCCCAGCCAGGTCTTCAGTTCCAGGTGATAGGTGTATCGGCAGTTGATCTTGGTACGAGTTTGGGGGCTGCAGTGCTTCCGGCGAGGGAATCAGGCTCACGCCCTTGCTAGCGAGGTATATATGTGTTGAAATCAAACGAGCTAATCGTTCACGTCGTAATCTTACTCGTCCAGGTATTGATGCAGGAAGTCGAGAAACCCAAGTAGCTAAAAGATTGTCGTAAAGTATCTCAAGTGAAAAAGGACTAGGACCCAAATGAGGTAAGCCGATTGCATTTGTTGGTAGAAGAGAGTGTACATGATATGAATCGAGTATGCGTGACGAATCTAGGAAATCAGAGACTTGCGTCTCTACGTCAGATAACTTATCGAAGAGTAACAATGGCTCATCAACTTCAAGTCTATTTGATTATTAGAAAAAATAATTCTATCCCGTTTGAGACTACTTACAGAGACGAAATTCCAAGATCCGCACGCTCAATCCTTCTAGAGAGAATATTGGAAACCCGCCCCATAAATCCTCTAATTGAGTTTTCATCATCGTTCTGAGCGGTACGGAGAAAACCTTGTTCTTCAGGGTCAAAAAATGTAGTTTTATATATCTCACGAAGATTTGCCCGCCGATGACTGTTTGTACTGCTCTTCGTTATTATCATGTTATTGTTTATGCTCGTGCTTCGTATTTCAGCGTCTAAAGCTTCATCAACAAATTCAGTACTTTTAATAGCACGATTATCTAGCCTTCTCAATCCTACAATGTCCTCTTTAGTGCTATAAAGGAGTTGTGATATTTCTAATTGCTTGGTGATAGAAAGTCCCGTAAAGAAACGAACACCTTGGCTCTGATACTCACTAGCAGGACCAACGGAATCTTTAGATGTTTTTAGAGAACACGGTAGTATTGCCATGTTTATAGCTGCTGCAGAGGGGCCCGAACGGAAAAACGGGGGTGATAGCATGTATGGATCGTTAAGGAACGTTGGAACATCTCTTTGGACTCCCAGTGAGGAAAATTCATAGCATGTAGTAAGAAAATTCATCCGTGAGCCAATAATGGCGGTTGTTACTATTTTTTTAATCATTATAGGGATTTCCTTCCTATGGATTCGATGCATACCGTTATTCGAGTACAAGAGTTCCAAGTACATGGATACATCATCACGATGTCGGCGATGTGCCCAACTGAGCAAAGAACGCCCTGGTTGTCTTGCATCAACCCATGTTATGCCTGAAGATGTGAGTAGAAATGCCTCATGCCCACTGGCATCAGAAGGTGCCCGGTGAAAGTCCAGAATCCAATTACGATCTCTATCTACCGGAAACAGGATATTCGATCCCATTGCGGGATTGGCCTATACTCTTATTAGTTTAAATTATGTAGTACTGTTTTATTGATTGGTACCCTAATATCAAACAGAGCAGCTCGTTGGCGATCACAGGCCAAAATTGAGCTTGAGTCTCCCCCCCAAACAAATCGTCCCCAGCCTTCACCTATTGTTTCTTCAGTAGTAATACGGCCTTTTGCAGAGCTTCGCAGTGTGATTCCAGAACTTTGCCTATAGACACTATATGCCCCCTCAACATCCCATACATTCCAATATCCCTTCTGGTCTATTGTTCCAAATTGGCGGTCGTAAAAAGGATTAAACGCAATGTCTACATGATCTGAAGACCCCCCAGAATTTCTTGGGTCAACCACAATCAGAGGTTCTAAACACAATCGGTTGGATTGACCCCTCAAATTGATTGGTAGACGGACTTGCTTAAATATTGTTGTGTCCCCGGATATCCGTACTGCAAGACGAGCTATATATATTTTCAGGAGAACGTACAACACAATATAATACAGTATTACTCACGATTAGAGGGTCCTCCGGAATAAGGATTTCCTGCAAAACAGACTTGACGAATTGGAGACCGAAATATATAGGCTGGCACATCATCCGTAGTTGCCATAATATAAGGAGTCAATAGTTCGACCCCTTCGGAATATTTGAATGCTTGTTCTTTCATAGACATCTCTGATAATACTGAACGATGCGCATACAAAATTAACGTGTTTCCCTAAAATATTGGAGTTTGCCTGTACCCAAATCTGTACCAGCTTCACCCCGAGGGAATGCCGCAATATTGCCCACCCGCTCACCATGTCCTTCTTTATCCACGGCAGTACCGAACGCTAAAAGACGTCCAACAGTGGGATCAGAAACATTGGCATTCGTTGCAACAATCTGGGATTCCTCAAAGTAGTTGTCTATCCAAGTCATTGCAGGTCCCATTTCTGGTACATCTTGGGCTAAACATCGCGACCACCACTTTTTTGACCGGTGACGTGTTGAAGCAGCTGGGTCGTCTAGTTTTACAGATGCGTGCGACAAAGATTCTGGTTCTGCAACAGGATACAAGCGAAATCCCAATTTTGCTCTTGGATGATGAGCAAATTGCCATTTTTGGGAGCGGGGGTCGTAGAAGGCTGGGTTCATGGAGCGTTTAAATGGGTTAAAATCGAGTCGCGTGGAGCGATGTTACATGAATTCTTCATTCGCGACTAGTTTTGTATAGGAACGCGTAGATTGATCTATGTTCAGCACGCCAAATGTAACGGGTTCTATGTACCAGGTGCATGCTTCCATGTAGAGTACACTTTGTGGGTCATGGTCTTATCTAAGTTTTACTTTGTGTGCGGCTCTAATGTTTATTGCCCCACCAACCCAAAATCTTTCCTGCCCCACCTTGGAATCTCCCACATCTCAGCAGCAGAATCTCAACTCCAATAATTCAAATGTCGAACGACGCTGAGGTTTCTGTCGGCTCCGCTGGTTCTGGTCCGGATGTGGTATGTTTCTGTTCTTGTGTGATAAAACAGATCTAATGCACATATAATAGGTGGCTGAGATCTTTGACACTATTTTGGTATGAAATTACTGTGAATGCTTGCAATATGTGCATTCATATTCATTTCTTATGAAATGGTAGTACTTACAAAGTGTTTGGTTATCAGGTGCTTGATTTCGGGTATGTTTGCAATTACCTAGCATGTGCTTGCACGAATGCTCACTCGTGACACAGATCACAGTACAGTCATTTGATCACTCGTCGTCTCCGTGAACTTAATGTTTATGCTGAGATGCTCCCTTGTACTCAGAAGCTTGCCGACCTAGCTTGGAAGCCGAAGGGTATTATTCTCTCAGGGTCTCCATACTCGGTGTATGACATAGATGCACCCCATGTTGATCCCGCTGTATTTGAGCTTGGTGTTCGTAAAATTAAGATATGATACTTGAGAATTCAAATACTAAGAATAAGATAGGTTCCAATACTTGGCGTCTGCTATGGATTGCAGGAAATTGCTTGGAATCATGGAAAAGACGTGTCTGCTGGTGATAGAAAAGAGTACGGACATGCTACACTCAATATCACAAGACACACTTCAGAAGCCCCCCATGTTGACGTATTATTTTCTGGAGTCGAGGATGAGATGCAAGTCTGGATGTCTCACGGCGATAAACTTGGAAAGTTACCTTCAAATTTTTTGACCATCGCAACAACCCCGAATGCACCATTTGCTGGAATTGCACACTCAGAGAAGCCTCTGTATGGAATTCAATTCCACCCCGAAGTTACACATACTCCAAAGGGTAAAGTTCTCATTGAGAATTTTGCAATCAAACTTTGCAAGGCGCGACAGAATTGGACTATGGAGAAGTTTGTGGATACCGAGATTGAACGTATTCGTGCGGTCGTTGGTACCAAAGGGCAGGTAATCGGGGCTGTTTCTGGCGGAGTGGACTCTACTGTTGCTGCAAAGCTTATGCACGAGGCTATTGGTGATCGTTTCCATGCTATCTTGGTCGACAATGGTGTTATGCGGTTAAACGAGTGCGAGATAGTGCACGAAACTTTGACAAAGCATCTTGGTATCAATCTTACGGTGGTTGACGCCAGTGAGGAGTTCTTAGGAAAGTTGAAGGGTATTGAAGACCCGGAGAAGAAACGTAAAATTATCGGAAATACCTTCATTGAGGTTTTCCAACGAGAGGCTGAGAGAGTCATGAATGAGTCTGGTGGGGCTGTCGACTTCTTGCTTCAGGGAACTCTTTATCCAGACGTTATCGAGAGTATTTCGTTTAAAGGACCAAGCGCCACTATCAAAACCCACCATGTGAGACGACTCAGTTCAATTATTTTTTCTATCATACTGATAATATAGCAAAGAATGTTGGTGGTCTGCTTGAGAACATGAAACTTAAGCTTATTGAACCCCTCAGAGAGCTATTTAAAGGTTTGTTGGAAATTCTAATGAATTTATTCAATCGAGAATCCTGATGTGTAATAGATGAGGTTCGGGTAATGGGAACCAATCTTGGAATTCCAGAAGAACTTGTCTGGCGTCATCCTTTCCCGGGTCCAGGTATCGCTATTCGTATACTCGGAGAGGTGACCCCTGAACAGGTTGCTATCGCAAGAAAGGCAGACAATATTTATATTGAAGAGATCAAGGCCGCTGGTCTTTACAGACAAATATCGCAGGCGTATGCAGCACTATTGCCCGTCAGGGCCGTGGGTGTCATGGGTGACAAGCGTGTATACGATCAAGTTATTGCCTTAAGAGCCGTGACAACTACAGATTACATGACTGCTGACTGGTTTGATTTTGACGGTAAATTCCTCAGGAAAGTTAGTACAAGGATTGTTAACGAAGTTGATGGGGTTTGTCGAGTTGTATACGATGGTAAACAGATCACTGCGGAATTTGGAAATATGCTAACTTGTTTTTCAGTAACGCAGAAGCCTCCTGGAACAATCGAGTTCCAGTAGACGTGGAAAAGGTGTTATGTTACTTTTTGATTTTTATGTACTTAGATTTCTATTTATTTCATAGACTGGCCATGAGATCTTTGTTGAGCCAGATATCATGGTTGTAAAAAGCAACAGACAATCCCATTCTATTCATTGAAAGATTATACAAACATCTTTGAAGCTCAATACATATTTTTCATCAAAAAGAGATTTTTGTTCGTCTGTAGTATCTGTAGTGATCTACATACGCAATAACTAGTGCATCGATTACACAAAAGGATCAAAATCAACTTTAAAAAAAAACCAACGCCGTAGGAAATCCCTAACCCAGAAGAAATGCTAATTTGAATCTAGCGATTAGGGTCAGTTTTCGTATGTTTTCCGTAGAAATACCAAACTACTAACCTTCCAGGAAGAAATAGTTTCCACTTAACTTTTGCTCGTGATCCAGTTGAGAATCCAATTTGTTAATCCTCGGTCTAAATGTATTCTTGTCCCGTCTAAACGTGACATTCAAGTTCTTCAGAAACTGGTTGCAACCAGTCAAAAGGCTCTGCGGTGCAGTAGCCTTTGCATCCACGGATGGTTCACCCTCAAAAACAATCACACGGTCTGCCAAGTACGTCGCCATGATAAAATCGTGCTCTACAACAAACGCTGTTTTCTTGGAGTGCATAATAAAGCGTTTTATCACCCTTGCGGCAATAATTCGCTGTTCGGAATCCAGGTATGCAGAAGGTTCATCAATAAGGTAGATGTCAGCTGGTTTCCCAAGTGCCAATACGATTGCAACACGTTGAAGTTCTCCTCCTGACAAATGTTTCACCTCTTGGTCTATAAAGTCGTCAATTCTTAGTGGTTTATAGACGTCAGTTTGAAATTGTGGGTTCAAAAACGAAGCCCTGATTTTCTTTAGAAAAAGTTGTCGTACTGTGCCCGGAAATTTTGGGTTGATCTTTTGCGGCTTCAGAGAAATGCTCATTTTAGGGACCTTTTTAGAGCCATCGTCGGGCTGTTCCATACCAGCAAGCATTTTACAGAAAGTTGTTTTTCCGGTTCCATTCTCTCCCATCATTACAACAATTTCAGAGTCCGTAAATTGACCGGTTTCGACTTCCAAATGGAAACCACCAAGAGTCTTCTTCATCGAGGGATATTCAAAAGACCGCGATTTGTCGACCATAAACTCGTCACCAGCCTCCGCAATCCGAAACTGCAGGGATTCTTCACGAAATCGTAAGTTCTCCGTGGGAATATGGCCATCCAAGAAGATATTGATTCCCTCACGTACGGATGCGGGCAAAGTTACAACACCATATACCGAAGGCTGTCCGTAGAGAACACAAATAAAGTCGGAGAGATAATCAAGAACTGATAAATCGTGCTCAACCACAATTACATAGTCATCTGGTCGTAGAAGCCCACGAATAGTACTAGCAGCCTTCAATCTTTGTTTAACATCCAGGTAGGATGAAGGCTCATCAAACATATATCTAATAGTTTTGTTAATAAAAGGTTGCAATTATAATAAACACAGTAAACTCACACATCGGCCCGTTGGACGCAGGCAACGGCAATGGCGAATCTTTGTAATTCTCCACCAGATAATTGCTCAACATCACGGTCCAGTACTGGTCTTAGTTCTGCCCACCCAAAACGTTCCTATTAGAAAATAAATGGTTGAAGAACGCTAGAGATCGTACCAAGAACATCAAGCATTTCCTCCATATTATCCATTTGACATTGCTGTTTCAACAGCGCCTTAACGGTCCTGACATCGCCCTTGATTGCTTGGGGAAGTTTGTCTACATATTGTGGTTTCACTACCGCTTTTAGGTTATCTTCCACAACCTTTGTAAGGTAGTTTTGTAGCTCAGATCCGCGGAAATACTGTAGTGTTTCATTCCAGTCGGGTGGGTTGTCATACCGCCCTAAGTTGGGTTTCTGTTTTCCAGACAGAATTTTCAGCGCTGTTGATTTCCCAATCCCGTTGGTCCCAACAAGCCCAAGAACCTGCCCTGGTCGTGGTGTAGGTAACCGATGGAGTTTGAATGAATTTGCGGAGTATCGATGTGTTACTTGAGTTTCAAGATTCGTCGGAAGATTGATAATGTGGATAGCTAGATCATGCGTTAACTCGAGAGGTATCAGATAAAAAAGAAAAAACGTCATGCGGACCTCCAAATGGACATTTCTTTGGACAAATACCACAACCGATACAAAGTCTCTCGGAAATAAATGCTATCTTGGACTCTGGGGTAACCTCAATGCAGAGCTTTCCGGTTCGCACAACCGGACACGACTTTTTACACTCTTGTTTGCATTTCTAGAATAACGGTCAATTATTCGATGCAACCGATAATAGCCCAATCTACGAGAACCAACCTTTGGCTTACACTGTAGAAATATGTTTGTCAATTATGCCGTCTCTCATCATGTAGATAAACATGTCATACCTTATCCGTGCTCACAATAGCAATACTACATGTCCGATGTCCATTAGAAATCGCACTAAGATAACTGGGATATATTGCGATCTTACCGGGTGAGTTTGTCCGACATGTTTAATCAACCTAGTTACAGTGGAAGAAGATTTCAGCACGTTGAAAAGTTCTGGTGATTAAAATTTGGCACGAGGCACAGGGTGGGGTTGGTGGGGCGGGGAACACTGAAACTAGGAAAGGATTGATCATTAATCAATCAATCAGATGCGATTGGTGAATCTTGCCACACACGGTAAAGCTTAATCCCTTCGATATTCAACCCAAATCCCGGTACATCTAACCATCAGCATCTATAGTCCTAACCCACGCACAACGGCCCAAATTCCTATCGGAACTACTACATTATCGTTAATACCAGTGGCCACTGCCTCCACCATACTGCCCCATATGCCCGCTATGAGAAGCTTTATCCAGGCATCTATACCCCAATTATCTCGTATTCCCTTAATCCAAAGTCGCGGAATACACAGTCCAATCATGAGAGCAACTGTAAAAGCCAAACTCCCTTCTACACTTTTTCCACCTCTCCAACCCCATTTAGTTTTCCCAAACCTCCTCCCAATTAAAGACGCAGCTGCATCACCAAATCCTACACAAGCTACACCACTAACAAATGAGAGTTCAGGTTCTCCCTGATAATCCCACCCTTCCAGAGGGTTTCCTGCTAATGTCAACCACCACCCGATTCCTGTGCCAACCAATAAGAACACGTGAGAAACCACCATAGGGCCTTTTAAATCGCGTCCGTCTACATATGGTTGTAAAAATCGAGCGATCCACCCGCTAGCTGGAGGTAGTTGACCAGCCCGAACAAGGTCAACCAGAATAAATAATGACAGAGCCACACTAAGACAGAGGTGAACAAAAGGCGGATCAAACAGACCTGGAATTAAAAACATGGGAATAATCATTCCATGGAATATTTTTCGCCTGGTATCAACCTCTACACGTGATGCAAGTGTGGTGACAATACACAAACCCACAGTAATAACAATTATCCAGTATCCAATTATATGAAGTCGGAGGTTGGCTGCACCAGTTGAACCTTCTGTGACACAATAACCTATTCCAGGACTATTGTAATCCACCAATTTTTGATACCACTCCTGGCCACAGAGCATATAGCTTGGCGCCCAAACAAACGGATCCATTCCATCAAGAGCTACGTTCCCAATATAAGGCCGTAGTCCTAGGAAGACTATTGCTAGAACTGTGATATACACCGCAGTAGAGTAGCCTATTTTCCGAACCCGGGCTTCCTCGCGAGAAAGGGTGGCGAAAAAAGACTTTTTTCGGACCTTCCTTGCAATATTCCTGAACTCGGGAATATCTGCCTCGCTATCACTCGCTTGTTTGGTTCCTCTCCAACCTATTACTCTCATATTTGCGAGCTTTTGAATTCGTCCCATCCCAACAACTGTATGCCCGATGTGACGAAATCGATGGAGGGGAACACGGGCAAGATTGATATTCCATTTGATCAGATCTTCACATAGAACAAAAACTCCGATACCTCCTCCCCACATCAAGGCCTCTAGGATAGTTGCCTGTGGAGATGATGCATGCAACAAAAGGTTGATGAGAGCTGAGGAAAGTAACCGAAGCTCGCTAGCAGTCAAAGATGGATAGAGTAGACCCGTGAGAGCGGAGGTTAACATCATGTTGATCGGAGCAACAAATGAGAGTAAATCTTTTCCTGGGGAAAACAGCGGGCTCACTGAGGTAGGGATGAGAGGAAAAAATGAATATATCCAACGAAGATCCCATGACGAGATTAATATTGGTGGGAGGTTGGTCAGAGATATGACTAAATTTGTGAGGAGATATGGATTTGTCGACTCCCGGTTTGTAGGAGTGAGTGATAATGCCACAATTATGGGAAATAAAGTTGGGTATAACAAGGGAGAAGGATCCAAGGAACTAGGTAGTCGAAGTCTAGCTCCACGCAGTAGTATTCTTGACGGGTATGCCAAAATAATAGCAAAATACGGAATCGACCAATACAACATTTCTACGACTTTATCAGCACCTTCCAAGTTTTATTGAGCCATAATATCAGGACACCAGGCGGTAGTGCCCACACACCTTTCCTTCGCAGCAAAACCTCCGACCAAGCTCTGGCCTCCTTCCCTACGAGCACAATGACGACCAGTACCCCTACCAGCCCAATCTCTATCATCCTTCGTACCAGTGCCATCATCAGTGTTTTGCGCTTTTCGGCCCTCTGATCTGTAATATTTCCCCTTTTATTACGACGTCCTCTCTTATTTTCCGCTCCTTCATCTTCGTCGGACGAGCACTTCCATCCTAGCGGCGCAGGCAGTCGTTTAGTCAGCTCATCGTCTGCCTCTGTTCCTGATTCGGATCCTCCGCGAAATGGTGTTGGAGCTCGAGACGTGCCCGGAGAAGGTGTGTTGGTAAGGGAAGCTTTTGTATTCAGGTCTCCGGGGTATTTACGAGAAGATTGTCTTCTCCGATATGGCTGTGGAGAGCGCGAGGGTTGGCGGTTTGTGACGGGAGATGGTGAGCGTGAAAGCCCTCCAGTTGAGCTAGGTAATGAAAGCGTTGCTGCCGATCTGGTCATGCTTTGTTGCTGTACTAGTAGCAAAAGCCCCCTAACCAAAGGATAGCCAACAAGGCAAATGAGGTCGAGTTAATTAAAAGAGGAATAAATATTCCAAGTTCATGGGATACTTGGGGTAACAATGGGACAGAGATCTGTCATCGAGTGCGTGGAATGGCATGTTTTCCTTTAGATTTCCTTGTGGTTGTGAAGGCATCCTACTCACGTGGCCGAGCCGCAACGCTAGAGGGCAGCTGCGCCACGCTAGCATTGCCATGTTGGTCACGTGATCCTACGCCCCTTAGTCAGCCTTGGCACAAACCAATGTTTTGCTCCGAGTCTGATTCTTTTGTAAACCACCTCGTATTTGTTTATTCTGTTAGAAATCAGTCAGTCAACCGAATGGCCAAGGAAAACTGACCAGTTGGTCAACTGGTCAACCACTTGTTCAAGCGGAGGACTTGGTGCCTCGGTCAAAATATATATCTATGAGTATTATGTTTGGACATAGTTTCAGCAACTTCATTATCACTCGGTGCTGGAAATGTACAATAACTCTTGTTGTATCATCGTGATGTAAATATGCAGCAAAAAGAATAAAACAGAAAAGCTGGATACAAAAATAATTTCTACTCATCGCCAATACTTGCAAACTTGTCCATCATGTCATTATACAACTTCTCGTATTTTGCAGTGATAGCCTTCTCGCCATCATCCGGAATCTAAAAAAAAATTAAATTGGTGCGTTATGATTGGTCTGAGTGTACTTACCTCAAATTTCATGGAACGGAGTTGATGTTGAATATCTGAAGTCACCTCCCTAATTCTCGCCCATGAAACACCTGATTGCACAGCTTTGAGTGATTCATCATAAAAGCCAACCATAGCTTTCATCATCCACAAAGTTTTCCAAATAGGGCAATATTGGTCGTGTTTTGAGTAGCCGTTTTGCTGTAGAAAATCTTCCTTAATCAACCCACTGACATCCAATGTGATCTTGTCGGGGTCAGAAAGTGCTGATTTCCCGACCAACTGCACAACCTGGTCAAGCTCCTCGCTATCGGACAAAAGCTGCTTAATTCTGTCGCGCAGGGTGGGAAAATCTGGGTGGTTTTGTTGATAATATTTATCCAATACTGATGTGTATTTAGAATAACTAAGAGAGGTATTGATGCTAGGGAAATGTTTCCGCTGCGCTAGCTTCTTATCAAGACCCCAAAATACTTGTACAATACCAAGAGTGGATGAGGTGACTGGGTCTGAGAAATCACCACCAGGTGGTGATACGGCACCAACGATACTGACACTGCCTTCACGACCAGGGCTGCCAAGTGCTTTTACTTTACCGGCACGCTCGTAGAAACTAGCCAACTTAGCACCCAAATAGGCCGGGAACCCCTGATCCGCCGGCATCTCTCCCAAGCGGCCAGAAATTTCACGTAAAGCCTCGGCCCATCGGGAAGACGAATCTGCCATCATTGCCATATCTTTTCCTTGATCGCGGAAGTACTCTGCCAATGTAATCCCAGTATATATTGAGGCTTCTCGGGCAGCCACGGGCATGTTCGACGTGTTGGCAACCAATGTAGTACGTTTCATGATAGGCTCCCTGCGGCCTTGGATCTCGATAGAAAGTTCCGGGAAATCCATGAGCACTTCAGCCATCTCATTCCCACGCTCACCACACCCAACATAGATGATGCCATCCGAATTCGAGAATTTTGATAATGCTTGGGAAATGACTGTCTTCCCGCATCCAAAAGCTCCTGGGATGGCGGTGGTACCACCCTGTACTGAAGGGAAAAGTGCATCCAAGACACGTTGCCCTGTGATCAACGGATAGTCCGCCGAGAGCTTCTCTGTGACGGGACGAGGTACACGCACGGGCCAGGTATGCATCATAGTGTACGATTGCTTATTTCCCTGGAATTCCACCTCAATTATTTGGTCCTTGATGGTGTATGCGCCTTTCTCGGCGATATGAGTAATGGTCCCTCTTGCCTTGGGAGGTAGCATCATCTTGTGATCGTCCAATAAGGAGTTCTCCCAAACACTACCATAAATATCACCACCTGTAATATGGTCTCCAACCTTGAGATTTCCGGGGTTAAAATCCCAGGCCTTCTGAGCATCCAGTGCCGGCGTCGAGATACCGCGAGGAATATAGATGCTGTTAGATATTTCACTAATGGCCTTTAAGGGTCGCTGAATTCCATCATAGATTGTCTCCATCAAACCTGGTCCCAACTCGACGGACAAAGGTTTTCCAGTCCGTAGTACAGGATCACCAACAGTTACACCGGCTATTAAACATCAGAAATTTTACAAATCGTGCTAGTTTGCGGTATCAGACCTGTCTCCTCATATACCTGAATTGTTGCCTTGTCTGCCTCGATCCGAATCACTTCGCCAACTAGCGCATCGTGTCCAACACGTACCTGTAAAAAGTTCAGTACATGCATTATGAGACACCTTAAAAGCTCCGGGATCTAAACATACTAGCTCGTACATAGCACACCCGATCATGTTCTCGGCCACGGCCACAGGTCTATTTTGGCCTATTAGTTATATTTTCCACGGGAGAGTAAAGATGCGGACATGCCCCGAAACCGAGAAGATAGAACCTATAGTAAACAGTGATCAGTATTAGCTATTCAAAGATTCGCGATGACGTCTCACCATAGTCGCCCTCTTTCGTGTACTCCTCTGCCCTTTGAGCGTCCTTCTTTGCATTACTCAACTATTTCATCGTGTTAGTTGAAGGATACTTCAAACTTGTAGAAAGAGGTACCATGGTGGATTATTTGATGTAAGCTCTAAGGGTTGAGATACGGTGGAGGCCTTAGACCGTGTGCCCCAGAAGCCCCGCTACAATCCGATTGTGCTGTTTCAAAACAGCGCTTATCCAAGCCAATATCCTTACGTACGTGTACCCTGCACTACTATCATACGCTAATACGCTACAGCCTACAGGCAAGTATCGTTAACTTGAACGAAAGCCACATTAATGTCATCATATTATGCAAAATAGCTTCCTTCCAAGTAAAGATTTCTGAAATTCATTAACAAACAGTCCCCGATTGCTTGGCTTTGTGCATAATCTACGTAGTGGCGGATAACAGCGATGAGCTCGATTATCGTCAGGTTCATTCATGAATATTCTAATTTGTAGACTCCTTCTATAATAATACCTGTCATAAGAAATATTTTGTAACATCTTCAGGAAATTATCAATTCCCGTCTGTTTTTTGCGTATTTCCCTTACACACTCCTGTCCCACTTGAGCTCCTCTTAGAATCATATTATCCGTCAAAAAATATATCCATTATCGTCTTCTGTATTCAAAAATTTCAGGAGGCCTAGGTATGAGTTAGGTAGCACTCCAAGATATAATGTTAGGAACTACACGAGAGCTTTCAAGGAGCTTGTATCTAAAGTACTCACATCTCAGTTCATCATATGGGTCTCTAGCAAAGTAAAATTGAAAAGTAGTCTTGGGTGTATTTTTTTGGTCAGAGACCCACGTGATAAACATAACTAATAAATGGCCCTAACTGTACAATAATTCATACCAGGAGTAACGTATACTCTAGTTTAGTTGCTTTATGAAGAAAAATATTTATGTCTGGCTACTAAACTATCATTCTAGTTTTATCTGTTGGCTCGCTTCATTTAGTATCATTCATGAAAGCTGGTACCGCTCTGACCAAAGGAAAGAAATTATAAGAGATTTGAGTTTTATTTCAACCCTAACCCCACTGCCTCTGCATCTTGTCTGGATGAAACTGTTGCTAATGGGTTTTTTAATTCCTTGAAGTCCAAACCGCAGTCTACTAGCATAGTCGAGTGAATCTTTGTTATTTCCATGCAGTCGTCAAAAACCTTTGAATCAGGTTCCACTGCCTGTAATTGACGCTCCAATAGTTCAATATAATTCTCTATGTGTTTTTTCGCCCAACGTACCAGTGCGCTTGCAAGCCGATAATCAAAACAACTATTGTATATTTCCACTGTGTTTTTGATTAGGGTGAACTGCACAAGCGCTACCTGAGATACATAAAGCGCAACATCTCCCTCAAGCTGAACCTGCCTATAATCACATTAGAACACAATGTAAATTACTAGACATACTTTCTTACCTTGTTCTTTTCTTGATCATAAGAGAACGAGCCTCTAGGAAAGCCTCTCGCGCTCGGTCCTCGTAATCAAGTTTCACAAGCCATTGCACATTGGCCTTCACAGAACTCTTGTGTGCTGGGTTTTCAACTAAGTCCGTGGTTATAATATCTGCTAGCTTCGAAGCCCTTTCATCCACTTTAAGATGAATAAGCTCGGAAACCAATGCGTTGTTTTTCGACAGTGATTCTGCCAAAGTCCTTAGCTTACCTACGCCTAACATAGCGTTTTCAAATTTTCTGTGCGCAATATTTTCATCCAGTTCATCCAGCTGGGACTCTACCCATCTTAGGTTTCTTGTTTGGCCCTCTATGGTGAAAACTGAATTACCAGTACCATGAGCACTTAGGCTATTCAAAAGATCGCCATGTTCGAGTAGTTTTGGATCCCGGCCGGTTAGAAAATGGACACTGTCTCTTCTCCGAAGACTATCTTCAGTCTCTGCTCTGAGTGCCTTCCGTAATTCGTCTGCGGATTTCTTGAATTGGCGCAACAGGTCTGCCTTTCTGCTCGAGTCGTCATTTTGATAAACAAATGATTCTTTTCCCACTCTTACGTTGATAGCATGTGAAACACCCTTTCGCGTTTGCGAATCAGAGACTAAATCTTCTATCTCAATCTCAGATAAACCCCAGCACTTTTCTGCTACGTTTTTAATCATGGGTGTTGTGTTTCTACTATTTGAATTATCTGCAGTGCGCTTTTTCTTAACCGTCGCTATAAGAAGATGATCATTTAGTAGTACCATATGCACCATCCTCCTAGGCTTCCAAGTTGCTGCATTTAGTTCAACCCAGTGACGAGATTCAAGGACAATATGCCTCCCAGGAACCGAAGGTAAGAATTTCTGTGCCCCCTCGACTTGCTTCCACAGAGCCTGTAGATGGCTCATATGCAGTGCGGTAAGATCTGCCACACTACTACGGTTGGCAGCCTTTCGAGATTGGGCATCACTAGATGTGCTCCCCAAAGTACTATCAGTTTTCAGTGATGTGGTTGTGCCGTGAAGATCTGTTAAAAATGTCCGGAGAACGCGCATCTCGCTCTTCAGTTTATCTATTTCTTTGGATATAATGATAAACTGTGTTCGATTCACAAAAACATTTTTTTGTAAGTCTGACGAAGTTCGATTTCTAATATCTTTCAACCGCCGCTGGAAATTCTTAATTTCTTCATCGCTAGCATTAGCTAGTACGGTTGCAACAACTAACCAAAGTAAGTTCATTGTAGGACTCATAATAGGTGCATTTCCAACATACACTGCTCTGGACTAAAAGCTGGATCCCTGAATAAGGCAATATCTAAGTCAGGAGCCGGACGAGCTCTCTGTCCTGTTGAAGGGAGCTTGGCCCCAGGTTCCGGGGGTATGGATGGCATATCAGGGATTCGAGGCATCTCTGGAACACCACCGTCTTGGTCGGATGCCATTGGAAATCGTGTTGACATCCTCCGTTTCACTAGATCTGCAACCTAACAGAGACTCAGTCACGGAGCTTATAGGTGTAATGTAAAGTTCGCATCATTACTTTTTCTTTATCTCGACTCCGAACCTGGGGAGGGCCCCCAGGCATAGTGTTTGTACCGATGCGGGCACCTGGCATAGGTGGCATAGGCACCTGTCTTGAGCTCATCGTAAGCTTTCAGAAACCGCTGTGGACTCTATCAAATACCTTGGTGGACCTATTATTGGCTTTGCTGACTTCTCGCCTTTCCCCCTTCTCTTACGGAGGGAAAGACCCTTGGTCTTTTGGGACCTATCTTTCTCCATAGTAGATAGTTGATAATTCCTCTCTTGGTGGAGCTTTCGATGTTAGTGAGCTATTCTAGAGCAGATGTCATAGTCAGAGAAGAGCCGCATGACTACTCCGTAAGTAATCGTCAGGGGTGCTAACCTGACGATATCTGAGCTCGTCACGTGCCGCTCTTATCAGATCCGCCAAAATACTCCGGCATTTCCTCGGTCTATAAGTTAATCTCTGGCCCGTGGTTAACGCGTAATATTATGGTAAAAATGAAGTCTTTGGGAAAGATCTGTGGTGGCAGGAAACCAACTATAGAGCTGTAGTTGTTCGTGTAACATTGACACGTGACGAGCTCAGATATCGTCAGGTTTTGACGTTAGTAGTACATATATATAATAGAGAAGTAGGTATACTAAAGTGCTAGATTTTTTACCGCAAAATTAGCGATTTTCAGCGCTCATTAAAGTACATGTAAGTACTGTTGTAAAAAAATGGGGTAAAAACAAACGTCTTTACAAGGTATTGTACCGCATAAACGTACCTATTAGTATGACGGCAACAGTGCTTAACTCCAGCGACGTTGGACCGTCTACAGACGATCATCCCAAGACTCACCTAAACGTTTCTCCTAATTGTTACATTGTATCACTATAAGACCGTCTAAGTAAGTGCATCATCATTTTTTACAACTGTATGTAAGTACACGGAAACTACACGGTTTTGAATGAATGGATATATATATATGTAGTTTGTTTTTTGCCCTGCCAACCATGAAAATCTCTCCACATTCAGCGGTGAATTTCAATAATGTCAAACATGTAGAAACTACGAGAGAAGGAATCAACCGGCGTCAAGGACAGCCGAAATGTCTTCGGTCCCGTTCTTAGCCATTTGAATTGTAAAGAATGCATCATCTTTGCGAGGTCTCTCTTCCACAGACCACAGTGAAGACATGTATCCACTGAATCAATCAACTGAAAATCTCATGATCACAGTGAAATTCTTACGTCAGTGACCATAAATATCGCTCATGAGGAAAAGCTACGTGGTTATTATGCGCTGAGCATTGTAAAAAATAGCACAGTTTTACGGAGGTGTATAGTCCCTCTCTCTAAATAAGCGAATTGGGGTTTATGAGTGGAGGTGATTTGAGCGCGCACTGAGGACTTGCATTAAACAATTGTGCAATCAATGGCTGTATACTCGGTAGAATTGCTGTAGACTCAGTAGAATTGATAAGTAGTCAAGGCAAGTTTTGGGATATGAGATAAGGGTGTCTAACATCGTTCATCACTCAAGCTATCTATCCGTAAGCATGTGAAGTTATTATCGGCTTTGGGTGCCGGGTTCTGAGATGATGAGCGCTAGCAAACGACACTACTGTTCTCCCGTACATATGTAGTACGGATAGTAGTATGTACCACTAATCACTGTACTACTTAATGGCCAATTACGGATAAGTAAAGCAATTCTGGGCCAATCAGACAGGACATGTGCAGCGGGACATCCAAACGGGGAAGCTATCAACTGTTATGACAGGTGAAACAATACTAGTTATGTATCTAGGCAAAACTAGAGTATAATGGTCGTCCTGTGGTAGGTAGTACTTGGGTGTATTAGCATGAACAGACACCCCACGTGTAGCTTTGTATGAAGGAGCCAGCAGTTATAAAGGTCCCGATAACGCACGTTTGTTTCTGTGTTTGTCGTCCTCTGATCTGTCGGTATATCGTGTGGTGCAACCCCAATTCAAATATGCTCAACGGTTTTTTAGCGCTAGTCCTGCTTTCAGGATCAATTGAGTTTGCAGCATTGACGCATGCTCATCCCGTGGCGCCTAAAAGAGTTGAAGTCCAGGCCCATCGGGGCGGGTTAGGTAAGCGTTTGAAAAGCTCAGTTAAGTTATAAAGTAAGTAGTAAGGTGTATGCTAATAATGGAAATCACGAAGGTCTGAGGCCAGAAAGCACTCTGTATGCTTTTGCATATGCCCTCGATATTGGGGCTGATGTTTTGGAGATGGACACTGTTTTTACCAAGGACGGGATTGTAAATTACACTCTACATTCATAGCCGCAAGATGTTTCATGGCAAGCTAATAAAATATTAGCCGGTGATTTGGCACGACCACAAAATTTCCGACACAAAATGCCAGGATACAGCTGCATCTGGAGAGAACTTTCCTTATGTTGGAAAATACATTGCCAATTTAACTTTAGCTCAGGTGAAGGTATGTTAGAATCACAGTCAATCTCTGTAGAACAGGTCCTAATGGAAAATGTCATCAAAAGACATTGGACTGTGGAAGTAAACAACTGGAAGACCATAAGCAAGCAGAACTACATCCAGGGGCCCAAATTGCAACCCTGGAGGAGGTTTTAAACTTGGTTGATTGTTATGGTGATAAGAAAGTGGAAATCAACCTAGAGGTATTACTCCGTGATATATTTGCTATAAAACAAAACTAACCCGGTAGACTAAATTGGACCCTGTTGCTCCCAATGAGACACTATCTGTTGATAAGTATATTACGGATATCGTACCGATTCTCAAAAAACACAACTTTGAAAAGCGCACATTCATCCAGTCTTTTGACTGGAGGACTATCATCGGTATAAAGAAGAAGTTTCCTGAAGTGCGCACTGTAGCCCTTCTTGATGACACTACTATCATTCCTGATGATCGTGGTGTTAGTGGGTATCCTTGGCTGGGCGGTATTGATCTGGAGGCAGATTTTGCCGGCGATTATGTTGCGGCTGCCAAATCTATTAAAGCTACTGTTCTGAGCCCTGTCCATGGTGTTCCTAGCAGTGATACTATTCATACTCCAGGATACGTCCCGTTTGTCACCAGGGACGTTGTTTCACGCGCCCATGATGCTGGGCTTCAGCTCATTCCTTGGACTGTATGCTTGAATTCCCCAATAATAGCTGCAATGCTAATATGTGATACAGGTTGATGATGAATCCACTATTAGCAAGCTCATGGCTGATGGCGTCGATGCTATTATTTCTAACTACCCTGAGAGAGTCAAATTTGTTGGCCGTGACCGCGGAAACAACGTTGGGAAACCAAAGAACAAAGGAATATCTGGATGCCTGAAAAATGCATCTCTCTAAATCTGTCATGCATGATATGTTATAGGAACAGATATGATTAATGAGAGTATTGGGTATTGGGAGTACTATTTAAACTGCCCAGCTGCCGAAAGCGTACTTTGATACTATATAAGAATATGTAGAGTACATAGGAATAGTATTTCAACCATGTCACAACTAGTTAGAATAGAAATGCAGCATATAATCTAAGCATTATCCGCATAGTTATTTCCTGAGTACACTCTTGACAAATAGGCCAACCTGTGCCTACGGAAATCCTTTACATGGTGTTGTACGTCCGGTGGTGAGCGGTATATATTTGAGGTCATTGCTTTTGTCGTTCACTGGTACATGCCACATAAAGAAGTATAGTGTAGGTATTAAGCCAGATATCTAATTTATTATGATGTATATAGTACATGCTTTATGTTGTTTAGATACACACGTGACTGGTATTCATGAACTAGGATATCGAAGCCAGCTGCGTAAGCCAAATTATAAACGCCGGAGATTGGAGTAGTTGACACAGTCGCAGAAGCTTTAGCGCGCTGCATTTGAGAGTGCGATTTCGACCAGCACGTCACTCACTACTTCCAACAATGCGCAATTCCAATCGTTCCAACATGAATTTATTGGGTTTATTCTTCGCCGCGTATTGCGGCTTAACTGTTGCTACTTCATCTTCACCCTCGGGCTGGTCCTTCTCTGCGGGAAAAGCTATGGTCGCAAAGAAAGGAGACACAGAGGGCACCTCTGCTACGTAGGTGTAAATTTGTTTACATGTTCTTTGAATTTCAGGGCTGACAAGCGATTTTATACAGTTTTGGACCTGGGAACCCAATTGCTAGCCCACTTGATCTCGGAGCGAAGGAATCGCTCAGATTGACGTTTACCCTTCAGGACAGAAGTACTGTGGGCAGGCCTCACCAGGCCTTCTTATTACTCAAAGACTCTCTTAGCGATTTGGAAACATTTTATCCTCTCTCTGTGAAGGAAAGTTCCGGGAAAGCAAAGATTGACCTTGTAAGATATACCAATTCTATCCTACTCTTGAATCTTGTATTCACTTGCTGGATATAGAGCCACAAAGAAATTCCAGCCCATCTTCTGGACGCCGAAATTCTTTCGCTCTCCCTTGCCCTCGGATCTTTCGGCGACAGCCCTGCTTCACTCACCAATATCGGAACAATCAAGCCGGTCATAGACCCAGCCTCAAGGAACGCAATCGAGCAACAGAAGGCAAAGGATCTTGGGGAAGGGAATGTGATATACAAACCCAAGGATGAAATTCGCCATATTTTCCGCCCGGAACCCCAAAGCCCCAATATCTGGATCACTTTGCCATTCGTAGGAGCTGTGCTAGCTGGACTCGTTGCGCTTTTTGGAGTAGTACGCTTCCCTGTTGTGTCAATTTGGTATTTATTACTAACCAGCCATGTATAGTGGTTTGCTGCCTTGGGTGGCAACTTTACACATTTCCCCAAAGCGCTGCAGGCAGCGCCATTGTCGCATCCAGTTTTCTTTGGGAGTTTGATGGCTCTAGAAGGACTGTTCTTTCTGTACTACACCACGTGGAACCTGTTTGAGACTCTTATCGGAGTCTGTGTAGTTGGAGTTATTGCAACTTTCAGTGGAAGCCGCGCACTTAGGGAGGTTAGGTCGCGTCGTGAGAGAGGTGAGATCTGAAAGGTGAACAAATGGGAAAAGACGAGGCTTGGAAAATTATGATTGTAGTAATGCATGGCATTTGCGTTTGCTCGAATGTCATCAAAAAGGTTGGTTCTTGCTATGCTGCGAGGGCATTTCGGATGTGCGATTATAGAGATACCTACCTGGAAATTAGGTATTGTTTGCAGAAGCTGTGAAGAATTATTTACTTTAAGTGCTCCACCTACAAACAATCTTTTATGACCATGATTGAAATTGAAGGTAGAACACTCAGTAGTCATTTATCAGAAGGATTGTGAATGTACAATATTTTTGATTAAACCCTTATTTTGGGGCTCTCGTCTTCCCAGTGACTGTCGCTGCAAAAGCAAATTTCTTACAAAAAAATATTTTTTGAGAGTAGCTAACGCCCAGTTCAAAATGCATTTATTGTGTCATGGAATAAATTCCCTTGTATTTATACCTTTAATCCTTCTAATGCATCTTTTAGTCTGTTCCACCCATTTGTTCCTTCCCAATTCTTTCCTTTGCCAATGACAGCCCGCACAGATGATCGTGCCTTGAATCTCCAATCCTTTGCGACGGGCTCCCCACTACCAAGTCCCTCTGTTCTCTCCATTTGCCCAAGATTCTCATATGCATCCACTAAATCAATCGTCTCATCAACAAGTTCATTCCATTGTTGTTCCGTACCATCTGTAATTCCCGGACGGCCATTGATGGCTCGCCACGCTTTCTCGTGAGCCTCTAACGAAGCCTTTGGCCGCTTCATCCACAATTCCAGCCGGGCTACAATCCGCCACAGACGCGGATTGGTTGTTATCAAGGGTACAATATATTTCTCAACAAGTTCAACTACCGCCTTTGGCAACCCCCCTTTACTCGGGTTATATTCACTAGGTTTACCATCTTGGTCCGCTGTAATGATATGTCTAACCAAAATTTCGGCAATATCTGCATCCACGGCGACCTCACCTTTGGAATCCTTCCGGATTTCTATTATCCTCTTCATTGCTATTACAACATCGTTGTACGCAGGAGGTTCGAGGCTTGCGGCAACTGTTAGATAGTTATCCCATATTCTCCATGATTCCCGCTTGAGATTCGCGGCCCTTTTAAGTGCTCTCATAGCATCTTTTTTGTTTCTTTGTGGATCAGAAATTGCCGACCTAAGCCCGTCATCTTGTTCATCATCTAATGGCATCTGCTGTTCATTTTTTTCGGGAAAATTCTCCCGCCGAAGGAGTGCGGTGGCTAAATTACTCCAGGCTTCTGCATCAGATTCATCGAGGCCTACCACTCTTCCAAATGCCCTTACGGCGCCCTCCCACTTCTGCAGTTCAAGCCAACAGCACCCTAAGGCAAACCAACCCTGCGGATGAAGTGGATATATCTTTAACGATTTTCCATATGATTCCGCTGCCCGTTCATAGTCTCGCTTGCCGAAATAATGTCTACCTAGTGATCTTTGGGCGCGGGCATAGCGACCGCCACTGACTTCCCAGGCCTTCTCGTAATGACTGATATCCTGCTCAATGTCTCCCAGAATACACCACATTCTTGCGGCCTCTGAAGGTACAGGACTACGTTCGTCACCAGTAGACATGTCAACCAGCTGATTACGAATGATGTCTCGAGCCTTGTCTTCCTTTTCGGTGGCTGCATAACAGAGAGCAAGTTCAGGCCACATTTCCAGTCGCTCATATATCTCCAGTGCCGAATTGAGACCTCCCACGTGTGTCCATAGGGATGCTAATTCTGCTTCAATCTCCCACCTTGTAGGCATGGGTAATTGATGGATATAGAGAAGTCGCTCACGAACGGATGCAGACTCAGTTTCCTTTGCTCTCGGGAGGAATGTGGATATTCCAGTGTGGTTAGCAGCATTACCAGAAGCATTCGCAATAGTAGTTTCAGCAATAACTTGATCAACCACAGCTTGAAGCTGTAATAATCCTCTTTCCATTGTACGGGATCTTGAGCCCTCGAGTCTGCTACGCACAAGCAAGCCAAGAGTGTAAACCTCCCAGTTCGTACTATGGGACAACACCCGCTCAGCATAGGGTAGCATTTGCTCTCGAGTGATCCCATCGGCAGGATTCGTGTTTTTGATTGTTTCTGTGAGTAGCAACAGAATGGCTGCATCCAAAGGTTCAAGGGCTGGTTGATCTGCTGGGTCAAGTCCAGCTAAGTTAGCGGGAAGTGATTTGTCGTCTTTAATAGTGGTGGTATCGGTGAAGGAAATAGATTCAAGGAGGGTATCATCATTTAAGTCTAGGGTTTCTGGTTTTGTCGCAGGTTCAGCTGCTTCGCTGCGGTCTACTTTTGCCGCACTTTTTGCAAGAACTACAAGTTGACTGGTGTCTTTTTGTTGAAACTGTGTCCGCTTTCCCATTACACCAGTCAATGCATAACTAAGTCCGGTCATCTTCGCTGAAGTTTCCAGCTCTTTCAAAGCTTTCGCATCATTTCCAAAATACGTGTAGACCATTGCTTTCTCGATGCAAAACATCGCTATGATCACGTCATCCAATCCTCTTGTGTCCTGTGCAACCAGTGCTATATCTTTCATAATACTGTCATACAAAGTTCCTGTCTTTTCTGAAAGTATCCGCTGATGAAGAAAATTAACTCGTAGTCTCCACCAATTTGTAGTCTGGGGAGCATCGTCTTGAGAAAACAACGGCGAATTAAGAATGGTCTTTGCGAGAACTAATAGAATCACATTTGGAGTAAGATGATACGCAGATTCCCCATCAACAGTCAGTGATAATATTGAAGCCTTTGATATCTTATCCGTAAATTGCGTATCACCAGTTAAACATAAAGGTAAAAGAATTGCTTCCGGCGAGAAGTTGAGCGGGGGTCCAGTAACATTACTCTGTAGGAACGCACGGAAAGCCCCTAACCCCACACACATTAGCCGGAGGAGCCACGCCGCCTTTTCGTTCGCAGAAACCTCCGAAAACTGAGTAGCGATGCGCATCTCCACGAACTTTCCATAGTCAAGGTCCTTCTTCAAGCTGCCTAAAGATGTATCCTCCGCGTCACTGCAATTCGCACCAGTAATGTTGCATGTAAATTCTGACCGGAGAAGTTGTTTAAAATCGCCAGTCTGAACAAGGGAGAGATCGGGAGATAACTCAGATGGTACATCACCACCCGAGATCAATAACCACTCAGCTGTTATCTGGCTATGGCCAACCATACTGGTTGATTTGCGAATGAATGAGGGGTGGCAGTATTGAGCACATATGTAATGATGAAGGTGGGGCAAAGTATGATCCCTGCGAATCTATAGATCTAGTAACCCGGCTTTCGCGTGTCCTGCACATGATATACCCAAGCCCAAGATAATTTTATCCGCAACACACAAACACCCGTGATGGATGACCTTTATGACGAGTAAGAGCCCCATTATTTCTTGTTGAACGTTCACTCATTCAATTGTGACAAAAGATTCGGAAATTTCATCGGCGAGACTGTCGAGTCGGATGAAGAGGGATCGCCGGTCAACAATAGTGCAGGTGCATATGTTGATATTGAAGACGATGAAGTGGTCGAGGACGATGCAAATAACCAAGCATTGATGGAACTCGACGGTATGATGGGCTAGCACTACCATTGCAACTTGCCGTATGTTCTAACGTCTGGTGTAGATGAGGGTCCATCCAACGCAGTTATACTTCATGAAGGTAGTTTGGAGCTTTCTTGTTGGAAATAATCAATTGACAGCAGGTCAGATAAGCAATACTACCCTACAGCAGAGCAAGTTTACGGAAAAGATGTGGAAGCTATGGTCCAAGAGGAGGATGCGCAGCCCCTATCGGAACCTATCATAGGTTTGGACTGCCTATCGAGCATTTCCGCTTGCCCATAAGCTGATCTTTTGAAAGCGCCGGTGAAAATCAAGAAGTTCAATGTAGAAGAAACAGATTTGCCCGTTACGCATTTTTCTCGGGAGTAAATTCTACCAGCACACCTTCAGAAAATCAGAGCTGATGATATAGATTTATGATGGACCTTATGAACTTCCCAGAACAGGTACGAAATGTAGCTGTTGTAGGTCATCTTCACCATGGCAAGACTACGTTCATGGATATGCTGGTTATGGAAACCCACGATCTAGGCGAGAAGACCATAGGGACGAAGGGTTCACAGGTAAAAATTGCTATGATCATATGACTACCGAAGATAATGACATTTTCTAGCTGCGATATACAGATACTCACGTTTTGGAACGTGCGCGAGGTATATCAATAAAGTCTGCACCCATGTCTCTTGTATTACAGTCATCTAAGTCCAAATCACATCTAATTAATATAATGGACACACCTGGCCATGTTAATTTTGTGGACGAGGTCGCCTCTGCAATCCGCCTTGCCGATGGAATAGTACTTGTCGTGGACGTTGTCGAGGGTGTTATGATTAATACGGAACAAATCATCAAGTATGCTGTATCTGAGAACATGCCCATGACATTGGTTCTCAATAAAGTTGACCGACTTATCCTTGAACTAAAGCTACCCCCTAAGGATGCCTATTTTAAGTTAAAACACACCGTTGAGGAAGTAAATACTGTAATTGACAGTGCCGCGCCCGGTCGAAGTGAAGCGTTGCGATTATCACCCGATAAGGGGAATGTTTGTTTTGCTAGTGCTACAATGGGATGGTGTTTCTCCCTTTCTAGCTTTGCAAAAATGTACGCCGACACCTATCCAAAGGTCAACTCTTCAGAATTTGCCAGAAGGCTATGGGGTGATATTTTTTACAATCCATCAAATAGGAAGTTTACGAGAAAAGGTATGGAAGCGAGTGCTAATCGTACGTTTGTACATTTTATTTTGGAGCCACTATATAAATTATACGCTCATGTTGGTTTTCCCGCCTTATGACTTGTCGATGAAGATTTCTAATGACTATAAAGACAATTGGTGAGAATCCTGTTAGTTTGAAGAGAACCTTAGGCAGTTTGGGGATTACCTTAAAGCCGTCACAATTTAAGGCGGATGCAAAGGTTCTTTTGAAGCTTGTCTGCGAACAATTTTTTGGGACTGCAACAGGTTTTGTAGATATGGTTGTAGAACATGTCCCATCGCCGATTGACGGAGCAAAAGCGAAGATTGAACATACCTACACAGGCCCACACGACACCGATCTCGTCAAATCAATTGAGTCATGTAATGCGGACGGGCCGCTTGTTATCCAAATTGCAAAGCTTTATCACACTAGTGATGCAAAGGACTTTTTTAGTTTTGGACGGGTTATGAGTGGTACAGTATCTCCAGGCATGCAAGTCCGCGTCCTTGGGGAAGGATACACGTTGGACGACGAGGAAGATATGGTTGTTGCCACTATAGGCGACTGTTGGATTAACGAAACTAGATATAGAATCCCAACCAGTGGCGTTCCAGCTGGCTCCTGGGTTCTTCTGTCAGGAATTGATAATTCAATTGTGAAGTCTGCAACTGTAGTGGCCACCAAAATGGAGGATGACGCTTATATCTTCAGACCGATTAAACACTTTACAGAATCTGTTTTTAAGGTCGCTGTCGAGCCTGTCAACCCATCAGAGCTACCAAAGATGTTGGATGGATTACGCAGGATCAATAAGAGTTATCCATTAGTTGTTACAAAGGTTGAAGAATCAGGTGAACACGTTGTGCTGGGGACTGGAGAGATGTACATGGATTGCGTCCTACATGATTTACGAAGGTTGTTTTCCGAAATGGAACTGAAAGTTTCCGATCCGGTAACCCGGTTTTGCGAGACAGTAGTTGAAACATCGGCTATCAAATGTTACGCATTGACACCCAACAAAAAGAACAAGATAACCATGATTGCGGAACCCTTGGATTCTGGCATTGCTGAGGATATCGAGGGTGGGAAGGTATCGATCAAATGGCCAATAAGGAAGGTTGGCAAGTTTTTTGAAGAAACTTACGGTTGGGACCTACTGGCCTCGCGGAGTATTTGGGCTTTTGGACCGGATGAGACCGGGCCGAATATCCTTCAGGACGATACTCTGCCCAGTGAGGTTGACAAAAAGCTTCTGAACCAAGTGCGGGACAGTGTTCGTCAGGGGTTCGCATGGGGAACCAGGGAGGGACCTCTGTGCGAAGAGCCTATCAGAAACACCAAATTCAAGATTATGGACGCTTCGTTGGCACAGGAAGCAATATATCGAGGTGGTGGGCAGATCATCCCCACAACACGAAGAGCATGTTATTCATCATTCTTGATGGCATCGCCCAGGTTAATGGAACCTGTATACGCTTGTTCCATGACTGGCCCAGCAGATTCAGTTTCAGCATTGTACACATTATTAGCAAAGCGAAGAGGGCACGTTCTGTCCGATTCCCATATAGCTGGAACACGTAAGTTTATCCTCTGAAAAAGAGGCGCCAGTGCTAACTATGCTCGATTTTAGCTCTGTACCATGTGAGGGGCTTGATTCCAGTGATTGACTCCTTTGGATTTGAAACAGATGTCCGAATCCATACTCAAGGTCAGGCATTCTGTTCATTGGTTTTTGATCGATGGAACATTGTGCCCGGCGATCCACTGGACAAAGAGATCAAGTTGAGACCATTAGAACCTGCCCCTGCCCCTGCAATGGCTCGAGATCTTACTTTGAAGACAAGGAGACGGAAAGGACTGAGTGAGGATGTTACGATCGCAAAGTTTTTGGAGCCCGAGTTACATGCGATGATTGAGAGTTCGGGCCTTTTAGAAGGTTAGGGTTAGGTTAGACAGAAATATATCTTTGGGACTGTAATATATCGTGAAAATATGCATACAAAAGCCGGATGTATGGTTTCAGTAATTTAAGGTTTACAAACTTTAGAGCGATGGTTCAGAAGCTGTTGCACATCAAAAACATATTGAACATTCAATATGTATAGAAGTGTAAAGCTGTCGTGCATCTTGATTGATTGTCTCGTTCCCAGACTTTAAATCAAAAAAAAGTTTTTTATTTTTTTTCTGATCTAGAAGACAGTGTGTGGTTGCGAGGTACGAGCCAAACCACGCCAACGCTTTTCGGTCTGGTGCGAGACAACTTGATTAACATGTCTTTTAGATATTACTTCAGATTTAATTCGCCTGAGGGAAGGGTTCCACATCTTCAGGGTGTTAACCTGGGGGTAGCATTTGGAAGAGTTGGTGCTCCATGTGCCTAGGAGGTAGCGCATAGCCACACATGGACAGTTGGGGTATTTTATGTATCAATTTCTAAATACTTTGAGAAGAAATATCACAGGAATAATAGTTTCTGTACGAGTACATAACCTAAATAAAAAGATTATACCTACAGTATGAAATGCATATGTTGGTCTCGCAGACGTAACACTACGGAGTAACGCTATAAATTGTGTGTGTGTGTGTGTGTACCCTACTCCGTAGAGTAGTATGTAGGTGTACTCTACTACTCTACTCTATCTCGAAGTAGAGTACAGTGACAATACAATGTACTTATGTGAATTGTTCGTTCGGTTGCACGGCACGCACTCGTGGGAATGATCGATATAGAAAGTCGCTGCTCCGAAGTTTGCAGTCACGCAGTCAGCAACGATGGGTTACTAGATACGGAGTACGGAGTATGTTGTTGTGAAATTTTGTGGGCCAATCATTTCCACAAGTGCTTGCATGGCCAGCTACTAGTCTGTCAGCCGTATTTTTTTAGGAAGTGTCTTTTACACGACAGGTTATTACGGCTGCACCGACTAATCGTCAACGGCACGATTATTGCCCGGCTACGCAGACAGACAGACTACATACTCCGGTACGTCTAAAATCCGGCGGCAATTGACCAGAGAAGCGGTCAGAATTCCCTTTTTCGCCGTTCCACAAGTATTTAACCTACATTAAGTAAAGTACTTTGCTTGCTTCTTACCTAGTTGGTACTTGCAATAGGTATTCCTGTCCACATCCTAGTCTTTGTCTCACGTTGCCTGTTGCCACGCCCGATTGCATTGGTCATCGCTCCCCGCATCATTCTAATCCAAATCTCATCTTGTCTGTGAACCTACGAAACCTCTTCCCGCACAACCAGTGACTAGCTACACACTTCAACCTCTTCAACGGTATCTTCACTCATCGAATAAGCCCGTGCATCACCAACCACGCCCACAGAGGGGTTTCCTCGTCATGTCCAACACCTACAGTCGTCGGGGGGTTAATGTGTCCCATTATCTCCAGGATCTTAACACCATAGAAGACCAGACAACCACAGATCCTTATAACCCAGCCGCGGATGATCTTTCAATATGGACAGACACGACCTTCTTTGACTTTGACATGGGCGGCCAGGTCGTCCACGACCCGATCGCTCCGTCCACTCGCCAGGAACTGAAGCCCCAGCCGAGTGCAACCACAGCCTCAACCACAGCCATCATAGACTCGAATCTGAAGGACGGTGCCGAGTTTGATCACTTTCTTCATGGCGTCGATTTCAAAGAGTTCGGAAGTGGCTTTGAATACAATCCGCAGTTTGCACGGTTTAACGACCCAACAGAGGTACGAGCAGCTGCCGCAGCCATCACCTCAACAACTGCTGGGAACTCGCCAGAACAGACCATGTCCCGTAGCACTTCTGCTGCTCCGAACCCTTCGGGGTTTCGCAGTAGTTCTGCCAGGATTCCTGCGTCTCCTACCGACACGGAGTCTTCGCCTGCTGCTCTAGTCCCACGGGGTTCAAAACGCAAGGCTTCGACAGCACCAGAGGAAGAGTCACCGGGAGGAAATCTGGAGGAAGCCTCCCGGTTTGCCGCCGAGGAGGACAAGAGGCGGCGCAATACAGCGGCTTCGGCGCGGTTCCGCGTCAAGAAGAAGCAGAAGGAGCAACAGCTGGAGAAGACTGCAAAGGAAATGACACAGCGTGTGGGGCAGTTGGAGGAACGTATCCAGGTTTTGGAGATGGAGAACAAGTGGCTTAAGAACTTGATCGTTGAGAAAAATGGAGGCAAGAGTGGTGAGGAAATTATGGCCCCACCAACGATAGCTTCTGGAAATAAAGATGGAGTTGGCACTGTGAAGGCTGAGAATTGATGTGTACGTTGGTTTTACTATTTTCTTCCTCAAGAGTACTTTGTTCTATGAGACGTTGGGGTATTGAAATGCCAACTTCTTTGACAATTTACGGCAAAACAATCAATGTGTTGTATATTTTTCCACCAAATATGGGGGCTGGCATGGTATTGAAATCGGTGAAATCGGATCGGGGGCTTTTTTTTTTTTCAACAGCCGAAAGGTAGGGGGAGTGGGTACATTTTATTACTCTACTGCTACATAAAACTTAACTTCTCGGGACGGCTAGGGACGGTACGGAGGCTTCTGTATCTGTATTTTTTGTATTCTTTCCCTCTCGATTTTTCGCTTTTATTTCTTGTATATACTTGAACGTTTTGAGTCTATTTTACTGTTCAGTTCTTTTGTGACAGTGACGACGACGGAGTTAAGCGGACCACCCATTAATCCTGAGTGTGTCCAACCAAATCCTTCGATCACTCCAGCCAATACACTATATGTGCAAGGGTCGGGACACTCTGGGCTGCCCCGCAGTACCCCACTACCAATCGGAGCGTTATCCGCCGGTGACAAGGGCGCTTTGGTCATGAGCTCCTTACTAATTGATCCAGTCAGGACTGAGTCATCCACAGTTCTTAGTCAGGTAGCCATGTTGACGACAGAGCCGCAACATCACGATTGGCATTGAACCTACCACCAGCGAAGTAACATCCCAAATCCGGACTCCCCGAGCAACAACAACAATCCAAGTCATGCCTGGCGCCCATCCAATCCACGTCCACCCCGCACGCCCCTTCTACCGATTCTCGGCCACGGCGCTGGGTGCGGGCATGTGGTTCTTCATCATGTAAGTGGCCCAGCCAGCATTCCTCTCGACCCTGGATGGACTATGCATTGGGGCGGTGTGCTGACTGACGGTGTTTGCGGCAGGTATCGTGCAAAGAAAGACGGGGTATGTTACAATGCGGGCTCGGTCTGGTGAGGGGCTACTAATGTGGAGGGATAGGCTGTGCTGTTGGGACTGAGGCATCCGTGGGACCATTGAGGGGGGGAGTTGTGGGGATATGGGGGGGAACACACAGCACCGGGTACTGCATGGAAGCTGTGAAATTTCCGAGGGAGAGTGGTGGAGACATGGAAACTGCTGTTAGATCATAGAAAAGTGCTATGGAGTTCATGTTATCGGACCGGTCTGGTGTGGAGCGATGCTCGGTGTCAATTCTTGGGGCGGGTCGTGAATTTGAGATGGCGGTGTCAATCTGTGTAGATGCTATGTTGCAACTGTGATGATTTTTGTTCTCTAGCCCGGGATAGCAGAATCTTTGGCCTTTGACCCGGACGACCATGAGATACTTGGGTTCGGAATATCAAAGAGATGGAACCTTGCATAATGTAGGCAGGCCGACATATCTGAGCATCGTGCGTAAGCCAATACTTTGGGCACACATAGGTCCAATACCATAGACATCTAATTGCAGCCACACAGCTTCACTGGAACTGTGGGGCTGGCCCAGTGCCGCGGCGTCTCTCGCACGAGCCGGGCGGATCGGCCGTGGCGCTATCATTGCTACGTCGGAAGTGGGGCTGCGGGGACGACACCAAGCGGACTCCTCCTCCAGCGCCCTCACAGTCAAGCCCCCCTAATCCAACTCCAGCATTTGATAGCCCCCTCGAGCATCACGCGGCCATCATCGCCATCCCCACCATCATCACCAGCATCATAATTACACCACCGCCAATGTCGTTCACGCCCTCCGCCGTCTCCGCGCCGGGCAAGGTCCTGCTCGCGGGCGGCTACCTCGTCCTCGACGCCGAGTACACGGGCCTGGTGTTCGCGCTGTCGGCGCGCATCCACAGCGTGTCCCGCGCCGCGCCCGCCGCGCCCGCCAACACCATCACCGTGCGCTCGCCGCAGTTCCAGGACGCGGAGTGGACGTACACCATCGCGCCGGACGGCACAGGCGTCGCCGACGGCGGCGCGGCCGTCACGCAGACCGCGGGGTAACCCCCTCCCCTCCCCCGCCTTCCCCCAGCTCCCGCAGCTGACCCCCGCAGCGGCTCCAAAAACCCGTTCGTGGAAACCGCGGTCCTCTACACCGCAACCTACCTGCTCGCCTCCACCAGCATCGCCGAACTCCCGGGCTGCACGGTCACCATCTACGCCGACAACGACTACTACTCGCAGCGCACGCCCGACGCGCCGCGCTTCGCACCGCTCGGCGTGCCCATCAGCGGCGCACACAAGACCGGTCTCGGCTCCTCAGCGGCGCTGGTCACGTCGCTCGTCGCGTGTCTGCTCGCATCGTACGCCCCCGCCGCCGCCCCCACCGCCGCGCAGAACACCGTGCACAACCTCGCGCAGGCCGCGCACTGCGCTGCGCAGGGCAAGGTCGGCAGCGGCTTCGACGTCGCGGCGGCGGTGTTCGGGTCGTGCTTGTACCACCGCTTCCGGCCGGGCGTGCTGTCGGCGGTCGGGGACCCGGGGTCTCCGGGGTTCGCGCAGCGCCTGTGTCAGGCTGTCGGCGCGCAGTGGGATCTGAAGGTGCAGCCGGTGCGACTGCCCGCTGGCTTGCGTCTGGTGATGGGCGATGTCGACTGTGGCAGCAGCACGCCGGGGATGGTGCGGCAGGTGCTGGCGTGGCGCGCGGCGGAGGGCGCGGCGGCGCAGAGCCGCTGGGACGCGCTGGAGGTGCTCAATGTTGGCCTTGCGAAGCTGCTGGAGGAGGCGCGGGCGGACGGCGGAGCGGTGGACGGTGCGGCGGTACGGGGACAGTTGAGCGCTATACGGGCACAAATCCGCGCGATGGGGGAGCAGGCGGGGGTGCACATCGAGCCGGGCGCGCAGACACAGCTGTTGGATGCTGCGACTGAGGCGGTGGAGGGCGTACTGGGGGGTGTGGTCCCCGGGGCCGGCGGCTGGGATGCGGTGTGTTTTGTGTGTGAAGACCGTGAGGAGACGGTGCGCGCGCTGAAGGAGTGGTTGAGGGGGTACAAGGACTTTGTGGGCGAGACTGGGCATAAGGGACGTGTCACGCCGCTGGAGACGCGGGAGGAGATGGAGGGCGTGAGGACGGAGGATCTGGCGCAGTATTGAGTCGCGAGTGATATTTGGTGTTGGTGTTACAGTGTGGTCATGTCTTGCGTAGTTTGATACCAAATTTTAGCATGCGTAGTCTGAAAATTAAGTGAGGACATGAGGTCAACTGATGGTGTCTCTTCACAAATGTGATATCTATTATGTCTATATATATTTACAGCTGTCTCACTGACAGAACCCAATAACTGCACCATCCATCACACGATAGGCTCAATCTCAAACAGTGGCCTGAGGTTCTGCCTTCTTGTCCCCGCCCTCTGGCAGCTCCTCTATCCGCTGTCTCTTTTCGTCGCCCCCAGGCAGCTCCTCTATTCGTTGTTTATTATCTCCGCCTTCAGGCAGCTCCTGTATCCGTCGTTTCTTGAACTCCTCCGCCGGGCGCAAATCCCGTTTCCCCCTGTCGTCCTGTCTGTTTCTCTTCTTCCCACGGTTCCGCGGCCTGTTCCTCGTATTTCTGCCCTTTTCCGGCGCCCCCCCAGCTTTCTCCACAGCCGGCCCCGTCTCTTTGTCCTTGTCCGCATCCGCTGCTGTCGACGGCGGCGGGCTCTCAGCAATCTCCACAATCCGCCGCTCATCCCTCAGCACCTCCCACCCCTTAGGCCCGCTCTTGCTAGCCGTCACCAATATTTCCGGATACTCCAGCACCGTGCGCTCCCTCAGATTCTCCTTCCAGTCGCGCAGCCGGTCCAGCTTGACGCAGCAGCGCCGGCTCCCCGGCGCCTGCAGCACGAGGTAAAACTCGACCTCCGCCGCTTGCGCGCGCTCGCCCAGCTCCTTCGAGTCACGGAACGAGCTCAGCACCACCGTCTTGTCAGTAATCCTATGCTCGACCACGCGCTCCCCGCCAGCATCCAGGAGCACCCATTCCAGCGTCCACCATATCCGCCCTCTGCGTCACCGTCAGCATACTACCCTCGCCCTGCCGCCGGAGCAAACCCACTTGTGCACCTTCGTCTGGTTGACCTTGGCCTTCTCGAACCCCTCCCACGGCGCCCACCGCACCGTCACGCCGCGCTCGCGCAGCAGCGCCTCCAGCGCGCCGCGCCTGTTGCGGCGCGCCTGCACCTCAGTGCGCGCGCCCGGCGCAGAGACGTCTGCGTCCTCGCGCCGTGTGATGTCGCGCTCGAGCGCTGTCAGGAAGTTGAAGTCGCGATTGATGCCCGTCGCTGTCATGAGCTTGGAGCGCTTGACGAAGGCCGCCGGGTCGCGTGTGCCGGTGCATTGACGGTACAGCTTGTGCTTGTTGACGCACGGCACGGAGCAGGTGCGCGCGAAGCAGGCCGGGCAGGTGTAGATGGGCGCGGAGGTGTGGCAGTAGGTGCAGAGCGTGGCGAAGGTGTCTTCGGTGTCGCTGCCGCCGGACGAGGAGGCGGAGGGCGCGGGAGAGGGCGGCGCGGCGCTCATGCTGGTGGTCGTTGGTGGTGGTGGTGAGGTTGCTGTGAGCATTTTGGGGAGCTGCGCGACAGGGCTTTTCGATAAGCTAAACACCCACTGCGAGAAACGAAAATGGTGGAGGCAATTCTAAGAGCAGCTATATTAAGCCGGACGCTTTCATATATGGAATTGAGAAAGACACTCGGTTTACATGCGTATCACAGGTTGATCACGCACAGATAATCACTGTAGTTTTTCACGATCCGACGACCCAAGCTTTCACGAACGTGGCTGATAACTTAATTTTTGATGTTGAATCTGACCCCTGCCCCGATTAGATTGTTTCGTTTATCTGATCCGCCAATCCTCATCCAAATTTTCCAGACCCCCAGAGCCGCTAACACTAGCGTCTGGGTACCCTGACAGGTCGGCGCACGACACAAAGCGGTCACATAGCCCTCACTGTTGAAGTCTTGGCTACCCTAATACGCACACAGAATATCGACAACACCACACATACTACGACAACATCTACGATTTTACGACAACCCACCGACGCCGGACGACCCTGACCCCTACGGACCCTTCGGTATGGCAACACCTTGCTGCGATTTTCTCGGGACAACCTGCTACTTTCACGGAGCAAAGAAATCCCGGAAAAATCCGCATCTCCAAATCCAGCTTGAAATCATCAAATTGCTGACTTCTTGAAGCACTCCGCATAATCACCAGCAACAAAAATGGGTATCTCCCGCGATAGTCGTCACAAGCGCGCTGCCACCGGTGCCAAGCGCGCCGGATACCGCAAGAAGCGTGCTTTCGAGCTCGGTCGCCAGTCTGCTGTCACCCGTATCGGACCCAAGCGTGAGTACTCCTAGCCAGAGTCCATGCAATAACCCCTTCTTTTCGACAGAAGGAGGCCCCCCACCGCTGTCCTGCTGCCCCAGCGGGAACATGTGGGTGTGGCATTGTAATGGGATAAGTAAAGGCTTTGTCAGTTGGCTGAGACGATGTTTCCAGGTATCCACCCTGTCCGTACCCGTGGTGGTAACCGCAAGTTCCGTGCTCTGCGTCTGGACTCCGGCAACTTCTCATGGGGTTCTGAGGGAATCTCCAAGAAGACCCGTGTCATTGCCGTCGCCTACCACCCTTCCAACAACGAGTTGGTCCGTAAGTCTCACCCAAAATACATCTCCGCAGCACAAGCTCGAACTCTGTGTCTAACGTGGCATCACAGGTACCAACACCTTGACCAAGGCTGCTATTGTCCAGATCGATGCTGCTCCTTTCAGACAATGGTACGAGGCCCACTACGGTCTGCCCCTCGGCAAGCGCCGTGGCGCCAAGGCCCAGGAGGCTGCTGCCGCTGAGGCCAAGCCCAAGAGCAAGTCTGTCGAGCGCAAGCTTGCTGCCCGCCAGGTCAACGCCAAGGTCGACTCCCACCTCGAGTCCCAGTTCGCCGCCGGTCGTCTGCTCGCCTGTGTGTCTTCGCGACCTGGCCAGAGCGGCCGTGTCGACGGTTACGTCCTGGAGGGTGAGGAGCTGCAATTCTACCAGCGTGCTCTGAAGAAGTAGAAAATTTCATTCAGGGTCGTTACGGTTACGGAGTAGGGGTTGCCTTGTTTCTGTCATCTGGGATGTGTTCAAATAAAATAAAAAGGGAATTCTGGGATCACTCAAACAAACAAACAAACAAAAGCTTCGTCTTTATCAGATACCATATTGTGAATTTCGCAGGCTGTTCATTACTTTCTGTCCATTATAGATAAATGTAGGCCTGCTCCGCCGAGTAAATAAAACATTTTGTCAATTATCCCTTATGAAACCTTCCCCCTTGAAAACCAAGATGCGACATTTTGGGCTGCGACAATTTTTTGAACCGTACACATACATATGCATCGGCTCCTCAACAGAATACCGTATGATTATGATTGGCCAAAGATCCACGTGACAAATACAGGTTGGCACAGAGGACTCACGGACTTTGGTGCCATTCGCCATGTAAAATTGTGAAAGCGTGCCACCTGCCAACATTCGTATCCAACTTCCCCATGTAAATCTTGATCGACTGTAGAATGCTATTTTCGGCCTTCAAAAAAAATGATTCACGTGCATAAACCCCCACACTACAGTTGATCAATTCTCCCTTACAGCTGCTGACCTATCGATGCTTTGTCGATAGAGATTCCTGGTCAGTTTGCTAAGTCAGCTTCAGCTTACACTGTGTTCGTACGAGTACTCTACAAGTAGTTTTTTGTTACGCTTCCATGGAATTCATTCAAAGTAGGATTTAATTTTTAGTGGGTATTAGCAAGGATCGGTTCTTGATAAAAAACTTTTGTTTATTCAGATTGACTCCAAAGTTCCTATGTACTATCACAGTATCCGATGCGAGCCGCTGGATTCACTCATAAAACCCCAAACCCAAACCACCTGGTCCAAAATACATAAAAAATCACAACGCCATATTTTTAGTGGCTCCCGGAAGCTCACATATATTTTAAAAGAAACAGGGACATCAAATACAGTCAGTTAAACTACTGACAGCAGGCACCAGCGTCCTGGCTCAGATCCTGCTTGAGTTTCTTGGCAGCAGGCTCTCCGCCCATTACGATGTCTTTATCGATAGCAGCAGCATCAATACTCTTGAACAAAGGAGTATTACCTCCAGTCTTGATGTTCAGGTGGTACTGACGAATGATACTGTCACTATATTTGGGCACAGTAATTAGCCCCATCTCCATTGCAGGCAACCGAGGGAACTTACACATCATCAACATTGAGTGGCCGAATATCAGCAAGCTGCTTGATCTTTGCGGTGCACTCCTTGCACTGGGCATCCGTCATATCCAAATTGAGCTGCTCCACACGGCTCTTAATGGCATTCCAACCGGTCAACCGAGAAGCGAAATGCACGTATCTAGTAATGCCAAAGTCGGCAGGGTTGATAATTTCATATGTGCTGGGGTTGGCAAGGATAGCCTTGGCGTGAATACCAGCCTTGTGTGTAAAAGCACAGAACCCGGTGATGTAGTTGTTGAATGGAATGTTGACTTCAACAGCCTCTGCGACCAAGTTCTCAATTTCCTTGAGCTTGTGCAGCTTATACTTGCCCATTACGTAGTCACGATCGGCAACAATCATGCGAGCCATGAGGCCTCCTAGTGGAGTGATACCGTTACGCTCACCGATTCCGAGAACGCTGGTATCAATGTGAGTAGCACCGGCTTCCAATGCACAATAGGCGTTTGCAACAGCACAACCAGTGTCATTGTGGAAATGTGTCTCGATGTCACAAGACACGACACCACGGAGAGTGCGCACCAAATCGTACACCTGGCGAGGAGAGGCACAACCAACGGTATCGGCGACACCCTGTTCACAAATTAGAGATTGTTATATTCAACGCTGGAGAATAATTTACTTACCACACGATTTACACCAACCTTGTCAACAGCTTTGTAGATGCTGAGCAAATCAACGAGGTCTGATCGGAACGAATCCTCGCTGGAGAATCGGATCTCAATATTCTTAGACTTGACAAATTCAATGACTTCAATTGCGGTCTTGTGGATATATGCCATATCCTTGCCATGGGAGTGCTCCCGCAGGAATGAGGAAGTGCCAATGACAACGTCCCTAGAGATTGTAAGCAACTGGGATCTGAATAATAATTGACCATTTAGTATACTTACACTCCGTCAACTCCAGTCTCAACAGCTATCCGAGCATCATCCATATGGCACCGGATGTGGGTCAGAATCTTTGAATGTTTAGCAAATATTCACTTGGTCAGTTTGGAGGAAAGTTTCATACTTTAGCCTTAAGACCCAATTTGCAAATTGCCTCGCAGTCAGCTCTTGACTGCTCGGAGGCAGCGGGGCTGGTCAGTTCAATCTGTCATGTTCAGTCAGCTAAAGTTGTTTGACTATTTACTGTGACTCATACGTAGTCAACACCAAAATCATCAAGAGCTTTGGCAATTTCAATCTTTTTGGCGGTGTCGAAGAAAGCATTGGCGAACTGTTCTCCTTCTCTCAGGGTACTTTCGATGATCTTGAACGAGTTCACATTGCTCAGAAAGTCGGGTACGGGCTGGTAAGGATTTCTGTTGATTGTGGTCTCTCCAACAGCCTTGAAGTCCTTCTTGTTGGCGCCTGTAATCAAGCATTGTCAGAAACCACACACTTCGTCAAAAGTAAAACCAGAGAGATAATTGATGCGCAGGGTATGTTGGAGTGAATGTCGTTACCATTTGACTGGCCGTTGGAAGAACCATTTTCGTTTGCTGCGGGAGGCATTGTGTGGGATCTATAGGAATTTATGTGAGTCACTGGTCCTAGAAGAGTTTGTACGAAAGCAAGAGAGATGGGCGATATAAGTAATTTATAGGAATTGGCAAAACCAGCTAGCAAAGACAGGAAAACTAATACGGCAAGGGGAGGTAAACAGCCCCATCAGCCGCAGAGCCAATGCACAGGATCGCGAGTGGTCTTTAACAGATGCACCTGAGCCAACAACGGGTACGGATATAGCAGGTTGCATTTGGTCAAAGATTGACTGCGAAGGAGAAGACAAGACGGATTTTCAGAAAGATTGGAATTAAAGCTTACCAGTAGTCTGTGAAATTTATAGGAAGAAGTATGAAAGTTGTGGATGTAATTGAGTACTTTTTTGACGATTGGGAAGAATTTGTATGTGACTCTTTCCCTTGCTGCGTGTTGAGGAACTTTGAAATAAGGTAAGGGGACCACGAACGGATGTGCGGGTATACGTACAGAACTGAATTGGAATTTGAAAAAAGAAAACCCACCAGCCACAGTTTGTGGGGAGGTCTGAAAATTTCTTTCCAATCTAAGCCAATCGTAACCCACGCTCCCAGCTGATTTCCCCGCCTTTTTGCCATCCCTACACTACTTCGGGCTAGCTTGCTGCAATGCAAGTGAAAAGTTCAAAAAATACACCTGGAAAGATATATTCTGTGGTTAGACGCTGCGTGTGACGTAAACGGGAACATGCCTAGAAGCAAGAGTGTCTCGTGCTCTCACAGCTCAGGGCAGCTCAGCTGGTCCGTGAAATCGATAACCGATAGGCACAGGCATAAACATTATGAAGAGCCGCAACTCTATTCCCCATTACCACGTTACCTATAACATTCCGTCCAGGCTTTGTTGAGTGACTAGATGTACGGAGTGGCAACGCAGTCCGAATGATGTCCTAGAATTGCCTAGAAAAGAGTTTGTAAGCAAAAGACCGTCCAGAGCAGGATAGCTTACTACTTTACATGTAGTACGTAAATGCCCAGACCCGCACACCGGTGACCAATGAAAAATTAATGAGTCGGCGAGCATCTCACAATACAGCTGACCCTGCCTCAATGCCCGGTCAAACCGACGCCATACTGCCCGCTCGAGATGGCGAATACTGCACGATCTCGATTGATCTACAATAGCTGCGCAATGAACGGAAATTTTGAGTTTTGCAATTACACATCATCTAAAATTTTCAGAATTTTGCAGGATGTTATTTATTGTGAAGTAATTAATTATTTTGCCCTCGGAGAGGGCCGAAAATTTATGTCCTAGTACTGTACATACATACACTTAGTTGTAACATTTGATCAAGTACTCTTCATGCTATCCGAAAAGCCAATAGAAAAGTAATTCTCTACTAGATTCTTTTCCAATCCTCCCTAAGTATAGGTGTGTGTTGAGTATGCAGAATAAATACCCAACTGCTGTAGCAATTAGAAGGCATGTACTCTGCTTCTATCAAAGCATAAATTTTTTTTTGATAGTGCATTACACTGCAGACTGAGCTTCCAAAAACATACATTCATGACTTTTACACCTATCCCTCCATTTCTACCTCAGCGACAGTATCGCCTTCTAGTAAATCATCGATTTTAAACTCTCCCATCCATTGACTCACGATCTCTTTTTGGTCTGGCTCAGCTGTTGCAACGTCTGATTTGATACCGTGCGCAACAGTTTCCGTTCCCATATTGATTGGTGGATCAACCCATCCTTGTATCCTTCCGTCCCTCCAATCCATAATGACCGCAATAGCAGCTGAGTTGAGGTTGGGTACACCGCCCTTGCCTAACCGTCCCCTCTTTCGTGCAACCTCAATCAAGAAGTTTCTTGTAAGACTATCCAGGCCAGTGTTTACTAATGGGGGAACACCGTATACTTCCAACAACTTCTCAAGAAGAACATCGGAAGTGGCAAGTCTGCTAAGCAATAATTTAACTGCAGGTATGGGGTCAGACATCATCTTTGGGGGAACCACATTCAACAGCACAAGACGAGCATTTTCGTCTATTTTTGAGCCCTTTGAGCCATCCTGGCCGCTGGGAAAGACAATTCCGGGGGAATCAAGTAATTTCAGCTTCTTATCCAGTTTGACTTCTCTCAGGCTTGTAGTAATTCCCGCTTCCGCGCCCGTTGGACAGGCTGACTGTGAACCCCCCAGTCGTCCTGTGAGTGCGTTTATAACAGACGATTTTCCTACATTGGGGAATCCAATTACTCCAACTGTAACTGCACGCTTCAGCTGCTTTGAATGGGCGAATGACTTCAGCGACTTCAACAGTGCAGCCGATGTTCCCTGTGTAGTTAACGATTTATGATCAAACGACTGTGCATTTGGCGCTCCATTGGACGCCTTAAGAGGTAACGTAGGAAAGAACCGTCGCAAATATTTGATCCATCCCTTTAATACAGTTGGTGGTACCAGATCGATTTTGTTAAGAATGAGGATCAGTCGCTTTTCACCTCCTTCTGCAGCCATGATTTGCCGCTCTACCTCGCGTGACCTTGTTCCCTCGGGGTCGCGGGCATCTAAAACATAAAGAATTACATCTGCTGCGTCCACGGCTTGCTTGAATGCCTTGTTAAACGATTTTTGTGAGTTATCTCCACGGAATTTTTGTTCCATGTCTTCATCCTCCGATTCACCATTTGAATCACCATTCTTCGCTTCATATTCCATAGCGCGGGCCCGCGCTGATGCTAAGAGTGCTGCCATTGCCGAGTTTCCACCCTGTAATATTTAGTTTTATCATATGATATTTTGGAGTATATCTGACCTCTTCTTCGTCCTCCGACATAGCATCATCGTCATCTTCCTCCTCCTCTGAGTCCTCTTCCTCTGAGTCGTCATCATCATCCATAACTTCATCCCCATCATTAGCGTCTTTTAATTCTTGTCTTCGCTTCTTCGCTTCCTCTCTATTTTTCGCCTGTGTTTCTAGCTTAAGCCTCCGCCCTTCTTCTATCTCCGCCAAAATTTGATCCTTAAAAGGATAACTATTGGGAATGCCTAATTGTACAGATTTTTTCTTGGGATGTAGCTCAGGATGCTTCTTGGCGTGTTTCCGTTCTTTTCGCTGTTTTTCATTGCTGCGCTTTTCAATCTTGTGGCGCAGGCGGACGGGCACGCGCTTGGACTTCTTCTCTGTGGCATGGCTTAGTATTTTTATATAAAGAGCAACAATTTTAGGACTTACTTGGCTTGACCATAGTTATCTGGAAGGGAGAGGGTAAGAGGGTGGTACGATGGTACTTCTTGAGTGTGGTTGCAAGATGACAGTTGCGCACAAAAATTTGAGGCTTGTATAATTATAGCCGCACTAAAAATTTGCTTATCGATAAGGCTGGGTCATGGGCCCTCACTTACGCTTCTAGCCAAGTCCCATAACAAATGGGGCAAAAAGGCTTATTATTGACATGTGCCATAGCTTCATTTCATATTCCTATTTCGTACAGCCGGTAATCAATGAAAAGATCAACCTAATAGTGATAAGGCCTAGGACTACTATCTAGATAGAAAAAACAAAGTTGTCTTGTTCCCATACACTCTCCTCGGACCTCGTTCCCAAAGTTACGAAACCCTTTAGGTACAGGATTTAAGTAGTAATATGTACTCGTACATGTATTACAGCTATGTAGTGTAGTATTGGGGTTCTAAATATCTACTTACATCGTACTATACAGAGAACCTCCCCTCAGTTATGACATCTCTATTGATGTTAAAAAAGACGTATTCGTAAAAGTTACGACTTAGAAGTAAAGACATGTCTTCCACTATTCTTAAGCGACATGTACTACCGATTCACACTCGTTTTACGGCACCGTCCGAGACTATGTACATCTTAACTTAATTCTCTCATGAATATACATTTGTGCTAGTGGGTATCATAAACAAAAACAATCGGCAAAGCTCCGACGCCTTACATATCCACAAAAGTGCCATTACTCTAGGATAGCTCAGACTGGTATTCTATCTAGTCAAGTTTAACAACTTTTTTCTTGGGGGTAGGGATGCCTGCATCTGTAAACCCGATCTTTCTCTTCGGCCTGGGACCCAACGGCTGACCTTCACCAATATTCATTGTTGGATGACGCCTAGAGCTCTCTTCGAAGTCAGTGTTGACTGAATGGTTATCACTCGGTTTAAACAGGTCTAGCACAGCTGAATTATTATGGTTTATGCCACCCATCTTTTCAACACCAAACAAGTTTTGTTCGTTTTCCAGCTTGGCCACTTGGTTATCTTCTGGATCGATATTCCAGAAATTGAGATTGGCGATAATATCTCTCATTTTTGAGTCATTGACAATACTGTTATGCGTTTCCTTTAGTTCACTGTCTGACATGACATCTCGACGTTTGATCATTTCTTCCTCCAAAGTTCCTTTCATAACTAGGGTCTCCACGTATACTGGGCGGACTTGTCCAATTCTATGCGCACGCTTCAATGCCTGGGCTTCAATACTTGGCGTCCATACAGCGTTCACAAAATACACTCTGCTAGCGGAACATACATTGAGACCATGTGCAGCCTGAGTGAGGTCCATCAATAGCACCCGAAATTTCGGTAATTCGTGGAACGCCACAATATACTGAGCTTTCTTCTGGCCTGATAGGTTCTTTTGAAATGCAAGGTACTCAATACCTATAACCTCCAAAGCTTGTGCGATGTACCATGCAACTTGCTCGCTTTCGTAAAATATTAATGTCTTTTCACTTTTGACATGTTTAAGTATTGAACTGATTAGATAAGAAAGTTTTGTAGAGGTAGTCCCTAGTATTTTGGCGCCCATGACTGGGTCCTCGGAATCTGGAAGTTGCACAGTGGCTACTGCGTCCCTTTTCATTGCAGATTTCAAACGTTTTACACGGGGTGTCGCCTCTTCTTTCGAAGATGTCGTCTTTGGGATTTTTTCATCCAGAATTGTTTTACTGGCCTTGGGTGAAGGTGATATACTAATACTCGAAGAAAGTTTCACGTTCCTTGTTGTCATTGAGGAACCAGGAACACCTCTTTTGTCCGTTTCTTCAATATTTTTACCGCGTTTCCTCGAGGGCTTTGAATTCTGTTGTAATATGCTTTTTTTGTATGAGAGAAGAGCCTGATTTCCAGCTTTTGCAAGTCCAAGTGATACATTAGGCTCATATGCGTGACTAGCGACGTATTTTTGCATCTCTAAAATTTGTGTGGCACCTAACATTGTGAGCCCACCCGATGGCTCGAGCAAACTCCACGATTTGGTACATGCTGAAGGAAGCTTAGATACAAAGAAGCCTAGATAGTCGTTAGACACACAAACTTATAAATATATCATTGTGAACTGCACCCATATCATGATACTGTGCAAAATAGTTCCATTCCTTAGATTCCAGGGCTTGATTTCCAGTAGAGATAGATTTATGTAGCAAGTGTATATCCTCGTTAGTGTAGTTATTGTGTAAATGATCTCGTGCATTTTTGACGGCATTTTCGACATCGAACCGTGAGAATCCAGTCCAAAAGAATCCACTCTCCTTGAGAAGATTATTAACCAAAAGTCTAAGAGAAGACCGACTTTTTGGATGAAACATGTAGTCTTGATCTTGTCTTTCACTAGTTACGGCATTGACAGCCAATACTCCGAGAAAAAGATTCATAGAAAGTTTTTCAAAATAGTGTGGTTCCAAATATACCAGCTTATGGTACAAGGGGGGCAGCGTAATGCTTTTGGTAATGTCTTCCTGTGTGTGACGTATCATCAAAGAACTTAGGATATTTTGTATGCAGGTTGTAGAGCTCATGCGCCGCTCACTGAAGCCTTTGGTAACATATGCACTCCAGGAAGCCTGTTCTCCTCGTTCATTGGATGGTGCCCAAGGCCTGAGTTGCAAGAAGTCGCGTACTATACGTCCTAGTCTATTTATATCATCTGTTTCCCGAAGTTGGAATTCCTTTCTATCATTCAAGAGTTTTTTCTTTCTTTGGTCAATGTCCTCTTCACTTTCCCCCTCCACGGCTGTCATTCCAGCGGTAACCCCCAATAGCCCACTAGAAGGTGTTCCGGAGACAATCCAGCGGCATTCCACGGGAAGTCTTGCTGCCACAGAAATGCCATGAGACTTACCTCCGGATGAACCCATGCTATGGCCTTCATCAACAATCAATCGTTTCCACCTTATTGACATGAGCGGCGATTTATAAACTGCTTCCTGCCTAAAACAATGACAGTCGGGTATTCTAGAAGATCCAATATAAGAACATTGGCACTTAAGAGGTCTCCCCCCAGCTTCCTTTCTGCCAGCTAAATCTTTGCCTTCTCTTTCCTCTAAATCAAACCGTGTCCGGGAAAATACAACTAAATCATATTGAAGTAGCTCGGTAACAGAAGGCATTTTTGAATTAGACTGTGCCAAAATTATGAATTTTAAACAATCTTGCTGTACATGCTTCAATATTTCTGATCTCCACTGATCCACCAAGTTTGGTGGACAAACTATGATCGTTCCAGATCCTAAGAAAATCCTCTCTTTCGCCTGAGAAGCAAAATATCGATTGCTACGTGTTCTTACAATCGGTGGTATTTCGTAATAACCGTGGTTTTGTCGGAGTGCACGAAGACAGTTTTCACTGAGCACATCATCGTAATTTCTCCACGGAATACTATTGCGCCAGATGATTGAAACGCAGGAATCCATCAATGAAGGCACTTCAGCTCTACTTGGAGTTATCAGGCAGTATTCTTCAGGAACATGTGCATACTGGTTTTTAGTCGACAAGATTACAGCTAGACAAATAAGTGTTTTCCTAGAAATTTGAACGTTAGTTTCCTTTTCCTCAATACAAACTGTCTCAAGCCAATATATGTAATACTACATACTTGCTTTAGCATCAGAAAATAAAATGATTTCCGACACCAATCTGGCCTTCAATATACCGACACAATTCATTTCTATTTTCTGATGCTATGACTTGTATGCGTGGTGATCAGGAACTTACCCGGTGCCCATTTCCTCTGCAAGTATACCGCCTCGAACATCGTCAAAGTAACAAGGCTCTTGATAAATTTCCATAGATTCCATATCAATGTAGTAAACTTCTCCTGATGGCGCAAAAATTGATCTCAATCGAGAATCTATAGTCCGAATGGGAGATAGTTCTCGTTGTAGCATCATTGCCGCCGACCGCTTCTGATATTCATAGAGCGTTGTTCTTATCCCAACAATATCAGAGTTCAAAACAGTACGTAGTAAATCTTTCACATTTTCTTCTTTGATCCAATGTGAATCAGGATCCGGTTTGGGTGATTCCATTGTATTGAACAAGTAAAATAATGATGATCTTTCTTGGTCCAATTCGAATAGTGGCTTTCTTGATACTTTTACCGTTTTTGTGCCCTCCCAGTGGGCCCTGGAAGTATCTATAATTTCCATGAGTTTTCGTGTATGTCTTCTAATATTTATATTTACTCTTGATACGAGACCTCTTCCGACGTCTTCTGGAAGGAGATATATCCGGACGCGGGCAGAATTCCCAGTGATCATTTTATATGTGCACCGTAAAACATGATGGTCACACAACTCATGGAGATAAAACTCAATTGTGCCGTTGGGATATTTGATATCTGGCGTTTCGAGCCAGAGCCACCCATCGGGCGCTTCCATACCAGGCGCCGCACGACGAGCCATTAGGATCTCGACCGACCCTATACCAATAAAATTGTCTAGGCAGTTGAGAAGTTCAACTAAATCAAGTATCTCTGGTGCGATACGCCGCACTGGGCGCTGCCTGGGTTTGAGTTTTGGAGACATATTCTATGCATGTTAGTTCTTAGCTTTTGGTAAAGGGTGTATGCCTGGTCTCATACAGTTTTATTAATACAAATGACTTTCAGAGCTTGAGAACCTGATGAAGCTCTGATACTTTACTTGTATCCGTAGAACTCCAAAGCGCGCGTCTTATTTCACAATTACTTGCAACAAGCTAGAGTTTCCAAATGATTTAAATTTTGAAAATAGTTGTAAGATATCTTTTAGAAGTTGAAACCTTTCAAGTCATCAAGCTAGGAAGAAAACTCAATCAATTAATCGTTGCTCATTGCTTCCAATTTTAAGTAGGACGCGCACCTCCCTTGGGATTCTACGGCACCACTCGTGGTGAGCCAAGAGCTAGCATGAACCATGTGTAGTAACGGTTTGAGGATCTGGTTTGTCTTGGCACGTTTTCATTCAATCTGCTGTCCAAGGTCATGTGCATGGAAGGTTTGACACATGACGGCAATAGGTTACCACATCATGTGCTAAGTATTTTCTTTGCTGGGCAAAGAGAAAAAAGAAATGGACGAACCCGGAATCGAACCGGGGATCTCCTCAATGCGAATGAGGCGCTATACCCCTAAGCCACACGCCCGATGATATGATGGCTAAAGCCAACACTGATCCACAACAACACAAACTGCACCGTCCAACAAGAAAGCACTTTCCAGAAAACACCTCAGTGGCCCAAACCAATAAGGACTAGCTTATACTCGTACTCATAGTCAAAACCACGAGTGACACTTGTGAACCAGATTTCGATGGTAAATACCACCCGGAAATCAGATAAAGGTTGGTATTGAGCGAGAAATTCAATGTAGTAGACGCATCCCTCAACCCAACTGCTATAAGGACTATACATTTTTCCGATTATTTTTTAGAAATTTACATTGTCCATGGCCAATTACTTCCATCTATTCGTGCCATCACGCAAGCGTTAATCAACTCAGGTTGTCCATTAAAAAAGAATAGGATAGATGAATGTATATGAGTTTGTAGCTGATACCGCGGTCGTTTCGTCGATGTCAGTACCACAGAGAGTTGGGCGAGTGAGGTATAGTGATACCCTATATAAAACTCTCAGAAGTATAAAAATTAAAATTGGTGAGTTCAATTAATTCGGTTTGGAACTGGCTGATATATAGCTTGTATGTAGTGGTATATAGCTTAGCCCTGGATGAGTCGTGGCTTCCACATAGTCTATTAACTTGTTGAATCCCATTGATATATCCATCTGTCTACCATTTCCCACCCTTTTTCTTCTTCTTTTTGTTTGCCCCTCCTCCTCCTCCACCTGTTTTCTTTCCTTGCTCAACTTTTACCACATCTACACGGCCACCTCCCGCCAACTCCATGCTCTCTTCAACGGGTCCACCCTGTGTTATCGCTGCGGCCTTTTTCTTATCTTTACGTCCCTTAGGCTTATAATAGCTTCTGTCTCTCATAGGCAACCATCTCTCTGGGTCTACTTTTTTCAAAGGATCAAAATTCTTAGGCAATTTAGGCTTCCTTCGAACCTTTTTCGGTCGTGCGGAAATTATTGGAATATCAGCTCCCCGCTTTTTAGAAGGTTGCGCTACACCAGCGGCCTCGAGGGCCGCAACATCGATTCCAGAGATGAGTGTTGTGACAGGGGTAAGATTTTCGACATGGTTAGATATTGCTGATGGATCACTGGTTGCAAATGATGCCACAAGTCCAGCTGCAGAGACCTGATCCGAAGGGTTGAGGTGAAGGAGTGAAGAAAATAATTCTCCGGCAGACGCGAGATCCGATAAACTATCAGATTCAAGCATTGATTTACCGGCAGCGCGCAAGATATATGGGTTCTAAGACGTTAGAAAGTAAAGATCCAGCTACTGGGATTAAATACCGGGCTAGAAAGGTTCTTCCACCATTCACTAGCTTTGTACAGAATTTCCCGCATATACTTCTTACGCCCTTGGTGATCCAATAGAGCCACCATTAGCCCAACCAACCCGGGCTGGTAACGCATTTGAGGTTCTAGATTTTCGAAGAGTTTCTCCAGAATTTCAATTGACCCCGTGATATTTCCCGCACCCATGCGCAGTTGTATCGATGTAAGGGCCAATCCAATGTCCTTCTGGTTGGACAGGAACATCTGTTCAATCTTTTTTGTAACATCTTTTCCAGACATATTGGCGGTTTTTGCTGCAGCATTAACCACATTAATGTTATTATCAGTAGCATATGAGTTGTGGTAAGCGGTGGCCTTTTTCTCAGCAGCACATGTCTTTCCAATGCCTAAATCGATGATAGGTTCGTTGAGAAGGAGGAGGTGCGACTGGAAATCAAATGGGCGTGATGCAAGTGAAGTAGCTTGCTTAGTCGCTTGATTATATTGTTGCCAGGCAAGATAAGGGTTGAAATCTTTGAGCTGACACATGATGGAAATCTTGTTAATTGCTGAAATAACCTTTAGGGCATCGTCCGAGACACTGTCAATTTCTATCAGTAAACCAGCCTATGGTAGATTAGAGTTATTACTTTTCTGAATCAAATTCTTCTACCAATCTCAGAGCTTCTTCCAATTTCCCTGTGCGCGACAAAACATAAATCTCTTGTGCAGTTACTGGTTCAAGCTCGGCCAACTTCTCCTCGTCGTTAAGATCCTCTAGAGAATTACACAATTCTGCAACCACAGTCAATCCTGTACTCTTTAAACAGTATCGAAACACTCGTACGTTTGGCGCGCTTAAGTAATATTAAAGCTTGGTTATATTCGCCCTTCGCAATACTAAGACATGCCGCGTTGAAAGTAGCTTCGAACACGTCTAAATCTTCCCTTGTTGTTTTCTTATCACCGACCAAGGCGCACTTTCCGGACCATGCCAATTGAGCATCTGTAGCCTGGGAATTCACTCGCAAATCTCCCTCCTCGTTCGGAGCTTCGTAGTTGCCATTCGCTAATGAAGTGCACAATTTGGCTGTTTCTTCGAAGTTTTCAAGTCGGTAATACTGAATAATAAGTAAGCAAAGGGTTATCGGTAAACTCATGGTAACCCACGGCTTGGGCAGCGATATGCTTAAACGCTCTGCTGCTCTTTCCAGGTAGTGCTTTCTCCGCAAGCTCTATAGCTCTCTTTAAATCCCCCGTTTTGTACACACAATACGCCAATTCTAATTGTGCGGTTTCTTCCAACGGCTTCCCCGCATTGCTCTTAAAAACCCTGAGAGCATCTTCGTGTCGGTCCAGGTGTAGTAGAGCCACAATTTTAGTCTGAAGAGCAGTGATGTCTCCCTTCGACGCCTTCAGACTCTGGTTAGCTTGTTTCAAAACCTTTTCATGGTCAACTTCATCATCAGCTAAAGAGATCTCTCTCAGAAGTGACTCTAGTGAGTCTGGTGAAGATTGGTTAGCAGACATTGCGGGGTGGTACTTGTATCTGTGCACACCTCCATAACCAAGTGTTGGAGGCTCTGCCAGACATTTTGGTTGCCAAGATATTATGCGGGGTCTGGTGCTTGGCAAATGAGGGGGGCAAGTATTGTGAACGACTGTATGAAAACCGTGTCTCCTGCAATCATGACGGATGCTGCGCTTGATCCATTGAATGCCTCCAAGGCAACGTTGAAGCTTGAGAATGTTTGTACATTATTTCTAGGAAATCCGTGAATCCTCTAATATCGACAGACCGAAAAACGGGATACTCTCATTGCTATTGAAAAGAAGTACCAGGCGTACTGGGCCGAAAAAAAAACATTCGAAACCGACGCTCCAACTTTTGAAGAAGACCCTACCGAAGATGCCGATGCTTTGCGTGAACGTTTTCCCAAGTTCTTTGGATGCATGGCCTTTCCTTACATGAACGGCACTCTCCATGCCGGTCATTCGTTTTCTTTGAGTAAAGTTGAATTCCAGGCAGGATTCTCTAGGATGCAAGGGAAGAGGACATTGTTTCCTCTAGGCTTTCACTGCACTGGGATGCCTATTAAAGCTTGCGCGGACAAGTTGACTAGGTCAGTTGCTACTATTATCGATTTACCTGTTTGGTTATAAATTGAGATATATGATCTAGGGAGGTATCTCTTTTTGGTCAAAATTTTGAAGGTATGAAAGAAGATGACGAAGATGAAACCCCTCCTCCACCAAGTTCTGCTGCTACAAAGGACGACATCACCAAGTTTAAGGCTACAAAGGGGAAGGCAGCTTCAAAGGCGGTTAAATTGCGATACCAATTCCAGATTATGTTAGCTCTTGGAATTCCTCGGGAGGATATTCATAAGTTTGCCGACCCTCAGCATTGGCTGACCTTCTTTCCTCCGCTTTGCAAACGGGATTGTAATTCACTTGGGTTGCGTATTGATTGGCGTCGTTCTTTCATGACAACTGACGCAAACCCTTACTATGATGCTTTTATCCGCTGGCAAATGAACCGCCTGTATGAGCTTAAAAAAATCAAGTATGGTGAAAGATACACGATTTATTCTCCCAAGGATGGACAGCCATGTATGGATCATGATCGTAGTGACGGAGAAGGGGTTGGTCCTCAAGAGTATACAGGGATAAAAATCAGAGTGATTGAATGGGCAAGTGAAGCACAGGCTAAGCTCGAAGGAAAATTACCGAAGGATTCCAATGTTTATATGGTCGCTGCAACTCTAAGACCTGAAACAATGTGGGGAGTTCATATCCAAAATTGATTTGAATCCTAACTTATGGGTCTTTTAGGTACGGGCAAACCTGTTGCTTCGTGGGGCCAGGTATCACCTATGGGATTTTTCAGGTTTCTCCTACAGATTTCTATCTTTGCACAGAGCGTGCAGCTAGAAACATGGCCTATCAGAAAGTGTTTCCCGAAGAAGGCAAATATCCCTGCGTAGCCACTGTCGTTGGAAAGGATCTTGTAGGATCTTTAGTATATGCTCCGCTATCTGTCCATAAGTCTGGTGTCCGTGTTTTACCCATGGACACCGTGTTGCCTACCAAAGGAACTGGTGTTGTTACATCGGTACCGTCAGACTCTCCAGACGACTATGCCACAGTTATGGACCTTGCCAAAAAGGCCGAGTACTACAAAATCAAAAAGGAATGGGCTGAGTTAGAGATACCACCAATCATCAAAACTCCGTCTTATGGCGACAAGGCAGCTGAGTTCTTGGTTAAAAAACTAAAGATTAATTCGCCAAAAGACGCCAAACAGCTGGCTGAGGCAAAGGAACTTGCCTATAAAGAAGGGTACTACCAAGGTACCATGTTGATAGGTGACTTTACGGGCGAGAAGGTTGAAATGGCAAAGCCAAAAGTCCGGGAGCAATTGATTAAAGCGGGAGAAGCTTTCGCATACGCTGAGCCGGAGGGCGCAGTTATGTCTCGCTCAGGTGATCCTTGCATAGTGGCCCTCTTAAATCAGTGGTACCTAGACTATGGAGAGAAGGAGTGGAGGGCACAAACTGAGGAATATGTTTCTGGGAAATTGAATTCCTACCATGATGAAACAAAAAATAACCTCATGGCTAACCTTGCCTGGCTTAACCAATGGGCTTGCGCTCGCTCATTTGGTCTTGGAAGTAAATTACCTTGGGACCCACAATTTTTGGTTGAGAGTCTTTCGGATTCGACCATATACATGGCATACTATACTATTGCTCATTATCTACATGGCTCCATTGATGGTAAAGATCCTGGCATGGCTCCACTCAAGCCAGAACAGATGGCTGATGAAGTTTGGGATTATCTCTTCTGTCAAAGGGAACTAACCCCAGAAATCATTGAGAAGTATAACCTTCCACTTGATTGGTTAAAGAAGATGAAGCGTGAATTTGAATACTTTTATCCTTTAGACGTTAGAGTTTCGGGCAAAGATTTGGTTCAGAACCATCTCACCTTTTTCCTCTATGTTCACGTTGCGCTTTTCAAACCGAAATACTGGCCGGTTGGTATCAGAGCCAATGGTCATTTAATGCTGAACGGAGAAAAGATGAGCAAAAGCGTGGGAAACTTCTTGACTTTGGAGGACACTGTAAAGAAGTTTGGTGCGGACGCCGCACGGGTTGCATTCGCCGATGCAGGAGACAGTGTTGAGGATGCCAACTTTGAAGAGAAGGTTGCGAACGCAGCCATTCTTAGACTGTGAGTTACAATGATCCTCCCTATATGATAATCTGTTTATGTTTGTGATAGGTACACTCTCAAAGAATGGTGCGAAGAGATGGTTGCGGATATTTCCGCTGGTAAACTCAGAGAAGGTCCAAAGGATAACTTTTGGGATAAAATATTCGAGAATGAGATGAATGAATTACTCGAGACCACCAAAGAGCACTATGAATCGTGAGACTCATCTAAATATAAAGTTGGCATTTGAAGCTGACTTGATAGTACATCCTACAAACTTGCTCTGAAGACTGGATTCTACGAATTCCAGGCTGCTCGGGATACATACCGTGAGGTTACAGCTTCCGTAGGAATGCATAAATCCTTGATACTGGATTGGATCCGAAATCAAGCATTGATGCTGAATCCGATAGCTCCTCATTGGGCAGAATACATCTGGCAGGAATTGTTGAAAGAGGTAAGATGCCAGATTAAACTCTTTGGAGTTTACTAATTTCATAAGTCTTCAACTATTCAAAACGCCTCGTTCCCCAAAGTCTCTGCTCCTATCGCCGGTGATTTGACTGCAGCAAGAAAGTACGTGCAGGCAGTAGCTAGCACGGTTACTTCTACAGAGGCAGCTCAACTCAAAAAGAAAGCCAAGGGCAAAGGATCTGGTTACGATCCAAAGAAGCCCAAAAAGCTTGCCATATATGTGGCTGTCAAATATCCAAGTTGGCAAGAAAAGTACATTGACCTCGTGCGAGAACTTTTCGACAAGGTTTCTTTGACCATCAACGACAAGGAAATGAACCCAAGGGTAGCTAAGATGGGTGAGATGAAGAAGGCCATGCCTTTCATCCAAGGTCTGAAGAAGAGACTAGCTGTCGAGCCCCCTGAGATTGTTCTTGAGCGTAAATTAGCGTTTGATGAGGTAGATACCCTTAAACAAATTGTCCCTACTTTACAGAGAACTACTGGATGTAAAGAGCTGGAGATCATAGTTGTTGATGAGGGTGGAAAATCTGGAACAAGGATAGGTGCCAGGTCGGAGAATTTGACATCTCTACCACCAGTGGCAGAGGGTGCTGAACCTGGAAACCCAAGATTTGAGTTTACAAATATTGAATAAGTAATTGGGAGAAGGCAAAATAATGCGGAGATCTAAGCAACATAAACTTTTCAAATGAAAACCACGTCGTTCGAGTGATATCGAGTGACAATTTCATAGTTTCTGCAGAGACTTGATATAAACTACCTTGACTTCTACTCTGTACTTAACTGATACTTATCCTCTTTGAAAACTAATACAAATGGGTGATATTTTGGCGCAAGCTATTTCATACTGCGATCAGTTGACTTCAGCCCCGCATACGTCAGTGCCAAGACCTTTGTCTAAATTATGTTGATTCCTAGCTTACTTTAGCAAGCATCTCCAGCAATGACCAACGAACTAACATTCTACGTCGATAAACATATCACCTATATAAAGTCCCTTGACGGCCGAAAAGATTCACTAGAATACTGGTTGACCGAACATTTGAGAATATCAGGTGTTTACTGGGGACTTGCGGCACTCTGTTTACTTAACTGTACCAACGGCCTCCCCCGCGACGAAACAATAGCCTACGTTAAATCATGCCAACATACCTCTGGCGGGTTTGGAGCTCATCCAGGTCATGACGCACATATGCTCTATACTGTTTCCGCAGTTCAAATACTGGCTATTACGGATGCGTTGGATGAAATTGATTGTGACCTTGTGGCAAGGTGGATCGCAGACTTGCAACAAGAAAGTGGGGTATTTGCTGGTGATGAGTGGGGAGAAACCGATACAAGATTTTTGTACGGAGCTATGAATGCCCTCTCCCTACTCGGGAAGCTTGAGGTTATGAATATGGACAAAGCTGTCGAATACACCCTTGCATGTCAAAACCACGATGGCGGCTTTGGAATGGCGCCTGGTGCTGAATCACACGCTGGTCAGATTTTCACGTGTGTTGGGGCCTTGTCAATAGCCCAAAGGCTTGACGAGATAGACCAGGACTTATTGGCCGATTGGTTATGTGAACGGCAGTTACCAAATGGAGGCCTCAATGGGCGCCCAGAGAAGTTGGAAGATGTGTGCTATTCGTGGTGGGTTCTGAGCTCATTAAAGATGTTGGGAAGATTAGACTGGATTGATAAACAAGCTTTAATTGAGTTTATTCTTAAATGTCAAGACCAAGAGCAGGGGGGAATTGCTGACCGGCCGGGTGATATGGTAGATGTTTTTCATACATTCTTTGGGGTTGCCGGCCTGAGTTTATTGGGATTTGAAGGATTGCAAGCGGTGGATGCCGTTTATGGTCTACCTAGAGAAGTGACAAACAGGGTGTTGAAGAGCCAGTAAATTTTGGTTTCCATCCGTGGGATATGATATGAATACAAGTTCACAGGCATGCATCAATTTCATTCACTAGCTTCCCGCCAGTTTCAGCAAGTGAATTTTAAAGGCCCAAAAAGAAATTTGGCCGTTTTTATATTATAGTCCCTTCGCACTTCTACTCTACCACATTGTGATAACGCCACCACGCGCAATAGACGCCACCTGCTACCGTCAAAGTCGAGGTCTCGGGGCTCGGAGATCGAGGTCTTAGCATAAGCAAAAAGTAAAACTTTGACCTGATGGGATTTCCCGTGGCCTTTTATTGAACTTTGGGGGTATATAACCTTAAACTTATTGCCATTTACACGCGTTGTTTTGATTTCATTGATATTTTCTTTACTATTTTTGGTGGCTGATTATGCTAAGACCTCGATTTTTGAGCCTGGGAGCTCGACTTTGACTGTAGCAGGTGGCGTCTAATGACTAGAGTACAGTAATAGGTATTGTGGTTGAATGACTATGTGTATGTCTTGACACGTCACCGAATTCACCAAGCTTCCACGGTACGTCGAAACTTTTACTCCGTACTTGGAGACTTGGATTGATTGGCAAAGCAATTATCGAAGCCACAACGTTTGTTTTTGAAGGGCAAGATCACTACTCCAATGCTAGTCTCGTTCCCAGCGGTGGTCTTTGCTCGTAAACTGGGTGACTGGTGGATAAGCGAGGTACGGGCAACAACGCCGTTTGGGCACGAGACTACTCCAATGCTTCATCTATTGATTACTTCTTAGCTTAGGTGAAAGCTCCACTCTAGCTATAGCAATCAAGATTATTTGCCACTTGAAGAAACCCTTTCAATCGGTAATAAACAACCACATCCGTGATTAACATGTGATGCAGACAATACCAATGGGGGTAAACCTGTCTCTAAAACTTCTGCATTTCGATTTTTTATGAGGACTGTAAGAATATTAAATTTATATCTCATAACTGTGGTTCTGGGCAAGTTCTTCTTCATTATTCTTGGCTTTAGCTTAACTTTCGTGACGAAAATTATCTTTGGACTTTCACTAGGCATCGTTGTGCTCAAACACACCTATTTCCAAGTACAACATTACTATTTACATAGTGTTAGGTCCAGAGAGTACTCTGATATAAAAGGAATTAAATCTAGAACTTGTGACGATTTCTATTCCGTTGTCTTACAAATACTCCAACCTGGGGCAGAGGTTTCCAAAACCCGGCGTACTCACACGGATACATGAGATTGGAATATCAGGTTGAGATATTTTGGCCGATTCGGTCTCTACGTATCTCAATGCAGTGCCTCTGCTAAACTGTGATACCTTAGAATTGAAGTAATTGGCTGTCGTGTATCCCGTGCCGGTTTTTAAGCCGGAGATTGTTGTGTGTAAAGTTATGCCAAGTTTACATAAGGTATGATGAGAGCTTATCGGCGTTTTATACTTATCTATCAGTTCACAGGTCCCTAAGCTGATTCAGACTTGTGCCAAAAGATATTAGTGGCGCTGCGCGTCCATACGGAGTAGTATTGAAGCGGAACTCTCTCCGCCCGTTAGACATGGGTGATCAAATTAGGAGATGCTTAGACCCGTTGTGCAAACCCACGTTCAGGCGGATTTTTTATCGTTGCTTATACGCGAAGCGGCAGCTGCGAAGATCGCCGAATTCTAAAAAAAGCACATCATTGCTATTACACGCGCGCACCGTTGGCTGCCTTAGCTTAGGGAAAAATCCAGATTCTTTTTGTTGGTGGCTTGCTTGAAGGTATTATGCCGCTTGTCTGAACTGGGCCAGTGGGCTCAGGCAAAGTGCAGCACACCTTCAGTCCCAAGTAGGCGTACGTAACAGATCGACTGTTTCAGGTTTGCTTCTTGCTGCTGCAAGACACCTCTACTCTATACTCACGGATGTATGGATTGATACCGTCTTATGCCCATCTAAGCGTGTTCCGCTCATCTGCGTGCGACAGAGGGCAGAGGGGAGTGGGGCTCAAAGACTTTGTGAGTCGTTTCGCAATGTACTTTCCCGCTGAATTCAATCATATGTTTTCAGAAGAGATTGATGCAGTGATTTTAGGTTCTAAATTATTTCTTTGAGCAACCCCTTTTTTGTTTTTCAAGAGACGTAGTTACTCCGTAGTTTTTTGTAAATGTCCATGACGGCACTTGCCTTCCTGGTGTCAATTTATCAACCGATTTGATCCATATCCAAGCAAAACCAGCAGGCATGGTAGACACCCACCCGCGGTGCTCGTCCCGCTACTAGCTCTGTGGCCCGCAATCTGTAATGCATGGCGATGCGAAAAAAACGTTCTGGGAAGGCCCCTTTGTGCGACTCAAAAAGTTCTTCCGGTCGGCATCTCTGATTTTTCCTACACACTCCAGATAGTAGACTCCCGTACAGCCTTTCACTGCACCAGGTGTCGCTCTTTCACATTATTAAACCGTCGGTACTGAGTTCCAACCAATTCTCCTTGCCTTGTCAGAAAGAAAAGTTGAGGTGTTACTGTTGCCGATCTGTTGTGCTAATCAGTTACAAGTTACAACAGACATTCGTTCATTCTTGTTGCATCATACCATCTGCTACAATTCCCGACACTCGTTTTATCCAAGCCACAAAAACACCAAGTAGGGATCAGATATCAACAAACAAAGTCCATTACAGTTTCACGTCTGTTGATATACTCAAAACACACTACGTTTCTGGCGCTCTAAACTTCATATTCACGGAGCTTTCGCGAAGAATCACTTCTGCCCCTATCAAATAACACTCATCACCAAGGAACTGTTCCAGTCATCTGTCCAATAAATATCAAAATGTCACAGCAAAACCCCCCTCCGATTACTTTAAATTCGAGCACACACGATCTTAATCAAGGCGCAACAAATATTCCTGCACCGGAAACAATAACAGTAGATACCGGGGAAAATGTCACCACACGCAGCCGGCCACCATCCCGTATATTAACCCCCCAATCTCCGACAACTGCGTCCCCTATAGCAAGCCCAAACCCAGTTTATCAAAGCCAGAGTCCCATAGAATCGTCTGAGTTATTGTTACCGCCGGCATCACGGGGACAGAGATTTTCACAGTACCAAGATAGCCCTATGTCATCGCGACGATCAAGCTGGAGCACGGAGGCTGGAAATAGAGACTCAAGATACGGTCCCTTTGCATCACCATTTGACGATTCTAGAAACGTGTCTAGAGCTGGGTCTCCAGATCCCATGGAGCCTCTGAACATGCAAACTATCACTGAGAAATACAATATTACCCCTTCTGCCGGGCTATTGCTTTTTCCGAACGATAAAGAGGATGATGATGCTCTTCACGACCCAAGTACTGGCATGGAGAGAGATAGAGAGTGTGATATATTTACGAAAAGAGGACTTATTAATGTTGGAGGACTGGCCCTTATTGTTGCCGGAATATTAGTTTTATTCATCGGATATCCCGTACTGTATGTTGTTTTCTCTTTTAATGTTTATTTTATTTCAGCTGAACAGCCCCTAGGACCTTTGTGCGTGATGCGGTCAAACCAAAAGGGCCTGGGTGCACTTTGGGTGCTTTATGTTTGGATGTTGGAGATCGCGATTTGCTCAAGAACTTCCGATCAACACTTGTTGATCCAGATACTCCGGAATCGGCTATGTGGAAAAAATCTGCATCTGGTAAACAGTACAAATTGGTATTCTCAGACGAATTCAATACCGAAGGGCGGACTTTCTATCCTCAGGAGGATTCTCATTGGTATGTTATAAATTACTTTTTATTATCATGCAAAATACATGTTACTAACCACTGAGTATAGGGAGGCGGTTGACCTTCATTAGTAAGTTGGTCATTATTGAACGTGAAGAAAGAGGTACTGACAACATATTTTCTAGTGCCGCAACACAGGACCTTGAATGGTATGATCCAGACACCGTCACTACAAAAGACGGGTACCTAGAAATTGAGTTTCAACTATATAAAAACCACAATCTTGATTACCGTTCTGGCATGTTACAAAGTTGGAATAAAATGTGTTTTAAGGGTGGAATTCTTGAAGCGAGTATTTCGCTACCAGGGCGAGGCGATGTCTCTGGCCTTTGGCCTGGCTTTTGGACGATGGGAAATCTTGGACGCCCTGGATATCTTTCCACAACCGAGGGAATGTGGCCATACTCATATCATGATGAGTGTGATGCTGGAATCACTGCAAATCAATCAAGTCTCGACGGAATTAGCTATCTACCAGGAATGAAACTCCCGGCGTGTACATGTAACGGCGAAGACCATCCAAGCCCCAAATACTCCAGGAGTGCTCCCGAAATTGATGCCCTTGAAGCTAGCGTTGGACCAATTGACGACAAAAAGACCGTCGTCGGATCAGTGTCTCAATCTGCCCAAGTGGCCCCCTTTGATATCTGGTACCAACCTAATTACGATCATCTTGCTCTTTACCATCCCGAATTCACGGTCATGAATTCATATCGAGGTGGATTTTTTCAACAAGCAATTTCTGGATTGTCCGTTTTAAACAATGATTGGTATGATGGCAAAGAATATCAAACATATGGGTTTGAATACGAGCCTGGCAGTGAGGGAATGATTGAATGGAACATTGGAGAGATGAAGACTTGGAGAATGAATGCAGCAGCGACTGGCCCTAATGGAAATATTGGACAGCGACCGATACCCGTAGAGCCTATGACTGTGATCATCAATTGTGGCATGTCAACTTCATTTGCGGGTGTTCAGTTTGATGAAATTGCCAAGTTCCTTCCCGCGAAAATGCGTATTGATTGGTATGATATGCTATTTACTAGTTTTTAAAGTTTGATATTGACAATTTTAGGGTACGTATCTGGCAAGATGAGGATAATGAGTCGGTAACTTGTGATCCCCCGGGATACCCAACCACCAAATATATTAGAGATCACCGAAAAGCCTACGACAACATGAATCTGACTAGTTGGGAAGCTACGGGTTTCGATTGGCCTAAAAATTCGCTTGTGGACGGTTGCGATGACTGACCATTGGGTCCATGAAAGCACCATGTTTTATATTTTGGCTAGTCATCAGCCATTACTTATACCTTTACATATTGCGATCTGCCTTCTTCGGGTTTCTCATAGCGACATGGAATTTATGGAATTTTTGGATTGGGTTTTTAATGATTCTCGCATCCCGGAGTTAGTTTTGTATTACTTTTACGTTTGAGACAGTGGATAGTTTTCCGTGCTTATCTACCTATCTGCACTTTGTTTTGTTTAGTTAGCACTAGCTGACGATGACCTCCATGACATTCTTGACGGGGAATTTTTTCTCTTCTTACATCACCCGAACAGCTTTTGTTATCCGTACTTATGTAAAGCTTGACGGATGGTTTTTCTTCTTGTATAGCGGTATGGTTTCTCGAACAATTTTGCTACGTCTTCTCGGTGTTATCTGCTTTTCAAATTCTTCAAATTCTACATAAAGTTAATATAGAGTATTGGACGGCCGCGTGGATGAGATGGAATATGGGTTGGAATGGGTTGGTTTTATTGATCTGGACGCAGGTTTTGGGTTATTGTATGTATGTATGTACACAGAACGGCACTCTAATTTGTGCACGTTTAAATGAAACGAAACGAGAAATAATATTATCAGAGGACATACACGTAAGGTTCTGGAAGAGTCCGCAGAGTTGTAGACATTTAATAAATGTCAAAGAGAAAAAAACGAGTGCTAGTTTCTGTACCAAATTGCTTATCAAGGTAAAGTAACCGCGCCTACTAAGCTTCGCGGCACGCCTCAAGAATGTGTCCTACTGACCGACAACCCCACCATATCTAACCCCACCGCCTCCGCTGAGCCCCAACCGCGCGAATGGAAGGCACCGACCCGCCGACGCTGCCTCCGCAGATGTTCACGACGTCTACACAGCTGTTAGATCTTACCGACAGTACATTCCACGCTTTCCACCGGATATCCGGAATGCACTGGCCAGTGGTGCATCAAGAAATAGCTTACTGATATTGTTAGAAAAACTATTGATTGCGCTACGGGACGGCAGAAAATTAATTGGTGTTTTACGTGCGTGGGATCAGGTATGGCTATGAAATCTTTCCAGCACGCTTATTATTGTTCCCGTGAAGATAGTTGACAGGTGTGATTGTGTAGTATGGTTAGTCTAGGAGAGCAAAAGAACAAAACAAGCGGGACTAGCTGACATTAATATCGCCAAAAGCAAATCTCGTTCTCCAAAGCACAGTCGAGCGATTGTATTGTAATGATATGTACTGTGACATTCCTCGAGGCGTATTCATAGTCCGTGGAGAGAATGTTTTGCTATTAGGCGAAATTGTATACATCTCCTTCTTAGCGGTGGCTGAGATCTTCTGCTGATTGGGTAATGAACGAAGGATCTCGATCGGGAGGACGAAGTACTTCTGCGGCAGGCTTCTGTGGAAGATGTATTTGCAGAGCAGAGACGCGAGCAGGCAGAAATGAAACATAGAGACAGAGTACACAAGAAGAAGCTTAGGGCACTCGGGTTTGAGGATGAGGGCGAAGTTTTGCATTGAAGAAAGGATATGACCTTACTCCGCTATTATATTTCTCAAGCGCGAGGCATATCACAATCTTTTTTTGTTCTTCAGATTGGATGATGTCCTTGTTATTTTACACCCAAGGTGCATTCACATGCAAGTTGAAAAAGGAGGTGCTTTAATAGAAATCCTTGATTTATTTCAACTTTCTGAGAAGATTCACATGATTAATTACTCGATTTTCTTCAGTTCATCGGTGATAATATCCACAGCCCATTCTAACATTGAAGTCATTGTCATTTCCATTTCATTTGGGGTGTGGATCCGTCTCCTGTCTAGAACCTCCGGCTTCAAGTTTCCCTCAATGTCGCCATTGACGAAGAGATGCTTGTGTTCTTTAACCTGTTCATCTATTAGTGTCTTTGGAACTACAACATATATAGGAGCTATACGTAGTTTGGCCAGACAATTTTATCAAAATAGCCCGGAGGATCCTCCCAGAATCCTGCCAAATATTTTCAGTTTTCATGCATGTTAACACAGGAAAATCCATCACCTTCAATGGTTACATAGCGTGTTCTGGCCTCTCTTCTCTGCTTTGCCCTCTCATAGGGAGCTCTTAATAAGATTCTTGCATCAAGCTTATTTTCCACAATATTCCCCTGCTGAAAAAGTAATATGCCTTCCAAAAACACGATCTTTATGTCTTCCCTCAATCCAGCCCCTGCTACTCTCGCACGCATCTCCTCCACAAACTTGTCATCTACTAACTTCTCTCCGACCGGACTATCATCGGTAATAGTTTTAGTATCGGGAGGTAAGACGCCATGCTTGTGTACGTAATCTAGTGTCTGTCCTAGCTTACTAAAGTCGAAGGCATCAACACAGTCCCAGTCCTGTAGGCCACTTGAAGAGACAGGAATGCTACTGTCAGGGAGATAGTAGTCATCCTGGAATAGGACCAAAGAGGATCGAAAAATGGTTCGTAAATAGCGGGAGAGGGTAGTTTTACCACTAGAAGAAATCCCAGAGATGCCGATTGTGAAGGTGCGGGGCATCTTTACTGGTCTGCGTGGGCAATCTCACACGACGACATTATTTGAAACTTGTTACAATAATACAATTATATCTAGCCACCTCACCTGCTTATAAATTAAAAGGTTAAACCAAGCACCGAGGTAGACCTAGCTTAGAGAGAACATGAATATTCTAGGGCAGAACTTGATGAACATATTAATCAGACCGCTTTTTACGTCAATAAATATGGTCAACACAGGCCTTTAATTGAAAGAGGGATTTGCAAAACAAACCCTATGTATGCATGATTTACTCTGTACGTAACAGCAGCGACATGTTGGAGTCTATGGACTACGAGCGGGCACGATTCTTAGAACGGGCTATGCCTATAATGACCCCGCAAAGTTGCAGTAATGCATAGAATGACCCTCAAAAATTATTAATGCACAGGATGACCCAGAAAAAAAATTAATGCACAGAATAACCCTAATAATTCGGTAATGCCTTCCTACCCTTCCGCCCAGGGCGCCGTCCTTGACCGACCGACTCCTTCAAATCCGCACAACGTTACGAGAAGTTTTAGAAGATTCTGTTCAGCTTCCCACCTCAATGCCCAACGAGCTAGCACTTCTTCCCAGAGCGCCCTCCCACCCAGGGCGCCCTCCTTGACCGACTGACTCCATCCTGTTCGAACAGCTTCCCACCTCAACGCCGAACGAGCTAGCACTCTGGCAGTCCTTGACCGACCGACTCCATCCTGCTCAGCTTCCCACCTGAAAGCCCGGCCCTATCCGGGCCAGGCAGGAGGGCGCCTTCAACGGGAGGGTATGAAGGTCAGTCTGGGCCGCCCGCTCACTTAAGTGTCCGGGTCGGGCGGGAAGGCGCCCTGGGCTGGGCGGGAGCCTGGTAGGAAGGTCATTCTAGGCATTACTGCCAATTGGCGGGGTCATTATAGGCATAACCCGTTCTTAGAATAGCTAGCGGCCCTGAACAACAGAAAAGTATTGGCGCGTATTAAGTTCACAGTTTTGGGATCATAAAAAGTCATTCGAATAAGTTACTTGAGTTTTTTGCAATACATTACAAAGTGCGCCTAGCTAGCTAGAGCTAGCTAGATGACACGATTGATACATCTTCTTAGTATCTGAAATGTTTTCTAGCTTTAGGTGGTAAAGGATCTCTATCAAAAGATATATTTTATGGGTCCCGGGTATTCAAAAACATTATCTGAGGTAAACTTCAATGTCCATGCAAAAACCTGGTACAGAAAGCACGTTTCCAAAACGTGTTTATCGAGATCGTTTTAAATTAGGCCACTGGGTGTTTGAGCTGCAATTTTCCGGGGACCCAGTTTGGTTTGTGTGACCAAGATAAATTCTCTATCTCGTACACTTTGAAACACCCTTTTGTTTGCCACAGCAAGCAGGCTTTTTTAGAAACATATCCTCTCCTTCGGTAAAGAGAGGAACTGTTTCCAACTTCCTAAAAGGCCTAAACACATTTATCCCAACTTCATGTAGCCTCCGTCAACGAAAATCTCGCACGCTGGATTCAACCACAGCCAGAATTAAGTTGACCATTCGATATGCAGCCTGAAGTTTAATTGAAGGCAGTGGGACTTCTATCGTCTATCGGACTGAATACAAGTTATCACATGTATCATTTCTTAACCATCGTCTGGAGCGCATATGGGATTATCCGGGTCAAATCCGCTACCGTGTTCTCTGTGGCTACATTCATACTCATTACTACCATTATGGGTCTTGCTCCTTTTAGACTCATGCACTATAGTTCAACTGGTTTGCTTTTTCACTTTACCAAAATTGGGGTTTCTTTACGATGTAGTGTGACCATGCGGAAAATTTGCGATCAATGTCTATTATCCACATATCGGATCGGAATCTAGAGATAACGGAAAACACACCGGCCGTTTTCTGGCTGCGAGGGCTTCAGACGAGTGCGTTTGTATGCACCTTGGCTTTAATATAACGCACGACAGATGTATTCTATGTATATGTTACAGACTCGACCCCTCAAAAAGTCTGAATGTAACAGCCCCAATTTCTGTTGACAGTGGGGTCTCAGAATCCCAGGAGACTCCTGATCTGATACTGGTGGTTGTTTGATCAGCAGCTACAGACTTTACAAAGAGCCCGATACCGAAATCCCTGGCTGAACCTTACAGATCTGAATTCGGAGATATGGAGGCATTTAGAATTTAACTATTGCCTTCCAAAAGAAACACCGCAGTCAACCTGGCAATTCTACCCCATCTAGTTAACCACTCCGGTAGGGATATGAGCGTCATAAGCCACCCAAGCTTTCACAGCGATGAAGCCGTTAGTTTAGCATGTATAGTTGCTTATTTAAGGAATGTACTCTACCGTATATTCTGGGCATGGGTAAACTCATTAACGAGGTATGTCCGCTCTTGCATAAGTCGGTTATACTACCCGATTCTGCTTTTTGCTCAACCTAATTGATATTGTGCGAGTGTGGGTATTTATTGTTTGGCCTTATTCAGAATTAGATACACAACTGGAATAGAAGCTCAAATAAACACCCAAGATCTATACACGTAAATTATTGCACTAATAAAAATTTCCAAGTAACCAACTCTATTAGTACATACTACAAGGCATCCCCGCATACTCTATATGCACGTTCTACAGCCCACACGTGTGTAATACCTGTAAGGTCTTCCGGGAATTTTAATGCTTGCTATGCATTTGACTAAAACTTGGAACCGTACAACGTTTCTCGGTACCATTAACAGCTCAAATACCTAGCAAAATTCTGCCGAGTTTGGCATCTGCAAGCATGTACCGGTGCATCTATTGTCCCGCAGATACACAGTTTCGAATTGCTGGGTTCAAACCCCCGGCTGAAGAACTTCTGTCAATCTGATACATCATGTGTGCAAGCTGACTACGAGATTGGTGGTAAATTTCCTATGCAACTATCTCTCTGGAGGCTTGCGGTTGTGTAATGCACTGGGAGAATTAACGTTCCGAGGCAAACTAGCTAGTATAATGTCTTTTTTGTGGGGCGATAGAGGTACACTTGTACGTATTCTGTATGTGCATGTATAACAGACTCTAAGAACAAGGTTGGAACTAGTAAACTATTCCCGTGGTTTTCAGACTGGATCAAAAGGGTTAACCGGCGCCCACTTTGACGGCAGATGGTAAATATGTAGTTCAATTGTGAAAACTGCTATTGGCTGTATTTTGTATTATGTATGTATGCATGGGCACTGTGAATTATATAGCATAATATAAAATCAACTGCATCTATAATTGGATTTTAGGTACAAGTGCATCGACTTATGGAATGTTTTGGCCAGTATATATACCGTAGCATCTCTAGAAGTCGACAGATATTGGCTGGAATTTTCAAGTTTTGGCAGTCTTGGGGTCTATCTGGCCAGTGCAAGGTATTCCAAAAATAATTAATTCAGATTGTATTTTTATATAAGTATATATAATTATGTGATACCGATCACTAAACCCCCACCAGGGCAGCTAATTTTGCGGTCCACCGTATTTTTTCAGCGAGCAACGTACTTAGTTCTTGAGACGCCCAAGTTTGAAACCGGTGTGTTGTCTGAAGGCCGATTCACAAAACCCGCGGGTATAAGCTGTGTTATCATATACACAGAATTAAACATTTGCATTTAATATAAATATCAAATGTAGGTTTCTACATTAACATGATATCATTGGCTATTTTCTTGACCGCATCCCAGTAACTGCCTCGCAGTTTTCCCGTTTAGGGGCTCCGGCTCTTTTAGGACCAATCTCATGCAGTGCTTTCTCATTATCGGGTTGGGAGGAAAGTTCCCCGCTTCATCGTTGCAAATTGCTGCACGCTAGATTTTCGGAAGGCTAGAGTCGTGCACTATACATTAGAGAAGATCTTATTGCTTAAACGAAGACTGCCCCGGGTTTAGTCTGTTTTTCTGGTGGTATCGGTGTTTCCAAAGGGCATGCGCATCGTTCCATCATAGGTCCAATTTTTTTTTCGGGAGCATTGCAGCAAATCTGATTCACTCTATAAATTATCTTCATTTTTCGTAATGATTTAAACCTAACTATAAACTTCTAGAGATTAAGGAATTAATGCTCAGTTGAGGCACTGGTGATGGCTAGTATAGAGTACTAGTGATAACTTATAACGATCAATGTTGGTCTCATCTGCAAGAATCGTACGATTCCAACAGAAATTTAAGAAACTTATTGGCCAGTGAATTGCCTCTTCTCCAAGTTGATGCACGGGGTTAAAACATCTTCGATCAGGGGGTTATGCCATCTGGTGCTGAAGAGCTGCGGGAGCTGCATATAATCCTAGACAAGCGGTTGGAGGGTGAAACGCAACCTCAACACCACATGGGTGATTTTACCCACTGGCCATCGCTATGTACACTCTCTAGATTAAGAAAAGCGCTACCTACATGTAGATATTTTACACCTGCCCCATGTGCTACGAATAGCCGTCAATTCTGGGGTTTTAGTTAGTTCAACTTTACTTAGCCGTTATTTGCCAGGAAGCAGATATCTTGCCATGATAGATTCTTCAGCTATATTCTCTCATGGAACATACCGCGGATGTTTCTCATGCTTCCGGATCCCATTTGATGCATCACTATGCTAGTTGGAGAAAATGACCTACCAGATACCGCGAATGCCAAGATGAAAGTCCAAAGTGTCCTGTCCTTATATGCCGTCTTATACCGAAACCCCAACTTTCGATGAGAAATAGCTGGTTTTGTTTTACAGCATATGGAAGTATACGAAAAGGGAAATAAGCCTTAAACTGCATGCGTCATTTTGATAGGAATCCCAGATGGGACGGAGCGTGTCAAAAAAGGATATCGTTTGGCTTTTCGAAAACGAGTTGCATACTACTTCACAAGGATACCCCAATTTGTTAGCTTGAACCTTCAGAAAGCGTCTCCTTCTCCTGGATTATACCCCAGTTCGATTCTACTGCTCTGGGACGTCAGAAACCTTAAGAAAACCTCATATATCTCACCGGCGCACTTAGAGGCCTTATCAATAACCATACAGAAAGAAATCCGCTCCTTCTAAGAAGTCTCTGGCTCGGGTTGACTGCAGGCCGTCTATTTTAGATTCCAATAGATATTTGCTTCTCCAATCATCACTCGAAGGTAAACTAGCAGCAAGATATAGTCAGTGTTTATACAGCAAACAATGAGTCTCTATCCGTTTCCTCCACGAATTCCACCACCTGTTCCTCCGAAGCCAAAAGTTCTTCCGCCAATCAACTGCGAGTTTGGCCGTGGAATGTTTCCAGAAAAAGCTGTGAGCGACCCCCATTCATAAATTTCAAGACTAATTCGTACATTCCAGGGAATCAAAACACACAAGAAAGGTATACCATCAGTTTCAAAGATGGCAAACTTTGATAGCACAGAGGAATCAAGAAATAGCTCACCAAAAAGATATAATGGCGCCTGTTCTCCATTGAAGACTTCGCCCACGAAGTTTGCACAAGTAGCGATGGCCTCTCCAGAACCAAGAAGCATAACTTCTAGCCCTCATTCTCCCCATAATTCGTCACGGTTTTCAAATGCAAAGCAGAGGGCAAAAGGCGTCTGGATGTCTCGGCGCAAGGATAGTAAGTCCGACATCGAGACAGTGTCACCACCTACGATATCAAACATCTGCATAGATTCACGTAAGCAACCAGTTTTGCTCACTGGCAACGGCTTAGATTGACAATCCTTTAGCAACACTTCCTGAGCCACTTTTCATGAGGCATGGCAAGCAGAGTAGTGCTAGTGGCTGGCGGGAGTGTGTTTTTGGCGAAGTTCTCATGTCCGGCATTGGTAATCATAACGGAATCCCTACCCCCCTCAACACAGAAAATGAGGAAACAAAACGATCTATGACACCTCCTATAGACCCATTAAACCCACCATTCTTAGAGCAGAAACTGGTTCCTTCAACTCTACCGCGGCCTATGCCCAGTCTGATGGAAGCACCCGTCCTCTTAGAAAAGAATAGGCCCATGAATGCCGTCTCAGATAAGGATGAAATGCCAGATAAACAAAATGTGTTTCGGCACCGTGCGGATTCGGTACCTGCTGTATCAATATCTGGAACCGACCGGGCAGATTTCCAGATATGCCGACCAGGATCGGCGGACTCCGCCACCATTGGGATGTTTCCGTTGAAAATCAGGAGCAAGGAAAGAGATAGTGATTCATCACGTCACAAGAGAAAAAAGAGTAGCATTTCTTCCCTTCCACAGGGGATGCGACCATCAGATGCAGGATTTCAGATTCCCCAAAACGACCTTGCTTCTTTGCAAAGACATGCAAAAAAACAATCCGAGAAGTTCAGCGTTCTGTCACTCAAAGACGTTGACCTAATATCTCGGGAGCTATCACAGCTGGAATACAGGTGTGAATATCTGCGGAAGACCCGTGCTTCATTACGCCAAGGTCGGCGGACACTGCACACACGAATGATTGCTTACCTACGATCTGCCCGATCTGGAGCCTTTTCCAAAGATAGTCTGTTGAACCAAGAGGAAGCACTATCTGAACTTGACATTGCCATTGTGGAATGGGAAAACAAGCTAGAAAGAGTGATATTACCCCATGCTACTGTTTTATGAACCATCAAACTAATATTTATGTGCAGGCCGAGCAAAGAAGAATGTTGTTGAAACAGAAACTCCTCGAACACGTTGCAGCTGCCTTAAGTGTAACTAATAGTTTCCCGATTGTATGCGAAGAGCAGATGGACACCCCACCCAGTACACCGGAAAAGCAAAAGAGCCAGAGACAGGTTCCCGACCAAGAATCCATAACAGTGTATGCTCTGTTGGCAGATGTGAGCCAAGAAATCGACCGAACCATTTCCTGTGCTTCATAAGATTGGAGAAGTGCGAATTCGAATTCCACAACGTTTTACTATTATCATCGGATCCGAGACCGTTTGGCTGTGAATAAAAACTTTGTACAAATTCATGTATGTGGCTTCTTAGCTTATTTTTTGAACGGTAAGGGTTTTAAATTCTGTGGAAATATTTCATATTTTATGTATCTTGCACTCAAAGCTTCTGTGCATCGAGGCCGGTGTATCTTAATTTTAAATGTCAATCGATTGAGACCCAGAGTAAATGATATAATATCCAGATTATCGCACGACTGAGCACAGTAGGACTGCCAGCTAATCGATGAAAATGTTTGATTCGCATATAGTGAAACACTTCACGTAATTTATTGGAGAGTTTCAAGTCCAAATGGCAACCACAACAAAAATTCGGGATTCCAGATTCCAGAAACAGAGGGGGTCGCTACGCCCTCGTCCCCTGCCCAGAAATATAATGAATTAAGAAATTTTCAAATCTCAGACTGCGATAGGGTAGTGACCCCCTCTCCAGCTTGGGAATCCGAATTTCTGATTTTTCTTGTTGCGGTACAATCGTTGTCGTCCAGACTTGAGACTCTCCAGAAATTCCATGCAGGAAGTTATCCATTATGCAGGAGGTAGTTTCTATATCCGAAGGGCGAAGGTAGAGCTCTGATACCTGACTACAATCCTGTAGCATCCGCATCGACGATGCAATGAGTTTGCCCGTCGGCTTGATGAATAAAGCGATCTCTTTTCATTTCCGTGTAGCAAAGGCTGCAGAATTTTTCCAAGTTTCCAGTTAGTGCTTTGATGATACAAATTAATCTTTCTGCCTTCCATTTTGACCGAGGGTTTTCTCGTCCCATGTATAATACTGTGGGTATTAATCATCTGAGTTCCCCATAAACCCCACGTTACTTTGGTAACGCAGGGCTAGTAATATGTGTAGTCTGGTAAGTTTGGCCCGCACTAGACCACTCCAGCCATAGAGAAAATCTTGTACCAGAAAAGATTTCGGAGGCGACACATCACTCAGAATCATGACTATTGAAAACTTAAGGAGGTACATGTACAGTGTCGAATATTTACCATCGATTTGGCCCTGGGAATTTATAGAAGCCTATTTGGTGTGAATCAGAGCCCGGAGATGTCGCAGAATAAAAGTTTCAGATCTGATAAACAAGTGGGTATTCCAATTGAAGCTGGTGAAGAAAGGTACTAAAATCGCTGAGATTCTTGTGTGTTGTGGGGTGTGTCGCGTTGATCGCATGAGCTTTAATTATGTAATAATTAAACAAACGATTATCAACCAATTAAGAGACAACTAACGCAATCCTTAGCACGTGAGGGGTGAATGAGTTAAATTAAATTAGAGTGATTGTTCGTGCACTATTGCGACTAGCTTCCGTCCCTGGAATGTGATAATGTGACCGTAACCGTGCACGCCCTGTCTAAGTGCATCATAAGATGTACGGAGTACTCCGTAGTTTCCTTAGTTCGTCGGTGGGCTGGTTCCAGACCAGTATGTATCCACGAGACTACGCTCAAGCTCTGGCGACGGTTCCTGGAAATTGGCTTATGGAAGACAGCCGGGTAACTTCTCAATGACATAGTCAGACTTGAAAATCAATTTTGTTTGATATTGTACTCTACACCGAGAGTGTCCTCCAACACCCAAGCTAAGTTCATCGTGTCCAACTATCAGCCTACTACCAAATCTGCTACATCACAATGAAAGAATCAGCGGCGGTGGCGGCGAAGCTCTTGACTTGAGAACCCCTCCATTCTCCCCTGTGACTGGACTCAGCGATATATCAACGCTCTTAACATCTCAATCGATCAACTCCCTCCTAGTTCTATGCTCCCGGTGATTTTCTCTCCAGCCATCCTCTCTATATCCCTTCGTGCTGCTCTTCTTGGTACGGATTCGTCCGCTCTCCGAAATCCTATATTATGACATCGAGATCTCATCCGAGCCATCATACGCCATACAACTTTGAACGAAATTTTCTGTTACTTCTATCCCTCACTTAGTGGCTTCGATGCCTCTCACGCCGTCCGCTTTGGTCAGATCACTGCTTGCTGGCATTATTGTCGAGGGGCGTAATGGTCTTACGGAGGAGTGCGAAACCCTTGCGGCGTTGTCTCAGACCGGAAAGACTGATAGAATTTGGGTGGTTGCGTTGCAGGGGTTTAAGGTCAGGATTTGTACAGCGACTGTGAATGCTATGCGGATTTATGTGACTATCCCATCGACAGCTGAAATTTGTCAAAGTTGCTGCCGGCTAGATTTGGAAATAATAGAGTACGCTTTGACTACCACTCCTATTTCACCGACCAATCAACTCCGCTGTGAGTGGCTGTCTTGATGTGTAATCTTCACTAGATAGTGGCTTGTTACCCTGACAGGAAAAGTGAGTAGTCTGTGCTCCCACTATTTATTTCCGTTTCAAGGCGGCAGCAACTTTGACAAATTTTAGCTGTCGATGGGATAATACTGTTCACCCTAATTATACCAATATGTTTGGGGGATCTAAAGAAATAATACCCACATTTCTGATCCAAATGTCCAAAAGAAGGAGCAAATACACCGACGGTCAATAAGGAAGAGTACATACATTGAGCTCGATCTTCTCCCTTTGATTTGCAGAAGTGCGTAAGTTGCGATTGATGTTCTTGTAAAGCTACAACCAGATCTAACGGAGCCGTGAGAATCTAATTGTCGAAACGTAGCTGAACAGGCCACATGGTCTGTAATAGGGGAAGTTCTGCTTACTACTATATGCTTTTTTTTGCACCTTTCTAGTTTAGCAATCAGATTCGTAGTCGTACGTACCCATGCGGGAATAAATTCTTTTGCGTTCATGATACTTATATTATTTGGGCAAAGCCAGAGTAAGAGTACGAGTACTTGCTACATAGGTAAAGTACTTCATCAACACTAATTAATACAATCATCACAATATTATCGCTGCTCAATTGATGACACATGCTATATATATATCTGAATCCCCCTACGGAGTAGGTAGTACCTAGTATTAATACACGTAGTTTTTATCGCTAGTGCCTTGGCAGTCGAAGCTTTATGAGATCAGCCTCCTTTGTATCACCAGGAACACTTGTTGCAAGCTTCACCAACACCATCAACACCCGTGTTTCACGATTTGACTTCATACAACCAGCACAATTGCTACTCCTCCCCTCACGCCGCCCGGCACGGCATCACCTGCCCGCCAGTCGTTACATCTTCCACAGCCCGCAACTGCAGGGCCGTTACCCTCAAAAGAAATGCACTTCGCACTTCCTACCCGAGGAAACTCGAGATCTTCACCCTTTCTCAACAACTCAGTCTCACGGAAATACCCGATATTCCGAAAACCAATATATGCGATTGTTTTAGTGGTTGTAATAATTTTTTTGCTTGTACGAACGTTTACCGGCGATTCGATACCCGCGGACGCACCCCACACGGTCCTAGTTTTAGTATTAAACCGGACATCAACGACCGCCACAGATTCGTACATCGACAAAGTTATTGAAAACCGTCAGGAATATGCACGGGCACACGGTAGGCACCATGATGTTATTTCTAGGCATGGTACATTTGTGAATGTAGAGGAAGCTGATTGGGCACTTCCCTTTTTGATAAGGATACGGACTTTTCATTAAAAATGTCGGCGATTATCCGACAGGCAATGTACCACAGGGTTGGGCACGTATACCTGCGATTAGGCATGCGATGACCGAATTCAAGTATTCGGAATACTTCTGGTATCTAGACCAGAATGCCATTATTATGAACCCGGCCCTCTCGCTTGAAGAGCACATTACGAACCCGGCTCGTCTGAACACTCTCATTCGACGTGATGTACCCGTGGTACCGCCCGAATCAGTTATCAAAACATACAAGCACGTTCCCGCTGAGCGGATTCACTTCATCCTCAGCCAGGACCATGAGGGATTACAGCCCGGAAGCATGATTATACGCGCCGGAGAGTGGTCAAAGTATCTACTGGATGCCTGGTACGATCCTATGTTTAGGTTCTATAATTTTCAAAAAGCGGAGACACACGCTTTGGTACATATATGTCCCCTCTATTATTTCTTCCCAGCGGTTGAAACCCCTTTTTTTGGGACACCTTATGCTGACAATATTGCTAGGAGCACATTGTGCAATGGCACCCTACCATTCTTACTAAGCTTGCTTTAATTCCCCAGAAGATAATGAACTCTTATCCAACCCCGATTGAGTCCAAGTTGGCCGAGTCTGGAGATGCTATATACGAAAAAGGTGACTTTGTCGTGCATTTTCACAATTGCTGGAATCCCGGCCGGAGCTGTGAAAAGGAGTTCATGGCCTATTGGAACAAAAGGTCTACCGTATCATAGTGGTAATTTAACTATTTTCCTTGTTGTTCTGTTCACATTGCATTCTCCGAGCCCCCATTTTGCGTGCAAGCATGTACGATTATGTTCCAATACTCCTGATTGCATTGTTTTCTTCTTTTATCAACCCATAAAAGGGTTGTTTGTTCGGGAATATCTGAGCTGGATTTCATTTGTGTTTCATTTTTTTTGTTTTAAGTATTATGGACCCGGAATAGCGCATATTATAGAAGCAACGAACCTTTGATGCACCCCTCCTGGATTAAACTATTCCAAACTACAATTTCCTCAGGCATACTATTTGATACTTCAACAAAAGAAAATAAAGAGCAAACCCCAGTCAATGCAAAATTATCTTAGCAACGGATACCCAAAGTTCAAAACTAAACCAGACACGCAATGTAAAATTTCATCAACTCACTAATGCTTCATTAAAGTTCGTGATTTTCAATCATATCGTGAAGACTGACTAGAGGCAAGCAGACACAAGACTCGGTCGGACTGTATAACCGTCCAGTATACAAGTATTTACAAAATTCAAACCACCCACAATCAAGGAAATGCCATTAATTGTGACTTGGACCGGCATCTGCAGTGTCTAGGGTTGTCTCACCTAACACCGCCGGGCCAGCACCAGCCTTGTTAGCTGCTGCATACAATCTTTGATCCAAGGCTTTGAGTGCCAGTTCTCTACGTCTCTCCGCTTCCGCTCTCGCGCTCACAGCTCTTCCTGAGTTCCCTGGCGCAGTGGTTCCAAATAGCGTACTTTGGTCACGAAGTTGTGCCTGTGAGTTTGAGGTAGTAACTTCTGCTGCGGAGAACGGCGTGCATATTTTCAGGGTGAGCAATATGTTGTATACTGCGTTCGAAAAAATCGCAACTGGGCGATTGAGTGGATCGGGGAAAAAATAGGCACTTCTCAACTCGTCAGAACTTATCTAGCAAACTGTGACTTAAGAAGGCCTACATTGCAAATGTCTCAGATGCGTCACCCTTGAGGGATGGTGCTTGGTCGCTCCCAAGGTCAGGGAATGATCTTTTATAGAACCGCAGATACGTCCATGACGATAGAAACCCGAGCCATGCCAGTATCGCTGAGACATCTGTACCGAAGATTGGACCAGACAGGGTGTTCATCAAAAGAAAAATGGCAGGAAAGTGTTTAACACGAATCTTGACGATCCCTTTAAAAATGGTGACTGTGTACTCCGGTACAAGTTGTTTAAACGCCACAAGAAATCCCGCCTGCAATGCATTCGCTCCACATATAGTAGTGAACCTAGAAATCTCGCAATGAGCCTTACGCATTTCCATGACATGTAGAATGTTCTCTTACGATTTGATATAGTTACCCGTAATTGCAAACCATGCAACGTAGATGACAAACGTTGCAAAATTGGGTACCAGCGATGTCACAAGGAGGAACTTTCCGAATTCCATAGAACCCCAAGCCCGCTCTAGATATTTACCACCATAGAATAAGGTAACTAGTGTAATTGTAAGGGTGAAGATATTTTGCTCTACAAAAGTTGCAATGACAAAGGTCCACGGAAATACAATAGACAAAGCTGGAACTACAGTCAAGTAGGGCACCGTGAAAAGCTGCGATTCTGGAGGTTCTGAAGTAGAGCCATCTTCGGATTGTTGCGGCAGACGGTTGATATATGCGCGATACCGCAAAGAGCCGGTGAGGATCGACAAGCAGATGCAGATAACCAAGCATACTCGAGTAAGTGGGGGGATGTTTACACGCGGCATCGTGGAGATTTGTGTACAGGCAGATGCGTGTATAGTATGATTCGGCAGGCTTGGTCGTAGTTCATGAATGCAGTTCGGACGGACCGTGCCTGGCGGTTTGCTGTTTCGCCTACCAACGGGCAGCAAAACCCTAAGCGGCTGTTATTGGGAGGCATGCGCTTCTGCCAAGACCTTCAATTATGGAATCCGCACCCAGTCACGACTCACGACTCACGACTCATGAATACATGAAGTTGGTGATCGTATTTGATTAGTACTCCCTCAAAAATATAACAGGTACACAAATCCATGCAAAGCGGTATTATATGAATAGCTATAATTGAAGGATTCTACACAGCTATGATATGGCATATCTATTTTGAATCACTCCATCTGTGTTTGTGGTAGAATACCACTGGAGAACTATAGTGAATCTCACAAATACATTTAATTTAATAAGTACTATATATACTTTATACCGAATCTTAAGTAATTGTGTTTACCTAGTAACGTATTATATACACGAGATCCCTAGTTATCATGCTGTTAAATGGGGTTCCATCGTCACATTCTGGTTGATGCTGGTTTTAAGATTCGAGTCAATCGGATATCTTTAATTTAAGGACAATTTTATCCCTTCCCTTAAAGTTCGCAAATCAAAACCGGACTGTAAGTACCCTTGGCCGCCAATCAAGTACTGCTAACTAAAGTAAGATGTACGAATGTAGACAAGAAAACCGTGGGAAGGCCAATATCATAGAAGTACTTCATACACCTAAATGTACATTTGTAGTTTCCCTGGGTGCTTTCTTAGGGCGAAAACCGCATTCATGACGAATTGTAGTTTTACCGATGGACAAATTATTGCCAAGTGCCGTGTGCGCATACATACAAGTGCATGCGAATACGAAGCTAGACCTCGATGTCCTCTACTCCGTGCACATTGAAAAACATAATTCCCTCAAGCGTTAAGAGTAGTACTACTTATCTCCATACTTTATAACTCCAAACGCGAATTCTGACACCGAGGACAACGACTCTGACTGGTGTCAACGGTTCAATTATTTAAAAATCCCCTAAAAACTACAGTACTTTACATAACCCCAGGGCCAACCAGCGCGGTTCACAGCGTTAGCGTTCGCCAACCCGCCAATCGCTCACTCCCTGCTCCCGAAAGCTTCAGCCTACATCTTACTTAATTCCCTACTACTTCATATCATCAAACCCGCGCCCCATCTTTCTCTCCTCCCCGAACGTGCTCCCTGCAAATTCACACAAATACATCAACTGGCTCCAAGAGCCATTATATTCTGTGCCTTTCAACCTTTGCCTGCACCACCGTGGTCTGAGCGGCTGCCATGGCGAGCTTGCTAACTTCAGACCAGGTCAATTATTTGATTTGGAGGTGAGTGATTAAAGCCCGCAACCGTAGGCACTCTTTGCCCTGCTGTACAACAGCACATCAAGGGTGTGCGCGTGTGCCATAGCCCGCTAATACTCTCTATTTGCAGGTACCTACAAGAATCAGGTCTGTTAACTCCTTCTACAACTTCTTATTGTTGACCCCATCTATGGGCGCACTTATTGACATCGCGTCTGTCCAGGGTTCCGTGAATCTGCACACTCTTTTCAAAATGACTCGAAAATAGATAAGTTGGAGGAGTTCTTTAATAAACCACCCGTCTCCCCTGGGGCCTTAATCTATCTAATTCAACGCGGCCTTCAATATGAAGAAGCAGCGGCACATGTAAACCGAGTAATACTACCTATCAGCTCATCAGATCGAAGGGTTAACCAGCTCAATTGTATCTAGGATGGCACAACAAGGAAAATGGCAAAACCTTTCAATTTTCTTCCCATGGCACGACCATTATTACTCGAGGAGGATGAAGGTGTTGGAACGGATAATGGCCATATGGAAGATGACGAAGACGATGAAGACGACGGTGATTCCATTACTGTGCAATCAAAATCTCCTCCAGCAAGTTCCACAGGCGCAAATGCAAAGAAGCATGTCATAGAGGATGGTATGAATGGGATTGGTGGGCCGAAGAAACGGAGGAGAAGAGCAAAGAACGAGAACGATGAGGATGAATCCATTCCAGATGTCTCATCATCACCTATAGCGCCAGGTGATCATCGTCTTACGAATGGTCGTAGCGTGGGAACGCAGATTGAGGGAATCGTGGAAATCACGGCAGACGATACATTGGTTTTAGCAACCCAGAACAAGAATGTTCTTTTCTGTGCATGGAATCCAGTCGAGCCTGCCCTGCTTGCTACAGCAAGCTTAGAGCCAAATGCTCAAGTGTGGGAGGTTTCACCAGATGCCACCTCCTCCAACGCAATTTTGGTGGATGGGCCATCAAAATCAAACAATGGCAAAAATCACATTACAGTAATATCATGGAGTCCTGAAGGTAGCCGACTTGCAAGTGGTTGGTATGATGGACAGACACGGATCTGGTCAACGGATGGGGTGGTAGAGCAAAACATGCACATACATCCGGGGGCTGTAAGTGCATTGAAATGGAATAAAGACGCGAGTCTACTACTTGCACACTCTGCTGATGGCAAGATGATCGTATGGGATGCTTCGAATGGCGACCTACAGAGGGTATTTGAGCTTCAGGGTGAAGTTGCTGTAAGCGTCGAATGGATATCCACTACCCAGTTTCTTGCGGCTGGTGATAATGGAGGCCTTCATCATTTCGATGTAGGAAAAGACGAAGTATTGCATTCCCGACAAGTGCATACAAAAGAGATTGATTGTATTGAGTGGGATGAGCTTACCGAAACGGTTGCAACCGCAGGTTCTGATGGTTCTATTTTGGTAGGGCACTTTTCTGTACCATCGTACTAGCATTGACGGGGTTTGATAGACATGGCACAAGCCCGGAAAAGACACAAATCCAGACGGCAAGCTCGAAGGACACACCGAGGCAATTACGGCACTTGCGTGGCAACCAAACCCGGATTTTATCCCAGCTTATCCGAAGCGTATACTGGCTTCAGGCTCTCACGATTGTAAAGTTCGCTTGTGGGAAGTAGTCTCACAGACATGCATTCGAGTACTAGAGCTACATCGCGATCCTCTCGAGAGAATATGTTTTTCTCCTGATGGAACTAGGCTAGCCTCAAGGGCATATTCAGCAGTTATAGTGTGGAAAATAGATTCAGGGAACCCAACACATATCCATGATCGCCTAAAGTCCAAGAAGAAGAACGGTACAATCTTCCCAGAGGACATTGGCCAACACGATGGGATGTCGTGGAATGATAGTGGTACAAGATTGGCAATCGCAGAGGGCGAATATCAGGTAATCCAGGGGCTGAGTTGCTGGCCTTCACAAATTCTAACCAAATTTTATAGTGTACAATCGTGCGCCTTGATGCAAAGAATCCGTCAGAATCTTGACCTCCGATGCCAAGCACACATTGATATGACATTTTTTTTTGGCGTTCTTAGGTTTTATTAATTATTGAAGGCTCGAGTATACCCATCTCACAGCAGCTATCTGGAGAGCAGAAATATGTCGATGCAAATTTTGGACCGGATACCTGTTGGAGTACTGGCTGTGGTTGTTTGTGGAGCTCTTTTAAATCATGAGATCCATCGACGTGTTCGGTGGTACTTGATCTCCAAGCATGACGTTGATCGACTCAGTTCTGGGGACTTTGTATTACTATTAACATTTTTTTATGCTATTTGGGTGGTGTGGCTTGTTTGAATTACCGAAACGGGTGCGGGTGTTCTCTTATATGTATATGTCCATTCTGATGACAGTTTCGGACTTCTTTTTTGGATTCCAACTGTAGCTAGTTTGACCTTGTAGTCAACTCCGTGAAATATTGATTATTCAGCGGATATTTACATCAAAAAGAATTGAATTTTAGATAGTGTGCTCGTACAGCCCATATATACATAGTGTTGTTGCACAACTTTGCCAATTAATGCTCCTCTCGCATGGCCATGAGGTACTACAGAACCAATGCACCACAAGGTTATCCGCGTTTAAGTTTGCCAAAAAAGCGCTAATATAGGGGATCAACAACTGTCTATGGTTAGTACGCGTGTGTCCAGCCAATCGCGTGTATGCCCACGAACCAAGGGCCAGGTGAAGCGATTGCTGACTCGTCGGGTAGCCATTGCTCATCCAAGCTGATTGGCCCCATCAAAAAAAAAGAATTCGAATGGTTGACCATGCACAGGGGTGCGCCAACCGAGAACAGTGTGAGCCAACCGCAGACAACAGCACAGTGCCGAAGCCCAATCAGAGGCCTCAAGCGAATGGCACCATGACTCTACATGGAAAAGCGTCAAGCAGATATGCGGTCCAAGCACACCAATGAAGAAAAAGGGCGATTCCTCTAACACACTGAACGAACTGAACTGAGACGTTGGACGCGAACCGAAAATTGATCCTGAACCCCTTCTCCATCTGTCTTGTCCGACCCTCCTGTCTGACTACTGCTACGGTTATTTGCAGTTTGCAGTCCTGGTGCAGTACTGTGTGCTCTTTGGTGCTCGGAAACTCGCGATACACATCTTCCATTCTCACTCACTGTCTGATCCAGCCAGGCCTCCACGATCCTCCCTGCAGCCTGCATCTGCACAATAATATTGCATCCACTCATTTTCTGTCCCCTCGCTACATGTACCTGCTGCTCGCCAGTCATCATACTTGCTTTCTAGCCACTACTTGCTCACTGCCGCCTCCCCCGCCCTTTCTTACGTCGTCATCTGTACCATCAACTGTGGAAGTAGTAACAGAAGCAGCATCACAATCCATCACCGTCCTCCCCAGCCAACTCCATTCTCCCCCACCACCGCTACTGCAGTTCCCGCCCTGCATTACATCCGATCCACACTACACACTACCTATCTAGATGCTATTTATCGGCTCTCAATGAGAACTTAACGCTCTTTATTTGTACCTTTCGAGCCACTTATAACTTCTCGCAGAAGGAAACGAATGGCTGGCCTCTTCACTCCAACCTCCAGATCCGCGGGAGGAATTCCTAATCTTAAACTTACGCCTACAAATTCTCCTGTCTTCTATTCCGTCAGAGGAACCAAATCACCTGGGAAACGTCAATTCTCCGCTACACCTGGTTCCACAAGTACGGCTTTCGCGGACTGCACTTTGTCTCTCAAACGCGTGATCGGATGTTCAACTACCGCATTTGATAGCCATCCTTCGTCAAGATCATTTGCGTATACAGCTGGCGCTGCTGCTGTTGTTGTTACATTGGACGATGAACTAGAGGTATCTCAACGCTTTTTCCGCGCTCGTCCAAATGCGCCGACGCTCGCTGTAGCCGCGGCAGGCGTGTCATCGTATACCTCCTACACACCCTCAACACCACAAAATTCCGCACAGACCCGCGCCGCCGCATCGTTACGAGAAGCAGGAATAGGACACAGTCCGTCGCCTGGATTCGCTGGGGATGATAGCTCTGGCACCAAAACTTGGACTGCGAGAGAGAGAATAAAAGCAGCGACTTGTTTGTCCTTCAGTCCGGATGGAAAATGGCTAGCAGTCGGCGAGACGGGATATAACCCAAGAGTGCTTATATTTTCCATGTCGAAAGATGTTCCTAGTGATGTTCCAGTTGCAGCGATGTCAGAACACACCTTTGGAGTGCGTGATGTGGCTTTCAGTCCGGATTCTAAATACTTGGCGAGCATCGGAACCGCTAACGAGTATGTTTCCTGGACAGCGTGTCTTGGGAGAAGTGCGATTTGCTGATAAGAAGTCTCATGTAGTGGATTCATCTACATATGGTCACTAAATTTGGGAAAGCCTGGATTAGTACAACTTCATGCCAGTAATAAATGTACCAGCTTCATTCGCCAGATAGCATGGATGGGCAGATGCCTGGTAACGTCGGTACCCCTGCATGATTTAGATATATTGTGGACTCGAACTGATGCATGGACAGGGTCGGGACTCGACATGTAAAAATATGGCGAACTGGTGATGATGTTGGTGATGGCCGAAAACCTAGACGAAAATGGAGGCTGACCCGGAGACAACAGAAGGTCATTGGTGCTGGTACTAAGGTTTTGCATGGTCGCAATGCTCTCTTGGGGAATATGTCTGAATCGACTATGAGCTGTGTAGTGGGAATATCTGACGACAAGGCTTTGGTCTGCTCTGAACGCGGTGATATTTGTCTGCTTGAGGAAACGGAAATGAAGTTTTCCAAGGTTGCCGATGCCGGTTTTGGAGTGAGCTGTGTAGCCATCGATCCAGAACGTAAATTTGCCTGGGTGGCTGGCAAGAATGGTAGCCATAGGTGAGTCGACATATGGTGTTTTGATTTTTATGAATCTAATATTTTCAGTGCGTTGGTCTTAAAAGACATTGCTCCACCAACACCACCATCATCACCTTCTTCATCACGATCCAGCTCTCCGGTGCTCCCTTTCGGATGTAGGCGTGCAAATGTCCTAGCTATGGCAAGCATGCTTGGCCATCTTTTTACCTTGGATTCGAATCGATCCCTCAAAATCATTAATATGTCGACAGTTGATGGTGTCCCGGTGCCAAATTCCATGATCAAAGAGCTTCCTGCGCATAAAGATGCATGCCTAGGTGTTCGTGTATTACCACCCAACAGTCACGACGCTTCCTTCTTTACCTGGTCTGCAGATGGCGTTGTTTTATTTTGGACCTTGGATGGGATTTGCAAAGACGAATTTCAAGTTGAACTAGAACAGCCTAGGGAAGGCGACGATGACATGCCGAATGAACTGAAGGCAGTAAGGGTTTCGAAGGGTGGCGATTTCTTCGTAACCGGCGATAAATATGGAGTATTGCGGTATGCATGTCCTTTCTATTTACCCGGTACGAAAATTCTAATGTGTACAGTGTAATTGATGCTGAAACCCGAGAATGTCAGTATGATGTAAAGGCTCACAGTGGTGACATTATGGATATCGCAATTCATAACGAAACAATCGTTAGTTGTGCGAGAGATCGCACATTACAGGTTTTTGTTCAAAAAAATGGATCATGGCACTTATCGCAAACTTTAGACGACCACACAGCAAGTGTCTCGAGGGTGCTTTTCTTGGAGGACGGAAATAAACTTCTTTCTTGCTCGACAGATCGCACAATTGTCATTAGAGAGCTTTGTCGCCGAGAAGCGATAGACGGATCTGCGACATTTGCATATGTACCTATTCGAACACTAAGCACGAAAGCTTCCCCGATCCATATGACAGCTTTTTCGGATGTTTCAAATACATTGCTCGTGTCAACACTTGATAGACAAATTGTCAAGTTTGACATGGTTTCCGGGAAAATTATAAGCAGCTTCAAAGTCACTGATGAGTCGGGTGATGCCGTTGTGATGGACGCTATAACTTTAACAGAGAATAAGGGTACTCCTGGCAAGCCCCGAATCATTGTGGGAACCTCGACTACAGATAAAAGTATCCGCATTTATGATCTTAATGGAGGCCTGGTAGACAAAGAATGGGGTCACACTGAGGGCGTGAGCGATGTTGCTCTCCTTGAGGATGGTGATGACATCAAGTTAATTAGTACAGGTACTGATGGAACTGTAATGGTTTGGGATTTTGTTTCTCGAGAAGCACTGCAGAATCAAATCAAGGACACTAGTTTCATGGACTCTCCTGTTGTTGCCTCAAAGGATTTAACGGCCACCAGAACCCCTTTGAGACGAGTGTTGAGCCGGACAGAATTATTAGATTTTGCATCGAGAACAACGCCTACCCCTGATCCCGCGGCAAAAACGTGTGGTAGTCAATCCGTTGGGAGCACATCACCACCGCGACCGTTGAGAAAGAAGACATCTGCCTATAGTCTCAATCGGACGTTGACTCATTCACAGAAAATTGGACTGGGCATTCAACGAGAAAATCCGCCTCCATTAAATGCAGCAGCCCTTTTCTCTGATGATTCTACCTCACCGTCCACACCAATATTTACGCCTAATTCTAATGGTCGAGAAAGTCGTAAAAGTACCCGAGAACGCACGCCAAGTCCACCGGACATCCAGCAACGGTTACCGCCGCCATCGAGACGCCCAAGTTATGATTCACGGTCGAGAGGAAAGAGCGACGCGAGTGTCAATACCAATAACAATAATAGTGGACCTAATGTCAATGGCTTGGCCGAAAGCCTCACAAGAAGTCTGAGGAGTTTTAGACGGAAAATCGAAACTGCTGGGCAGACCGACAGTACTGTAATTAAACCAGATTTATTAAAAGATCTTCAGAGGGAGTTGGGGTTGACCGTGAAAGAGTTATCGGGGCAAGGTAAAAGTAAAGAGAAGGAGAAGGAGAAGGTTCTGGATAAAGAGAGAAACGGAAGCTCAACCACTGTGAACGGAGAATCGGATATGATGGCTGCGATGTTAGAACAATACTCTAGCAAACTTCTCAGCATGGTCAACGACAGATTGGAAGAAAAGCTTTTGCAAAAGGATATCCCAACAACTCCAACAAACATCAAAGAGAGAGACCGAAGAAAAGAACGAACCTTGGAGAACACTGGAGAGGGATAAATACCCTTGTCATGACTCTTATTATTGTCTCTTTTATCTGATAATGGCTTATGGGGTATGGCGATGGTGGCACTGTTGAATTCGATCCGTCCTTTGTCCTTGGTGTATTTATTGCCCTTTTTGTGGGTCTGAGTCTATCTATATACGGTCCTTCCTACCTGGCATATTCTATCTCGTATTCTTATTCTTTTCAATGTATTATTTATACGGATTTATTCTGCTGTATCATTTTTTGTCTGCATTGAAGGGTTCTGGTTGTTACCCTTCGCACATATACTTTTGCTTTTGCGCCTTTCTTTTTGTCATGCGTTTTCTTTTTGGACTGTATGTTTGTGTAAAGTTTCTGTTGGCTCTCACAAAAAAGGCTTCCTATTGTTCCTTTTTCAGTCACTGTTAGGGTTGTATGTTGTGCGTTTTTTTATTTTTGGGGTTGGCTTATACTTCTTTTTTTCTTTCCTCTCTCACGGGTTGGGTTTGGGTTTTCTCTTTTTTGTAACTTTTGGGTTGGTGTTTTTTATTTCTTTTTTATTGGAGGCGCCCCGTATTGTTTACTCAGGAGCTTTGTGTATGTATCTACGGACAGGAAAACACTCAATTGGAATGGATGATACCATTACTGGGGCCTTTCTTTTCCACCCTTTGCACATGAGTGATTATATCTCTACATGATCCAGCTTTCGGCTCCACAATACACTAGGCCTTAGGTCTCTCAAGATGCACAGAGGCACACAGAAGATACCCGTAGCGTCTTTATGCATGGTTGGAAACGTGAAAGTCTATGTTATGCGTGGCAGTTGTCCACTATCATCCGGTAACCCGTGCGCCACTTATTACGGGCAAGGGGAAACCTTGAAGATGACTAGTTTAAGATTCAGAGAGAAAAAACAAATGTGGAGTACTCGTGCAGTTGCTAGCTTAAGTACAGATCGCTCTAGGAGCCGGTTGAGTAGAAAGTATTATGAAATTAGCGCTGCGAGTGATCATGTATGGACGGGATTATGCACAATGGTCCTGCATTAGAAGGGTAGAGACGTTTCTGGAAATCATCTTTCCCTTGGCCAAAACTAGAAACAACCCTAGATATCTAGAGTAGAGTATTCTAATACCGTAATACCAGATGTTATCCAGTAGCGACTACGCCCAAAAGGTTCTACAGCCTCTGTGGCAAAGTCACTGTGCATTGAACACTTTTGGCGTGGGCGCTACTGGATAGCATCAAATATTACGGTAGGTAATTCCTAGACCCAACGGTTCATTACGGATACTAGAGATCTGGAGAAGCGATTGGTTATCTGGAGTCGGGTGTGGGGAATAGTGGTCGATGGCTAGCGGGCCCAGGCTCCTAATATACCCAAGAGGGCATGAGGAGGGGTCTGCTTCCCAAGCTCTCTCCATTGCTCGTACAAAGGTAAAAAAAAACAACGTGCAATTAAGTAACGCATATGCAGGCGGTTATTGTCATTATGCATAAAATTTCGACAAAGTTTACGAGCTCAGAATTCCAAAAAAAGACTCTTACTTTCCGGACAGCTTCCATCCCATCAATTGTTTGTGATGCGATGCGTAAAGGAAGGCAGTTATTTCCAAGGTTCCGGTTGTGCGAACGCTCCCACACCCCCCCCCCCCCCCCCCACTTTAAGCTTAGATTTAGCCGCAAGCAGTACAAGGCGTGCCTATCGTGAGCTCATTAGTCGGTCAGATGTCATATTGAAGTGTTCACCGTTAGAAATTTCAAGGCGCCTAGAAAGCTATGGTACCATGATCTCATACATGTGCGCATCGCCAATTTCTTTGCTTTTTATTATGTAGTTTCGGGGCATATCATTGGGGATTTGGTGATGTTGTTAGCTTCCGTGCAAAATTGTCTGTGCTGAGATGGGATGGGTAGAGGTGGTGGAGGTGTAACGGTGCAACCCATGTCCGGTGTTCTAAGAGGGTTTAGTAACGGTGTACGGGTTGGTGCGCTCTACCGTTGGCCGCGGGTGAGCATAGGTAGACGACAGGCGCAACGCCCCGGAGGAGTGGAGCGGCACAGTCAGTGGTTTAATTAAGACACTTCCCTTGGCCCGAGGGCAAGACGACAGAGGACAAAACATAACTGGCCTCCACCTGGCCTCCACCACAAGCACTGAAGTGTCTACATAGGAATAGAACGGGATGAAGAGAATAGGATTGGATGGCTGGATGGATGGATGGATGGATGAATGGATGGACGATAGCGGGATCTTGGAAGAATTCCTATCTACGGCAGCAACACTGCAAAGCACCCACTTTATCGCGCGAGCTGTCTTGTCGGTCGGTACCTGCATGCATGCACTGTGATGTACAATTTGCTTGATGAGCTCTGTTATTGCGGCGAGTACCAGTGGCTGCTGGGGAATGCGACGAAGGGCCCGGCATCGGAGGCTATACATTGTCCCAAGCGGCATACAGACACCTAATCCATCAGATAGAGTGCTTCTGCCTGCCTCAAGCAGAACATTGTTTGCAACCTGTCTGCGTGTGTTGGGGCTCAGTTAATTTATATGCAAAAGAACATTTACATTTGTCTACTCTATTCCTGCGGGCCCCACTGTGAAACGGCCTGGACAAGGCCGTAGTAGTGGTGATACTTGCTGCGTTTGGGTGCAATCACGTACTTAAGGTAGTAGGTAGTTGATACAGGCCGCGCCCAAGCAGGAAGCCCAAGGCCGACTGCCCCTCCCCCGCACTGGTGCCGCGATGGGATCTCGTCTCTCCCCACACAACTTAGCAGTCAATCAATTCCTTATCCTGTGCAGTACCAATCACCGTCCCCTTCCCCCCTCCACATTGGTTTCCCTGTCTGCCGACGGTTGACTACTATCCTGATCCCATTCCCCGGATATTGGACATCCATATACCCGATCCTGCCATATATAGTCTACAGTCTGCCCTGTATTTTGTAGGACATTAAGTCTCTTCCATACTCACTCATCTCCACTCATATTTCTCCTCCTTCCCCCGCTCCTTCTCTTTCATCTCATACTCTCAATCAAAACCGACGCTCTTGTGGCTTCAGTCATTTACTCCAGCAGACTTAAGACATTTATCTACACTAAAAACAGCGGTTGAAATGTCCGAAGCCGGCGTAAAGCCCCAGAACGGGCCCGTGGTGATCGAGGCCCACCAGGTGAAGACATATCCGGTGCCTCAGGCTTATTTCGAGTAAGTTTGTGGACTGAACCCTTTCTGCGCACCTTTTTTGCTTTTGACTAATCCCGCTTCCTTAGTAAACACCCCACAAGACCCCACCTGACTCTTGAAGAATACAAGACCCAATACGCCGAGTCAATTGAGAACCCTACCAAATTCTGGGGTGAGAAGGCGCGCGAACTCCTGCACTGGGATATCCCTTTCCAGACTGTTCGCAACGGTTCTTTTGAGAATGGCGATGCCTCCTGGTTTCTGGAGGGTCGCTTGAACGCTTGCTACAACTGTGTCGACCGTCACGCGTTCAAGGACCCTAACCGCCCCGCCATCATTTACGAGGCCGATGAGCCCTCCGAAGGTCGCACTATCACATACGGAGAATTGTTGCGGGAGGTATGCAAACTAGCATTTGTACTGAAGCAAATGGGGGTGAAGAAGGGTGACACCGTTGCAATTTACATGCCCATGATTCCGGAGGCAGTGATTGCCTTTATGGCTATCATTCGAATTGGTGCAGTCCACTCAGTTGTTTTCGCCGGTTTCTCCTCCGAGTCGCTCCGAGACCGTGTTCTGGACGCCAACTCTAAGGTTGTGATCACCACGGACGAAGGAAAGCGTGGTGGAAAGGTCATTGGTACCAAGCGGATTGTCGATGACGCCCTCAAGAGCTGCCCCGATGTAAAGAACGTGCTGGTTTACCGTCGTACCGGTTCAGAGGTTCCAATGACCAAGGGCCGTGACTTATGGTGGCACGAGGAGCTGCCAAAGTACCCTGGGTACTGTGCGCCAGCTCTCATGGATTCGGAAGACCCTCTGTTCTTGTTGTACACCTCCGGCTCCACTGGTAAGCCAAAGGGTGTTATGCACACTACTGCTGGATACCTTTTGGGCGCTGCTATGACTGGAAAGTATGTCTTTGATCTGCATGATGGTGACAAGATGGGTACTGCTGGAGATGTTGGCTGGATCACAGGACACACATATGTCGTGTACGCACCGCTCCTTTTGGGTGTTACTACACTCGTCTTTGAGGGCACTCCAGCATACCCCGATTTCTCTAGATACTGGGACATTGTCGACAAACACCAAATCACACAGTTCTACGTAGCCCCAACTGCCCTGCGGCTGCTTAAGAGAGCAGGTGACCAACATATCACTAAGGAGATGAAGAGCTTGAGAGTTTTGGGCTCTGTAGGAGAGCCCATTGCGGAGGACGTGTGGAAGTGGTATCACGAAAAAGTTGGACACGAAGAGTGTCACATCGTTGATGTGAGTTTTGATCAATTTTTTAACCCTATGTATGCACATGCTGACGGTCTTATTAGACCTACTGGCAAACCGAGACTGGTTCACATGTGATTACCCCTCTTGGAGGCGTAACTCCTACCAAGCCGGGCAGTGCATCATTGCCATTCTTTGGAATTGAGCCGGCAATCATTGATCCAGTGTCTGGCGAAGAGCTACACGGCAATGATGTAGAAGGTGTGCTTGCTTTCAAGCAGCCATGGCCTAGTATGGCCCGGACAGTTTGGGCTTCACATCAGCGTTACATGGATACATACCTCAATGTTTACAAAGGCTACTACGTAAGTTTTCTAGCCGCGTTATCATATCCGAATATGCACTGATAAGTTATCCAGTTCACTGGTGATGGTGCTGGACGTGACCACGAAGGATACTACTGGATCCGTGGCAGAGTTGACGACGTTGTCAACGTCAGCGGTCACCGTCTCTCTACGGCCGAAATCGAAGCTGCACTCATTCACCACCCTGCTGTGGCGGAGGCTGCAGTCGTCGGTATCTCGGACGAATTGACTGGTCAGGCAGTCAATGCTTTCGTATCCATCAAGGATGCATTCAAGAACACCCCGGAATTACGGAAGGACCTGATAATGCAGGTGCGCAAGTCAATCGGTCCGTTTGCGTCACCCAAGAGTGTGTACATCGTAGCAGATTTGCCCAAGACAAGATCTGGAAAGATCATGCGGAGAATCTTGAGAAAGATTCTCAGCGGAGAGGAGGACCAGCTTGGTGACACATCAACACTATCAGACCCTTCCGTAGTAGATGTTATCATCAAGACTGTCCATGAAGCAAAGGGCTCGAAGTGACGCTTTTCAAAATGAGGGCCAATTTTTTATTTTTGGTGTCGGGTCCTGAATTTCCTTCGTCGTTTTTGGAATGGAGTTGCTTGTGCGTGTACGGTTTAGTTTTGTGATTTTTGCTGGGGTACCTTCTTTCTGATATCTTTTGATTTCGAAAGTGCGGAGTCGCTGGAGATACCTTACGATAGCTTATTTTTTTCCCCTGTTCCAACTTTATCTCCGATTTTTTTTATCTCCGTCTGGGCTTTGTATGCATGAATATACGAACGATATTTAGGGCTAGATTATCAAGTACAAAGACATACCTACAATTATGAACATGATTCATTACCTTGAACAAATAGGTGTTCGTTGCCCAAAATACTTTTAGAGGAAACTCGAGTTCTATATGTAAAAAGCCTTTGAGGTCGTCTCCACTTCTCTAGAGGATGTTCCCACGATTTGACCGGAACTTGGCCTAGGTACCCATCAAGCCTTTCGAGTCTCAGTGGTTCTGATTATGCGATGGTTTCCATTCTGGTTTTCTGAGCTCAAGTCGGTCGGTATTTGATTTTAGTTGATGTTCCACACATCCTTTGGCCCTTATTTTTGCATTTGTTATATGTGATGAATTCAGAAGCCGAATTCCGTGTGATCGATTACATGTTTGTGTCTATATGTACGTACAAGGTGCGTGAGCCAAGTATTGAGATATATACGCATACTTAAGTCACCAATCGATCATTTAGTTTTAGTATCATACAAACTTTCCGTAGTTTTTCCAGGATGACCCTCCCTCCAATACTTTACCTGGGACTTTGTACCACAACCAACTCCTTACTAATCACATCAAATGCACAAGACTTGCAAGAAATCTCTTGACTTGCAAGATGTGGGTACTCGTAGGCACATAAAATGACCCTCATTCTCCGTCTCCCTGTATTTTGTAGGTACGCGTGGACCACAAGCCACTATCTTCCATTGGCTGCATGTGTGCGGTAAGAATTTCTCTGCAGTGCGGCTTGGTGGTGTGGACAACCAATCCTCACAGCAGCTGGGGTCTGTAGAGGCCGCGTCAACACCTGGACGAGTGGGAGGGCCATACCACTTGTGGCCCATCCGTCAGATGACTAAGGGTAACGGAAGAGCGGATACACCCGGACGCGTCAGCGCTTGCAGTGACCGACAGATGAAACCAGTCATGGCTGGCCGCTGCCTGTGGGCTGGGCCGAGCGCCGGTGATGTGGATACCACAGTCCGAGAAGGTCAGAACAAGAACAGCCTGAATACATACTTTGTAGTGAGGCCTGACATGGCATGGCATGATTGACATTGATTGCTGAGCAGGTCAAGGTAGCCAAGGCTGAATGTAACGCTGATCGAATTCTGTTTCGAAAGACTTGGGTTTCAGGTAGTCGATTTGTGGACATGATTCGGCTTGTGTCTCGGTTGACGGGTGTTGGTGTTCAGAAACGATGTTTGGTTCTGCATGCACAATATTAAGTGCTATGCAACCAGCCTCGTCCTAGTAAATAAAGAGCTCACGAGCTCAACATACGGAGTAGACCTATATCGCCTGGCCATCGGCTGCCTAAAGTTACAGGAGTAGCGAATCTATGTACTCCGTACATTGTGCAGATATTAGAATAGACAGAGCTTTTGCGCTTGCATGTTACTTTATTTGGAAGCGCCTGCGAAATGTTCTACACAGCCGTGCCTCTAACAGCGGAAAATTATCTGCGCTTCATACTGCATTGTAAACTCGGAAATATAAATAGTTTAGCAGATTTTTGATTGGTGAGTGCTGGCAGATATATGGAGGCCAGTTCATGACGGTGAAGTTGTAATTTGACTGTGACCTCTCCTGAAGATGCCGCAGCCGGTGGTGACTTGCTTGTTGCTTTTATTAGCGCTTCCACCATCATAGAATGCGCAATTGCTGAATATGAAATCCGATCGATTTTTGCCTCCAGAAGTATCACCAGATCTGTCAACATTTGTCAACATAGCCCAGACATCTCCAAGACGCAATGTATATTTTTCTCCCTCTAATAAAGCTTGGAAGAGTCTTGGTAGAAAAGACACAACCCCAAAAACGGAAAAAAATGAGGGCTTGGGGTTGGTTTTAATGCACTGCCCCTGGCAACCAGATTGCGCTTGCAGGCCTTTCGCCTGGTGCTCCCTTAGCCTTATGTATGCTGTGCACCATTCAGTGAATGGAGTGCTCCCGTTTCCATAGTCGTCGTCATCATTTTGTCTTTCTCTCAACGAAAACATAATTCTCCTCCCGCCTTCGACTGTATTGCCTCTTTTCGCTCGTTTCCGAGAAAGTGTGCAGGGCAACCTTCTTCCGATAAACCTACCTAGCGGTCTTTCCAGGCATTCCACGGCTTAATAACTGGGCGGGGTGGTGTTTACCTGGTAATCTAAAACAAGAGCTTATAGAAAGGGTCCACGCCTGTCCAACCCTCATCCACCGGAACATACACATCTTGCCGAATTTCGGAATTTTACAAGCTGCCCTTGAGCTCTCTCTATTCGATCTACAACCTCATCGCCAACTTGTTCCGAGTACCACTACAGTCTTTGCAGCCGAACTACGCAGCGCATAAACACTGAAAGGATCTCGAGTATACACAACCGCTGCTATGCGGACCTCACGGTGGATAGACTTATTATTAATAGGAGTTTTTGCAAGCTTAACAACGGGTTGGTTCTTTTTCCTATTACTGAGGTTGATATGGTAGGAGAAATACCAGTGGCGGCTAACATAAATGTTTCTTCAGCACATTCACAACGACGAGGCCGATTAACCTACATTTCCGAGATCGACGAACCTCGAATAAACACACCGTCAGGTCGGGTACACGCACATTCATCATTCGACTTGTACTTTACCCTTCATCGTGGCGACCAGGACGTGCGGCTCACATTAGAACCTAACGACGATTTGATACCCGATGAGGCTGTGGTCACATACCACAATGAGGACGGGAGTGTAAATAGGGTGGAACCGCTGAAGAAGCGAGAGCATAAGGTTTTCAAAGGGAAATCATGGCTCCGTGATGAAATGGGTTGGTATTGGTCAGGATGGGCGCGGGTGATGGTGATGAGGGACGGGATTGATCCATTGTTTGAAGGAGCATTTTCTCTACACCACAACACACACCATATACAACTCAAGCCAAATTTTAGGAGGACCCGACATGAACTCGATCCACTGGATGATGCGAATAGCGAGAATGAAATGATTGTTTACCGCGATTCTGATATTGAGCCCGGGCTGCGGACACAGGGGCTCTTTGGCCGGGGGACTATTCAGGAGGATCCGATATGTCCAGCTGACAAAATGGCGTTCAACACGGCTCTGGATCACCCAGTCAATAGGATGATATTGGAGCAAAGGCCGAAGGGATTCTGGGGATCTATGGAATTTGAGAATATGTTTGGCGGTGCTAAAGCACCTCTGGGACGTCGTGGGATGACCAAACGACAATCTGTTACTGATGAAGGGACTTACGGAAGTTCCGGAAACTCCGCTGGTGTTAATCTGAAAAACTCCATTGGGAGCACAAGTGGATGCCCAAAATCCCGGCGAGTAGCCTTGGTTGGAGTGGCCACGGATTGCACGTATACTGGAGATTTTGAAAATGAGGCTGCTGCAAGGGCTAATATAATAAGTCAACTGAACGTAGCGTGAGTCCTTCTATGACATGATATTACGGTTTCAAATGCTAAGTATATTTCAGATCCGACTTATATGAACAAACATTTAACCTCACTCTTGGTTTGTCAAAGTTGTCAATGAGCCCCTCGAGCTGTCCTTCAACCGCCCCAGATTCCGCCAAGTGGAATTTACCATGTAGCAATTCCGCGGGAATCGAACAGCGGCTAAGTCTGTTTTCTGAATGGAGGGGCGCTCAGCCGGACGATGGATTGGCTCTTTGGACACTTTTGACAACGTGTGAAACCGGTTCTGCTGTCGGACTTGCTTGGATGGGTCAGCTATGTGTGGGGACTGCTTCCGACACAGGACCATCAAACACGTGGGTCAGCGGTACTAATATTGTGGCAAGGACGGTGGGCACAGAGTGGAAGGTTATTGCCCATGAGATCGCGCACACTATGGGAGCGGTACATGATTGCAACGAGCAGTCTTGCGCTTCAGGAACGACTGCTGCCGCATCGATGTGCTGCCCACTGAGCGCTGGAACCTGCAACGCTGGCGGTGACTTCATCATGAATCCTACCACCACGGATAAGACAAATAAATTCAGTCCATGTACCATTGGAAATATCTGTTCGGCGTTCGGGAGGAGGAGTGTTGATACCTCGTGCTTGACATCTAACAAGAACGTGACGATATTGACAACATCGCAGTGCGGTAACGGTCTGGTTGAGGCCGACGAGGAGTGCGACTGTGGTAGTGAGACTGAATGTGGGGCTAATAGTTGCTGCAATCCGAAAACCTGCAAATTCCAGGATAATGCTGTCTGCGAGTAAGTTGCAATCTCCAGTGTATATTCGGACGATACGCCTAACAATTACCTAGTGACACAAACGACGATTGCTGCGAAAGCTGTCAGTTCAAATCAGCAAACAGCATTTGCCGAGCTAGTACTGGAGAATGCGACCCGGAAGAAAAATGCACCGGTAGAGATGCCAACTGTCCTAAGGACACAGTTGCAAATGATGGTACTGGCTGTGGGAATGGCCTACAATGTGCTAGTGGCCAATGTACATCCCGAGACATGCAGTGCAAAACAGTAATGGGCCATTTCAACAACGGCAATGATACAAGAGCTTGTGATACTTCCAACTGTGTTATTAGCTGTTTCTCTCCGGAGTTTGATAACAACATGTGTCAGCTCATGGAACAAAATTTTTTGGACGGGACTCCATGTGAAGGTGACGGTAAATGCAACAATGGGAGGTGTCGGGGCTCCACCCCACTGGGAGAAGTCAAGAGCTGGATCAACAGTCACAAAAACATCGTCATTGGAGTCGGCGCCGGAGTTGGCGGTCTGATCTTGCTTATGATTCTGTGCTGTTGCTGCAGTCGTTGCAGGCGTCGCCAACCTAAACGTATACCAGTGCAGCAACAACCACAAGGCTGGCAAGCCATTCCACCAGGAACTGCGCCCTCCTCCGGATATGAGCACCATGGACATCACCGCGGCAATTCTTCCCAGAACTACCAACAACCGAGCTACCAGCAAGCACCGGTGCGATATGCATGATTTGTTAATAGTTTATATTTTCTGGTTTTATTTTTACGACAACTTTACGAACGGAGGAAATTAAGCTCCTTAATTTCATTATCCGAGCAGCATCCCACCGTTAGTCGGTGCATCTGCTCGTCCCATCGATAGACAGCATCAGCTTCTCCAGGGAATTGGATAGAATAATTTTAAACAGCTTAAGTTATGTATGAGAGTTATGGGGGTCTTATTTTTCGGATTGTATATATTCAAGGAGTGGCTTGCTTGTTTTTGCATTCATTTTTTATTAGGGGGATTAGGTATGTTTGTTTTTCTTGTACTGGGTATTTCTCTCATTGGGGGTAGCATAAATAGGGTACTTTTTTTGTGGGGTTTTCAATATTTCTTTTCATTTTGGGACCTTTGGAGCGGATGAAATTTTATACCTGATATCTGGAGGCTATATCCATGTTTTTTATGGGTGACATGTAGTTTGTATAGCAAGAGCTGCTGACAAGCACAACCATTTTGAGGTCATCTTGAAGTAGATACCAAGTGTTAAAGAGTTGATTTTAGAGGTCATTACATGGATTTGTGCTTGTGTTAACATTGGACAAGTGAGCGTGTATGATCAACCCTAACCTCTGGTGACATTTGATCATCGCTTTCCGATGGAGTAACCTCTGTGATGTAACTATTTGCATCCACACTGGCTATAATTTAGAAGCTAAAAAGATATACCCTGCTAATGTAAGCAAGCACCCTTTGATTTCTAACCAAATTCACGTAGGTGCAGCAATGATGTTTATCAAGACGTTTTTGTTTTGTAGCTAAAGAAAACAGGATAACCTTTGGAACCAAAAATACTCAAGAACGCCAAAGTCCCCAAGGTACATAAAATAGAGAAACCCCAAGATGGAAAAGAAACCCAACCCACCAGAAATTTCATAAGCCATCGTCACACACAAAAAGAAAAAAGAAAAAAAATCTACATTACAGCTCCATCCAAGCTTTTGGGTTTCAGCGAACTTAACGCATACTCCTCCCAGAAATGTTTTACGAACAGAAAAGACCGATACTCCATACCCTTGCGATCATTCGTCTCACCGAGTATCACCTCGGTGTACATCCAGACAAACGCGACACAGCCGGAAGCGATGGCCAGAGGAATCGAGATGAGCGGCGAGAGCAAGTGTACAATCACCAGCCGCAGTGCGCCAAAACTCTCAAGGGGAATTTTCGGCGGCGGACTGGGATGGAGAAAACGCAAATGGATGCACAGCAGTGGTGCAACGAGCGAGTTTACACATTGGGGGAAGCTGGTAACCGAGCTGGATGAGGCGAGGTATTTGAACGGAAACGACACGGCCACCACGGCCAGGATCGCCAGAGTGTACAGCGCGTTGAACAGACAGAGCAGCGGATTTACAAAGGTGAGGAAGCCCTGAGAATGGTTTTAGCTAATCATGCATGCGGCCCTGCAGGTGGCGGGTCATACCAGCGTGCGCCAGACAAATGACGACTTGTGTCGCGGGTAATCGACGCTGCGGTCGTCGCCATCGTCGTCTTCATCCACCCCGCTATGCAGATATGGATGTCGCACTCGCGACACCCTGCGCAAATCCGAACTGTCGGAGGGTTCCGGGGCCGGCATCCCTTTCTCCAAATAACACTCGACACCGGTATAATCCAATCGGTATTTATTCTCTGGCTTTTCGCACAGAGCGTCTTCCAGCACTGGGACCTCTTCTGCTACTGCTACTGGCTTGTCGGCCAGGACTGCCGGTGGCGGCCGACCTGGAGACGACGGGGGCTGCTCATTGGCGAGCCCCTCCGCCTGCTTTTCATGCCACCGCGAGGGATGCTCGGTCGGCGGCAGAGGTGGTAAAGGCGGGGAGAGCGGCGTCGCTGTCGGCGTTGGGGGCGTCATGCGGGCGCCTCCCACGGCTGTATCCGCCGTGAGGTCAGAAAGGGCCTAACTGGGTAATTATGTGGTGCAACTTTGCTGGCAACAGCGGCGGCAGCAGCAGGCGAGCAGCAACCGAGGCACTCAAGCTGATGTTATTCAGGGAGACGTCGCAGCCGGACAGCAAATGTGGAGATCTGGAGGGCGGCGGGGTGGTGAGGAACAAACAGCACAGCAGACGACTTCCATCGTGGAGGAAGAAGGGAGGGCGGATTGACAGCTCGTCAGACGGGTGTGCCGAGTCTCTTGGAAGTTCTTGGGACCAAGAGTTCATAAGAAAACACCAAGGGGCCAAGAGTGGGAGTTTTTGCGGTGAAACTGGTAAGCCAAGCATCTTGGCCGTGGCACGCCAAGTCCGCGCGACGCTCGGCGCAGTGTCGAGGCATAGACGAACTCTGAGGATGACTATTCCTGGGCACCGGCAAGCAGCTGAAGAATGGTCATGCAGCGGAAGACTGGACGGTTTGCTTGTCGCTTGCCAAGTGCTGTTGCACTCTGCGCACCACGCGATTCCAATGGTCTTGATATTGTCTCGACGTCAGGCAACCACGCGGTGGAGTTTCAGGCCGAGAGCACGTCTCCGTATAGCTGCACCTGCCCTGTAGACGCCACCTTTTAGCAGGCGCGAAGGCGCGCGAACGCAACACGGGGTATCCCTAAACAATGCAAAACCACCATCATAAAGGACCACAAAACAAAGGTTAACGGCACTCTGCTCGTAGACGTCAGCTGATCAGGCTCGACGTTATAATTTTCGATCAAAAGCCTGGCGTTATTTACCGGTTGCGGTAACCAGCGCCTGGCCTAGTGATTAGTCTGCAGCGGTGAGGTCTCGCTCGCTCTTGGCCCCAAGCAATTGTTAGGACCCCACCCCAGTTTGCTTGTCGAACTCCACGATTTGCATCTGCAGAACAAGCAAAACGCGAGGGCACCGACCAAACACCAGCAGCCATAACCCCTGCTCGGCAATCTACTCTATCTCTCTCCCCACGAAGGATTTTCCGCCAAGCATTTATTGGGCCTTTTCGAGACCGGGAGACGGATTGGCCGATTCTCAGTGTTTGGAGAAAATTTTTCATGGGTTGACCTTGTTGTGGGTGCTGGTGTATCTGGGTTTCGGCGCCGATGGGGGTGTTGGCGATGCGGTCGGTGTTGGGTGTTGGCGGGCGTGGGACGCTCGGATAGATTATGCACGCAAACCCGGGATGAGACCTGGAGGCCCAAGACTCTGACAAGACGCTGCATCCATGCCCGATTGGACCGGTGGCCGAGTGATGTCCGATGAGCGCCTGACATGGAAGGGTTTTGAGTCTTGGGGGCGCGCTTTTGGATGGAACTGCAGAGTTGGGGCGAGCAGAGTTGCTTGGATATGTAGATTTATTTGTGTATGTGGGGTTATAGAGTACGTAAGAATGTAGTTTTCAGAAGGTTCGAAGTTGTTCGTCCGAGTATTACTACATGGAAGCACATCATCGCACTCGGACCGACTGCAGAGTGCTGCACTATGACTGCATGCCCTCTGTTGCGGAAGGCGTCCGGACTATGCTACTTGCTACATTGTGTTTGGTCAAAAGGCCCTCCTAGCGAGTATTGGAGTACGTAAGTACATACAAAGTTCGGCCTGCGCAATATCTATTCCCAAGAAAGCTGTCCACCTCCAGCCAAGCCGATTGACTTGCATATTCGCTGAATACTTGGAGCGCCCCGCTTGGCCTGCACAATTGATCTGTTCCGGAGACGGTTGTCCGCCTCTCTCCACGCTGCAGTGGACGTCGACTCCTGAAGCATACTCCACCAATATAAGGTCTGCGAATTCACTTTACTGCCTAGGAGGAGACTACAATGGATAAACGGCATAGAGAGTTGCTTAGCAAGTAGTATAGTCCGGACGTCTTCCGTTCTGTTGTGCATATTGTAATCACTCATTCGTTAACGTACACCCACCGTGAACTGCGAGTTCTCAAAAGATCTGTATGGGAGTGGGATATATTTTGTATTCTACCGGTATATGTACACATCTACAGACCAGGCCTACCGCAGTTCAACTCCATACCGCTCCTTCAGGGCCGCGCGCACCTGCTCATGCATCTCGTTCGTCTCCTCATTGGTCAGCGTGCGCTCCAACGACCGGTAGTTGATGCGCCAGCACAGACTCTTGCGGCCGGTCTTGGGGTGCGTAAACTCATCGACCAGCTTCACATCCTCGGCGCGGTCACCGGCCACATCTCTTACCACCTCCATCATATCATTCTCATGAAACCCCACCGCACCCTCTCCCTCGCCGCGGGGCACCCAAAACGCCACATCCTTGTAGCACGGCGGGTGTTTCGAGAACGGCACAAAGCGCGTCACCTTCCCCTCCTCGAACTGCCCCAGGAACCGCGGGTCCTGCGACCAGAACAGCCGGATATCGGGAATCCCGAACAGCAGCATCGCGACGCGCTCGAGCCCGACGCCGAACGCCCAGCCCACCTGATCCGGCACCCCCGCCGCTGTGGGTATCGCCTGCTGCACCACACCGCACCCCAGCAGCTCCAGCCACTCGCCGCCCCACCACACCTCCAGCTCCCACGACGGGCTGGTGAACGGGAAGTACGCCTCGACCCAGCGCGCCTTCAGCGGGTCACCCGCGGGCAGCCCGGCGGCGATGGCGGCGGCGCGCGCCTGCCCGAACACCTCGACTACCACGCCCTCGAGGCTGCGCTTCAGGTGCGCCGCGACCGCCTCGGCCTCCGCCGCGCTGTGCTCGGGCTGCAGTGGGTTGCCCTCGTGGTGTACTTGCGGCGTGTCTTCCACCGGTAGCCCCGGGTCCGAGAGCGTCGCGAAGTCCGCGCGCACCGCCGCCGCGAGGTCCGCGTGCTCCCGGCGCGACCACATGCGCGCGCCCTCCATCTGGTGGAACACGGGGTAGTGGCTGCGGTCGATCGCGTCGCGGCGGTAGACGTCGGCGGCGATGGTGAACCCGGGCGACGCGGCGGCGCGGAATGTGTCGGCCTGGTGCGCGGACGTGTGTGTGCGCAGCACGGTGGACGCGTTGATGTAGTAGGTGTCTGTGCGGGAGCGGCCGACGTGGTCCGGCGGGAAGCCGAGGGAGTCGAAGTTCTGCGCGACACTTACGATGGGGGAGAGGGTGTTGTGCGCGGTGTAGAGCGGCGCGGGGAAGCGGCGCTCGATGAGCGCGCGGGTGATGGAGAGCGGGTGCGAGGGCTGGAGGTGGAGCTTGCGGGGGAGCGCGGAGGTGATGTGGGGCGGGAGATTCGTCCAGTCGTCGCGGGGGAAGGTCTGCGAGCCGACGGTTATTGTGGGAGAGTCGCTGGGGGGGCGTTAGAGGCGGCTGCGGAGGGGGGGGGATGCAACACACGGACTTGAGGAGGGGGCGGCGGAGGTGTGGTTAAGCCGGAGGAATCCGGTGCCCGGGCGACGGGCGACCAGGCGCAGGCGGACATGGCGGAGCAGCGAGGCCGTCGACATTGTGCGGGCGAGAAGCGGAGCGGTGGAGTTGTGGAGTTGGCGGGGCTTCGATCACTCGGCGTGGCAGTTGCGTGGTGGAACTAAAAATTTTAAGCCGCTTGTGCCACCATCCGACGCTCACCTCACCTCACCTCCTCCCCCACCACACCCGGCACCACAACCCCACCGCCGCCGCCATGAACTACCTCCGCCCAACCCTCGCCCGCCTGCTGCGGCCCACCAGTCTGCCCTGCCGTCCATCCCCTCAATGGCCTCACTAACACCCCACAGGCTTCCTGCCTACGATAACTACAACAACCGCCATCCGCCCGCTCTCCACCACCCCCGTCCTCCAGTCCTGGCTGCTCCCCAAAAAGGGCGACAAAGGCAGCACGCGCAAGGGCCGGCCGCGCGTGCCGACCGGCGGCTCCGTGCGCGGCACCACCATCGTGTGGGGCGACTTCGGCATGCGCATGACCGACCACCACCGGCGGCTGTCGGCGCTGGTGCTCAAGAACGCCGAGGACACCATCAAGCGCAAGCTGCGGGGGATGAAGTACCGACTATTCACACGCATTTCCGCGAATATCCCCGTGTACACCAAGGGTAACGAGGTGCGTCATATCTCTCCCTCCCTCCCTGCTGCACACACGCCTACGGAAGGCAGAACGTAGAACGCAGAACGCAGCTGATGTGGCTGGCAGACTCGTATGGGAACCGGTAAAGGTAGCATGGACTTCTGGGCCGCGCGTGTCCCCGTCAGCGCGATCGTGTTCGAGCTGAAGGGCGAGATCCACGAGCAGGTGGTGCGCGACGCGTTCCGCGTCGCTGGCGCGAAGCTGCCGGGGAAGTGGGAGTTTGTGCGCAAGGGCGATGTGCCGGTCATGGGCGTCACGAAGCTGACGCCGCAGAACGTCGAGAAGCTGCGTGCGGGGAAGTTTAGTGGTAACTTTAACGGGAGTGTTAAGTTTCCGCTGGATAAGACGGCGAGTGCTGATGCGCCGGTGCCGACGTTGACGCCGGGGGCGTAGATTTGCGGAGGCGGGGGTGGTGTGTTTGATAGACTGTAGAATTAAAACAAAAGTAGCCCTCTGTGTAGTGTTTGCCGGCTTGTGTGATCATGAGGTCGCACTCTGCGGTATGGCTTTTGCATGGAAACCCACTATATTCGGAGTAGGGCTTGTGTAGTATATGGCATCTTTTTACATCTAAAATCGGGCATTCTGGGTTATTCACACTGTGTAAGTGTTACGGCAACTTGAAAGATGGTTGAAAGCCCATAGAAACTATCTACCAGAGTCTCAAGACTCGGATTCTATTCGATACACCAATTCACTACAAGTACAGAATGCATCATAAACCTTTTTGGCGTGCCATAAATCATAAAATTACATCAAGTGTGTGCGCCGGTGAATACTTAGTACAGGAGGATGAGAGATATGTGACACAAAAAGCCAAAATGTATTTACAGAAAAAAAGGAAACCTTCATCATTCGAACCCACACTTCTATAACGTACAAGCTCTTACGGCGAAGCCACAACACCAACCTTCGCTGCCTATCATCCTGTTAGCCTAAACCCCAATCAATCGACGACCGCGGGAATCCTACTCTGATAGTCCGGCCGTTCAACATAAAGCCCGTCTGCTGCACATGGAACACAGTGTTCGGCGTCTTGTCCGGCATCGGCACCTGGAACGTCGCCTCGTGCTTGTTGGGATCAAACTCCTCGCCAACAGGGTTGATCTTCTCGAGCCCGTGCTTCTTTAGCGTGTTCAGCAAAATCTCCTCCGTCATCTTGAGGCCGTTGTAGAAGTCGACCAGCTCCTTGTTCTTCTCGGCATTGGTCCGCGACTCCTCCGGCACCGCGCTCAGCGCGCGGTCCAGGTTGTCGACGCTGTCCACCAGGTCCTTCGCGAACTTCTGGATCGCAAAGTCGCGCGCCGTGCGCTTGTCGCGCTCGGTGCGGTCCTGCAGGTTGCGGAACTCGGCGACGGCGCGTGCGAATTTGTCCTGCCACTTTGTCAGTATATTGCCATGGGAGCATCAGGCGTGGGCAGGGCATACCTTCAGGTCCTTGGCCTCCTGCGTTTTGGCCTCCAGCTCGCCCTGGATCTTTTCCAGCTCTTTGGCCAGCTTGGCGCCGTCGACGGCCGCAGGCTCGGTCTCGGCCTCAGCGGGCTCTGCCGGCTTCTCCTCCTTGGCCTCGGCGGAGTACGCCCGCCGCACGGCGCGGGAGTATGCGGGCACCAGCTGCCATTGCCTGACCGTGGGTGTCACGAGAGGCGGGGCACACGGCCGAGTGGCGGCGGCGGCCAGCCGGCGGGTCGAGAAGTGGCGGGTGTGGTTGAGCAGCGAGCGTTTGAACATGGTGGATGTATTGATGGCGATGGCGATGGCGATGGCAGGTCCGGATGGATGGAGTTGAAGCACTGGAGATGGAGGCGTCGTCGTGGCAAGCTCGGGAAAAACTTCTCCACCAAAAAAATGTCTTGCTGCCGCCGGGAGCACCGCAATCGGCGTGGGGCCGGCTTGGCATGGGAGGGGTGCACGACGCCTCCCCCCGAATGCTGCCGCCGCCAGCCAGCTAGTCATCCATCCATCATACGCACGCACTCACTGTGATCCCCTCCCCCGCCACAACCCAAAAATGACGGCTCAGCGCACTGCCGCGAGTAGCGTCGCGACTACCTTGACTGTGAGAGACTGACACCACCACCGCCACGATGGCTGGTGGGTGCGCGTGAGAACTGAACCTGATGTGATGTGAGATGCGTTTATAGACACTGGAGAATCTGATCCAGCTGGACACCGAGGCCACTGTAGGAGACCTCGATCTCTTGGTCAACGTAAACAAACATGCCGCCGAGAGGTACCGGGCCATGGCGGATGCGGCCGTGGGCCTGGAGACCGATGCCGAGTACCTCAAGACAAAGTGTGCGTAGCTTAGAAAACTATACACTCCATGTGATATCTGACTCGTTCTAGATGCCGAGGTCAACAAATACATCAAGCAGGTTGATGAGCTCGATGAGCGAGTGGGTGATTTGGAAAAAATCGTCAAAGAACTTGAAGAATGGACAGGAGAACTAGGTGCTTCAGTTCCATGCTGTTTTTTTCAACTTGTGGCTACTAACGTTCTCGTAGAAATCAAAGTGCGGAGGCTTGCTCCTCCAAAAAGATGAGTAGATTAACCTACAGCAAAAAATGGTAGTATAAATTACCCCAAGGCGCTATTCTGGACTCGTATGATTTATAATAAACACATGGTTCGAACTGAGAAACAATAAAAACATCAACATTACTTCATTACTTTATTACTTCTAATTATTGGCCTTTTTGGATTTTGCAGCAGCTTTGCTCGTCGACGCCTTGGCCTTGGCTTTGGTGGCCTTGGGTTCAGCAGCAGCTTTACCCTTGCCTTTAGCAGCAGCTTTCGGCGCCGCCTTCTTAGCCTGCTTCACATATTTATCCTTGGTGATATCTTGTTCCTCGGCGGCAGCAGCCCTTTCTGCTTCAATGGTGTCGCCTTCGTCTTCACTCTCTATGATAGCGTCTTCAATATCTGGAACTTCCTTCTTTGTTGCCTTCATACTGGCAACTGCAGAGGCCTTCATGAAAGGCATCGGATGAGACATTTTGTTGTATCTAAATAGAGGGTCAGAACCTCAAACGAAAAAAACTAATTGTGGAAATGGCCACATACGTTCGTGTAAAAGCACTCTTTGTCAGTGACGGGATGTTCACAGTCCCTTCGTGCATGGGCCCTACTCCGAGCTCTAAAATGGCATCCCAGTCTTCTTTTGTCAAAAAATACTCATCCATCATGTCTATGATGTCCGAAATGGCGTCCTTCTCTTCAATCTGTAGGCGTCTAACGAGTTTATTGAAGAAGCTTGGGATGTATTGTTGCCGCACTTCGTGCCGATCTCCAGATATACGCAGTCGGATATGACTTTGTATTTCTTTGATGAATCGACTTAGTTTATTTTGTTTGGAATTCATTCCTAACCATGAGGTAAACGACATTGGTTGTCCTCCATAGCCTCCATACATGTATGAGGATGGAATGACAGTTGAGAACATTCCATGTGTTGGCATCAAACTCCAATGCTGTTGGGGTCTGCAATAAAAAGTCAGTCATCTATAAAATGGTGTTAAGCGGTGCCAGTAAACGTACCCATGAATCATGGCATCTGCAAGATCACCATCTGATATACTCTGTGCTGCATTATCTGCCAATTCCAAGATTTTAAGAGTCCTTTGCCGCCCACTCTGTGCATTTGCCCGATCGGGTTTCTGCTTAAGGTAATTCTCTTGAACCATGAGGTAGGAGAATTCGTGGTCATTAAAGTAAAGCTCCATCTTCTGATTTAAGGTTTTATTGGCATTTGAACCAAACATGTCATACCCGAGTAACTTTTGAGCAATATCCCATGGTTTCAGTATAACATGCTTCTCCCACGCCTTGGACATATCACGGCTTTCATCATATGTCATTGTCTTTGCGGTAGTATTATAAGTAGAGAGCATGTTGATAATTTGACGAATGTCAGCTCGTGTACCTTCCACAAGCTGGTCGATAACAGTAACCGGCAGCTTTAGGCCTTCTCGGAACGCAATCGAAGCCACACGAGAACGAATCATGTTAGCGTCAGGACGTTTGAATCCCAAGTCGTGTGTGGCATTATCAAATGGTTTCATTTTCGGAAGTTTGCGTTCATTGCAAATGCAGATAATGGGAACCTGTCTGCAAATTAGCATAAAGCTATGACAATTGAGAAAAAATAATGGTACACTAGTCTTCTTGCACAAGGCAGCCAATTGCCCTACACCACCACGATCCCCTGCAGACATACCATCTACCTCGTCCATAATCAAGACAAGCTTCTTCTTGGCCATGTCCACTTTTTCTTCATCAGGGGCAAAGTAGCCCATTAGTGATGTGTTATCTAACACACCGCGCATTGTTTCCTATGAACATTCAGTGGCAAGAACAGAGCCATGCTAGAATTTACAATTCGACATACCTCCATTTGTTTCTTACTGCGGGTATCACTCGCATTATACTCCAGGATATCATAACCCTCCAGTTTGGCTATCAAATGTGCCGCAGTACTACACGTAAAAGTGTTAGTCGTGGAACAACTGGTGACGGAAAGAAAGAAAGAGACGTTTTTCCAATTCCTGGTGGACCATGGATCATGACTGCTCTAGCACCCGCCATTCCGTCTGGCCCCCTCTTCGCGAATTTTATTTTGTGGTTTTTGGGCCAATCCTGCAGCCATTTCCGGAGCTTTTCCACTTGACCCTTATTCCCACATATCTGAGACATGCTATTGGGAGCATATTTTACTGTCCATAATTGTGCAATATCCTTTGGAGGTTCTGGTTTTAACGATGCCTTAACCTTGGAAGTTTCCGTAGTTTCTTTGGTAGTTGCTGCTTTAGCTGCTGCTAACCTGGCAGCTTTCGCTTTCTCGGCCTTTTCAGTTCTGTCCATCTCAGCTACCATTTCCTTGATCTTTTTGTCTTCTAATGCCTTCTTGGCTTCATGTTCCCTCGCAGCATTTCCATCACCCCCGTTAGGTGGTAGTGTTCGGATCAGCTGGAATAAACCCTCCTCGCCAATCGTCTTGAGACCAAACTTGTGAATAGTTTCCAGCTTTTTAGGACCAGCTTCATCACCTAAAACGACATACGAAGTCTTCTTCGAGGGCGCTGTCATTACTTTCCTAAGCGAATAAGTAAGTAAGAAACCTTGAACTATGATTTTGGCAACATACCCTCCATAGCGCTTTACTAATTGTTGACCCGATTCTCTTGATATACCTCCCAAAACACCAGTAAACACAAACGACAATCCCACCAAACAATTTTCGGCGCCAGTCGGCAATTCTGCACTTCCACCTGAGGCAGGTTCGGCCCGGCTCTGGGCAGCCCGAAAATCAAACTTTTTTGTCGCAGTCGGCGGTGTTGGTGCTCGAACAGTAGGAATACTGTCGTGAATTTTCTTTATCTCCGCACTTTCCTCTACAGGCTCTTCCTTCTTCTTGGCTGGTGCCCTCGTCCTCTTTGCAGGCGGCTTTTTTTCGGAAGTTGCTTTCACTTTCTTAGGAGGCTCGTCCTCTTCCTCGTCCGAGGGTATCGTCTTTCTTTTCCTGGATGCGGCATTTCTTCGAGTTGGCTTTTTTACTTCTTCTTCTTCCTCCTCGTCTGGTTCAAGGTCATCCATATCCTCATCTTGTGATTCCTCTTTATAATCATCATCGTTTTTCTTCTGAAATTTCTCGGCGAATATATCATCGGCCTCGTCGTCCTCATCCTTAAGCTTTACAGTTTTTGGCTTTGGCGCCCTGACCGGAACTGTGCGATTTATCCTTTTCTGCCCCGTCGCCGGAAGGTCTGGTGAACCATCCTCCGGCTTTTCCTTTTTTGTTGGTTTAGAAGATTCAGACTTCAGTTCTTGCTTAGGCGGTTTGACTTCGTCGTCGTCCTCATCCGAATCTAAAGTACTGCGTTCAGTTATAGCTCGAAACCTAGCCTCCCTAGACGGTTTTACCATGTACTACTCGGCGCTTTTTTGCGGGCGTTTTTGTCGGCGCCTTAGCTGGTATTTTCTATATAAATCATATCAGTATTGTCACAGTTTAAATCCGCTACTTTACAGACTCACTGCTGGACGCTTCTTCTCCTCGGGCTTTGCTTTTGGCTTACTATCAGGCCCTGGTTTATTCTTATCTTGGGAGGATCCTTGGCTGCCCTTGGGCGTAAAAAAGCTCCTTATATCTGGCATTGAAGTTTTTTGCCGCACAGGTTGAGGTGAAATGGGGTTGCCGCACTCTTCTTTGGGTGTTGACGACGCGTAGATTGACCAGGAGGTGACGCGAGACTTGGCAGCCTATTGTGTAGCTACTCCGGAGTATCGACCCAGCAAACCTGTTACTGGACCCACGCTGGCGTCCTACAAACTACGATATGGACTTATCCAATAGAGAGTTGTCCACGGAAAACTGTGAAAATCCCCATAGCACCCTTGATATTCTGGGAAATTTCATTTCAAATGAACGCACAGAGTTGCTAGCTGAGATCCACAAACTACGAGCAGAAAATGCAGCTCTTCTACTAGGTCAACTTGCCTTTGTCAAGGGAATTTCTGCATTGCTTACATAGAAAGCACTTGTAGAAAATGCCGCCTTGATGCAAAAATCCAGTACTTCTTCAACTATTGAAACTGACCAAGAAGACCAAATTTTATCACTCACCAATAAGGTGACATTATACCAGCGGCTAGTAACAAATGAGAGAGAAGAATCTACTAAACGGGAGCGTGTCCTCAGCACTCATTTCCAGACTCTCCAGGAGGCTTTGATAAATAATACTAGATATTCCCATAGTCTCACGCCATCATTACCAGAACAAAGTGTTACCATCATTATACAAAGATTGGTAATGAACCTCGCCCAAAGAGCAGCAGAAATGAAGGTTGGTTACCCTGTTATTATTACTACGAAAGACTATCGGTAAACGTGTTCCAGGAAATTCGAGAACTTGTTGAATCCAAGGCAGTGAGTAATGCCAAATATATATCATCTCTTGAGCACCAACTAGGAATTCACTCGATACTGCTGTATGTATGCTTGCTCATTCTGACCGTCAAATGTCGCTGAGAAATCTAGGCGCCAAAATCACGATCATATTGCTCAAGAGGTTAATGCCCTAAAGCATCGACTTAGAAAAGTTGAAAGTCTAGCTCTAGAGTTTGTTCCTTTATCAAGACAAGAAATATTAAACTGTCTGGGAAGCCTCAAGGAGGATTTAGCGAAAGTACATAGATCACAAAAACATCGAAACAAGAGGGAGAGCATTTGTAGATAGATTTCAATTGGAATTATTTGACTACAGAAAAGGTTAAAGAATATAATGTATGCTGCCATGGTTTAGCCCAAACTTCATGAGACGACGCCCCAGATCAGTAACGCGGTGGAATATGGCGCACATCTCACCAAACTCAGTCCCGAAAGACGAGTTCAAGGATCGATTTGCTCGTAGATTCGTCGACGTGGAGATACTTCAAAATACTCAAAAAAGAGCTCAGCTTCCATGATCATCGAACTGCACAGCGTCGACTGACCCACCGTTGCCGGGGGCAGGACACTGGCACGAATTGTTGATGTGAGAAGAAGTGGGAATTGGGGAAATTTTGTTGCTTATAAGCATATGCCAAGACAAATATTTTTCAAGGTGCCAAGCATTGATTTCACCGAAACCTCCACAACATCCGATTAATTCCCCAGCAGCTAACAGCCATATTATCGATAATGAACGGATTCGGGTTCGGGTTCGGACGGATCTGGAGCCATGCGTTTCACTCAACTCCAATAACATGCGCGAAGCATTCGAAGAAGCGCCTTGAGCATATGCTTCGCAATGTTCCACCATATCCGTACCCAGTTAAACACACCTTTAAGCAGAGTTGGTTCGGCCTCTACGGTGGAAAACATATCCAATTCGGAAACAATGTCCCCGAGAGCGAGTACAAGACCCGAAGGTACTGGTTGCCTAACGTGAGGAGTAAGAAGCTTTACTCACGGGCATTGAACCAATGGGTAGAACTGGATATCACAACGAATGTTTTACGTGAGTGGGCAGAGTTAAGTGACTATGGGATCTCACAAAGCTGACAAGCTTAGGGACAATTGATAAACTGGGAGGACTTGATAATTATCTTTTGGGGACCAAGACGGCAAGATTGAAAGAATTGGGACCGACGGGATGGAAGCTACGGTGGAGGATCTTGAATGCGCCCGCTACTCAGGCACGGCATGAAGCTGAGCGTAAGGCTCTGGGACTTCCACCAGCAGATATACCAAAGACGAAATCAATATCAAAAGAGCAGATTGTCAAAGGGGCTGTGGAAGAGACTGCTATTGAAGAGCAGATATCAAGTGCAACTGTAACCGCAGATGAACCTGGTACCTTAAAATTATAGGTTGGATAAATAAATGCACTTTAAATATCGCCTTGTAAATTATTTATGTGCTTTATACATGTGTACTCGTACTTAAATAAGGTTCAGGTAATATCAACAAAGCTGCGTTGTACTAGAGCTGGGAATGTGGCGTAGTCACTCGTGTGGCGGCACACTTTCAAAAAATGCACAACTCAAACTGCCCCACCTTAAAACTTAAGTACATCTTTACGCTCCACAACCACCACAATCATACCATTCGTATCGCCGTTACATCTTCGTTTACCCACGGCATCTTCGAGTACAAAGTATACAAATTTTGTACTTAACTAAAAATACATTCCATCCGAACCCCGCCACAACCCCGCGATGTCTCTTACGAACAGTCGGTTCTACCCCGAAAAGTACCCGGAGGTCGACAGCTATGTCATGGTCAACGTGAAGCAGGTATGCGCAAAATATCTCTGGTAATAATACTAGTGTAACGGTATTTGATTTGATACGTAAACCAGATTGCGGAGATGGGTGCGTATGTGAAGTTGCTAGAATACGACAACATCGACGGCATGATTTTGTTGAGCGAACTGTCAAGAAGACGTATTAGGTCGATCCAGAAACTTATTCGTGTTGGTCGAAATGAAGTTGTTGTCGTCCTGAGAGTAGATAAAGACAAAGGTGACTAGTGCCATGAAAGACTACGATATATTAGAACTAATGTCAGATCACAGGATACATTGATCTTTCAAAACGTCGTGTGTCTGCTGAAGATGTTATCAAGTGTGAGGAACGGTTCAACAAGAGCAAAATGGTCCACTCTATCCTTCGACATGTTGCGGAGAAGACCAAGGAGCCGATCGAGAGTCTATACGAAACCATTGGCTGGCCGCTCCAGAAGAAGTATGGCCATGCTATTGACGCTTTCAAATACTCCATTACGTGAGTCACCTTTTAGCACGGGTTTAAATTAGTCTCTAATATCCCTAGAAACCCCGATGTTTGGGATGGTATTGCGTTTCCTTCTGAAGTTGTTCGGCAAGAACTCACAACCTATATTTCGAAGCGCCTCACACCTCAACCAACTAAAGTTCGAGCTGATGTTACCGTACAGTGTTGGGGCTATGAAGGGATCGAGGCTATCAAAACTGCACTTCGCAAGGCTGAGGAGAAGCACACTCCCGAGACACCTGTGAAGGTTAAACTCGTTTCCCCACCGCTTTATGTCATCACTTCACAGTGCTTAGACAAAAACGTCGGAATTACTGTACTTGGAGAGGCAATTACTGCGATCAAAACCTCGATTGAGGCTGCCGGTGGAAAGCTTACTGTTGCCATGGCACCAAAGGCAGTTACCGAGAGTGATGATGCTGAGCTACAGGCACTCATGGACAAGAAAGAGAAAGAGAATCAGGAAGTATCTGGTGATGAAGACGAATCAGTTAGTGAAGATGATGCCGCATAGTAAAAAATTCTGTTTTAGTTCCCAAAACACAACTGGAGTCTTTTTCAAGCCTGCTTTGACACGGTTTCTTGGGGTGGTTTTTTATCTGGGTCTTTTTTTTTTGTTAATTATTGAAAAGTTATGGTTCCTTGGATACTAATTTTTCAATAATGGGTGACACGATAGAAACAGGTGAACATTTTTTTTATATTCTCTCAAATGGAAGGGAATGTTCATGGTGTTAAGTACTACTAGATGAAATAATTCGCTAGCAGATGATACATAGGCCATGACAACGGCGTACCACACTACGCCCTGACTAAGGACTTTTAGATATAATGTCTCTGCAATATCCCTATACATCATGAGATGATTTGTTTCGTGTGTTGGTAGGATCTTGTTTGCGTTATGAGGCAGTTGTTGTGCCCTCGGTGTCCCACCCGCCAATTCTGTCACCCAGTAGACTTCAACGTCAGATCTCATATTCCACTATAAATACAGTAACTATCCGTTTAAAACACTATATTTAGAGCTATAAACCAAAGGGAAAGGCCGTTTCGGTGTAGCCCAGAATAGTTTAACAGCAATACATGAAAACCTTGTCTCATCCCCAGCCGCTCGAAAAAGGATATAGAGAACCGCGAAGCGGTTATCAACCCTGGAAGCAATGAAACCCAGAATAAGAGACTCAATAATTATAAGACTCAAAGAAGCTACATAGAGTAGCTCACGTTCGCCGACCTGACACCCAACCCTTAAAAACAAAACAAAACAAAAAGTATTTTTCCCAAAAATAAAACCCCCTAGCTAAAGTGCGTAGCCCAGAGCACAAAGACAGAATATAAATGCAAGTATGCACATAGGAATGTAATAAAAAAATAAAAAAATACACCTCTGTGACAAATATAAAAATGTATATTTCACCAGGGCACAGTCCACAGTTAGATCATACAGAGTATCCATTTGTTACTGCTGTAGAAGAGTGGGTACCCATTACTCCTCCTCCTCCAATCCCCGGATCGGCACCATTAGGGTATACTTTAACGGGTATACTGGCATCAAAACTCTCCATGAAAATCCCCTGGCGAGGTTCATATAACTCGCCACGATCATCAGCATATGTTTGCTCAAGTAAATCATCAAATATCCCTTCGTCTTTGTGGTTGCCGGAAGATAAGCGGTCGGATATTGCCGTTGTTATGAATTCCAGTCGTAAAACCCAGCGTGTGGAGAAGCCGGATGTAGAAAATCCAGGGGTTGCAGATGATGGAATTGTAGGAGTAAATACAAGACGCTTTGCGAATAGTGTTGACTCAGAGCGCTGTGCGTGAATCTTGCGAGTAGCACGATGTATTGAAGATGCAGAACGTAAGGCGAAAGACGGCTCGACTTCCTCCGCGGATTCTAGGGAGGCATTAATCTATCCTATCTATTAGTCCAAGATACATAATACATAATGATATTGTGTTTCAGCATCTCACATGATAACAGGGGATTTGAGAGTCCGAAAAATCGATCACTGCTGTAATTGATTCTCCAAGCTTATATGCGGGTCTCCCTAGTGTAACAGTAGCGACACACATCCTGTTCCTTGCAATATTGAATATGCTGTTTGATGGACTTCCGGTAACACCCAATATAGCCATCTCAATTGACTCCTTCGAATTGGTTGCTTGTTCCTCGTAAATGGAATGCCTTTTGAAACTAGTATGGTTAAGAGATGGCGACAGAATACCCAATGATGAAGAAGATGGGTCGTCTCGTTGAGCTAGAAGATCGTCGACATATGATAGAAAATCATCGGAAGAGGACTCTTGTTTAGTCTTTTTGGGCTCGAGATTCGCCCGAGTACCTTGGTCCTCTATGCATGAAGTTGTCGCTTCGTCCCTTAATAGAACAACCGGTGACATCAAATCATAATTACACAAAGCCCCGTATTCTACTATCGTCAACAGACGGCTCGTAGAACAGGCCGCTAGAACACATACCATCAACATTGGGGAAAACCCGAAACGGCACCTCAATGACTTTTGGTTGTTGAACACCCTTTCCAGACCGCTGGGTGCCTATCACCATGTTGTATGATATTTTGATGGCCTTGCCTTTATGTGATGGTGGAAGCCCTTTAGGTAAAGAAAATTTATAAATATAAGACCTACTTTCACCAGGAGCAAGCCTCAGATCTACAAAAAGGATGGACTGCGGTGTAGATAGAATTGGCACAGAATTGGTACCTATGGCTATTAGGAATACCTCCAGTAGCAAGGATAACAGGTCTCTTACTTGCTATGCTCTTCATTTGAGCAATTGAACTCATGTTGTTCCCTCCAAGCAAACCACTCAGACCGCCCCATCCAAAGCCACTCAAAAATCCCCCATCACTCTTACTAGTATCAATACCAACCACCCCACCTCCCATCTGTGTACCCACAACACCTTTTCTTTTAACATCCTCAAAAATATTACTCTGTATTAAAGATCCGTCCATGGTAAATGAACCCATGACTTGTGCATAACCCATCATCAAGGATTCAGTCGACCTAGTTCCCAAAGATAATAAACTATGGCGCCGGTTGTGGGTCGGTCTTGTTAGGCGTGGTGGGATTCTAGGGTCGTATTCAGATACTAGTGTTTCTGTAGTACTATTTGCCAAGGAGTAAAATTCTCCACTGGAACGTGGTGTTTCGCTATTAATGCTGTGGGCCGGAATCAGACGCCCTGGTGATATTTGATCATAATCCACTTCGTCGGCTGGACTTCTTAGATAAATATTTGAGGCCTTCTTGTTCAATTGATGAGTATTGCCAACATCAACACTTAAACTTTGTAGATGGGTTTGATTTTCAATATTAGGCGAATCGGGAGCTGTAGCTCGCGCAGAAGGAAACCTAAAGGTACCATTGATGGACTGGGATCTTGTATCCCGGGTTTTGGATACTGGCGGGTTTTGTTTTTGCCCAGGAAATGAGAAATTATTAATTGTTTCAGATTCAACGATTAGCGGTGTAGGTGGTTGTGTCGTCCGCGCTACAGAAAAAGTTAAGACTCGTTGCCTAAGAAGCTATCGGGACAGCTCACATGAAGCTAGCGAAGGGACAGAAACAGCAGATTGTCTTCGTGGATGTATTTGCAATGACGCGGACCTGCCATGTCCCCTCGAGCGGCTTGGTGACGGTAGAGGCTTTAATCCAACGTCCCCTTGTGAACCCCCCCGACCTACGCCATGACCGAGCTCTATACCAGCCTCGGATCCTAGCGACACGATAGACACAGATCTCTTATGCTTGTGTCCCAGTCTTCCGGTCGGAACTGGTGATATCGGTGAATTCGCAGAGGCAACACTCATCATCGAAAGTGAGGGTTTGTGGGCAGACGGAGGGCGTGAAGGAGGCGCTCGAGGACTCACTCTTTCCGACCTCTTACTGTCTGCTATGGGAGATTGCCGGGGTACAAAACTACCTCTTCGCTCTCCTATTGTACTGCCGTTCACTCCAAATGAGTGGCCATTCGCCAGAGGAGAGCTTAGTTGAGAAGGTCCCCTGCTCGAACTTAATGCCGTTGATACATTCTTAAACGTAATCTTGCACTGCATAACCTCCCCCGCAAAGATGACATTGGATTCTGGAAATGTAACAAAAACTCGTATGTCTGCCATGGCTGATATTAGGATTCAGTCGGTGCCTCGTGTCCTTCTTTAATGTCGTACTAGCCCTCGTGGATGTCGTTTATAGGAGATGTTCACCGGCCTTTTTAAAGACAGGAGGTGCAACGTACTGCATTGCCGTGTAATAGAGGCAGAGCGCCGAGATGCTCCGGTTTACAACCAAGTCAATGAGCAGCGTAAATATTGGATGTTGTTGAGATACTACAATCGAGGTACGTACAATGGTGGTTGGCTGACAGGCTATGTATGAGCTGTGCAAGGGGTTCTTGGAACCCAACCCAATCTATCGATTGCCAAGTTTCTGATCGGTCATATTCATGGGCTATCACCCGACCGGCAGTGGCCGGGCCAGTTGACGCCCTCTGGACTCTGTTCGGCAGGTGCCACAGTCCGGTACGGCCTGTATCTAGCTTTCATGCACGAAATAGAATTAATCGCTTGCGGCTCCCAGCGGGGTTGGTTGGCCACACACCCACACCAACCGTTTCACCTCGTGATTTTTACCTCAGCACTAAGATGACTTAACTTTTTGGACACGTGTGTATGTTGACTTACACGGAATAGGGACTTGAATGAGGGCAAGACAAACACAGTGCTTTTCTCATTGGATAAATATACAAAATATATGTATTTTGACCGGATTATTATCCAAAACAACACACAGTTCAAACATAAATCCTAATTTCAGCTTCTTTTCCACTCAAAAACTATCGAAGACGTACTAACTAAGCTTCCACCGTGGAGTACAACGGTAAAGTTTAGCCCCGCACCAAAATCTAGACGATACTTGTATCATAGAGAAGAATTTTCTGCTTTCATGGCATCTTAGCACAGACCGAGATGTGGTGTAGAAGTAAACTAGTTTGTAATTTAAGAAAAAGTTAAAGTAAGCAGGAAGTGATGATCGGCTTACCGAGCCGAAAGGCACAGCGGGTGACGTCCTACGGCCGATAATCCGACGGATAGACCCGACAGAGCAAGGCATGGAGCTGATATTACATAATATTTGTATGATTTTAATCCAATAGATTGGGAATACCTGCGTCTTCGGACCCCGCTCAATCTTATCCGGATGGCATACGTCTTGTATCGAGACTGGCGAGCTTGAAGGGACCGAAAGGTCACACACTCGCATATTTTGGGGCGGCTGGAACTTCGTACAGTTCCCAACGAATGAAATGGGTTTGGTAACAGTACATTAACGGAACCACAGGCTGATGGTAGGTGTTTTGCAAGTGAGTTCGATTGAGTCTAGACAGAGTTACAGCTTCTAATTGAAGTAAAATAATTAGCGGTATCGCGTAACATGTTATAATCGTAATGACCAATTATGAGCTTTTAAAAGAAGCTGTAAGGTTGATCCCGCAGCCGTTTGACGTTCGAGCGTTCATTGTCGACATAGTAGGCATCATGAGGCACGAGCAATCGGCGGATAACTAGTCGTAGTCGTAGTACAATACCCCAGAAGTTGATGTACTCTACTGCGGGATTTATAGTATTCATGCATGAGAGTGTTTTCGTCCGATCGGAGCACAAAAGGTGGGCGCCTAATGCCCGGCGCGCCTGGCGCGGCCATGAGAGAACAAATTCATCTAGAAATCATTCAAATTCCGACATAAGTAAACACATTCTAGAGACTCAAGCAAAGGTTGATTTCACCGACCAAGGGTTGTTAACTTGCATACATAACGCAAGTGTCAGATATGCTAGCTAGCACATGGGTTGTCGACCATAAATATGTAGAGATGCAAGTAAGAAGTACTCGTATGTTTGTATGGAGTTTCTCACATAACATATATGGTATATAGAATACAATCCAGGCCATGTTGCCATGGGTATACATAAGTAGGTTCCATAGTTTTGTACCATGGGCATGAGGGTTAAAATATAAGGCCGAGAGCCGCTCTAGATCGGACCATCCAGCGTTGTATGCACAAAAATCTAGCTACGATCCATTGCAGTCAGCCATCCCAAGCCATCCCATGCCCGCTGCCGCAGTCTAGCCATTATTAGGACGTACATATACATGCAGTAGCGTATGGAAGAGAGACTGTCTCGAATCAAATAATTTATGGAACTGGAATGGTGGTGGCTGCTACCATGGTACTCGTTGCCAACTTTTAAATTCATGTCCGAGGTGCAGTCTAGTCAACACAAGAATAAGGAGTGTCGAAGGCCTCCCAAAACTGCCGCCTTTCCTCTAGATCTACCTAAATAGAGAATCTCTAAGAATTTTTGGCATAATTTGAATATACTGCCTATGGAGAGCTATTTTCTTCAAGGAAAAATTCATATAGTGTTGTGGTTGAATACTACTAACAAAATTGTAGTTAAGTCAAGTGATCAAAATATTGACATGTTGACATCCCACAGTTTTTTATGTGAAGGCCGCTCTGGAATACACTGGCATAGTCCATAAGCCCTAGAACAAGATTTGACTTTCCATTACTGATATTTTTCAGACTCTAAACAGAGTTAATTACTCCGTACTCTCGACGTCGCCAGTGTTGTCGGCAGCATGTACATGTGCCCGTGCACCCGCAGTCACTAGCCAGAGCTCAAACTTTTTAGACACAAGCAGTCTGGTCGTAGTGCAAGTTACAGAGAGAGCAAAGCTCGGACACGGGCCAAACAATGGTTTGAGCTCCTGACTAAGGGGCACGGACACGTGACGCCAACAACTAGGAGGTACTATCAACGGGCCTGGTTCATGACTGAATCCAAATTTGGCCAGGCATACACGGCAAATAGTGTTTTCATACGTTTTAATCCATAGGCCTAGTCTCATGCCCAGTAGATTTGTTTTGTCGTGTGATAAGCGAGGTCACGAGTAACGACCACCGGCGCCTGGGTACGAGACTGCCATTGGTCAGTAAAGGAGGGAATTCTAGAGACAGCTAACATCTAGGTCTAGAATATCATGCAGTGCACATACAACTTATCAAAAAACTAAAATGCTTGTAAATCCTAGGAATGGGGCGCCTGCGATGTGACGTTTCTTGCCAGCCGGCGTCCCTCTCGATTCCTAATTTAGTTACTTGCCAGGCATCCCAAATCTAGAACACCCTGTATGTGCAGTAAATATTAGTTAATTGATATTTTTGTGCTCGTGAAGCTATTGAGGTGAAAGTCTTCCAACGAAATATACCACTCCGTACATGAGTAACTTCTATATAAGTATATTACTTACACTGGTCGAGCTTCCGCTCTGAAAAAGCCTAGCTAGGTCCACATCATACAAGGCCCAGGGCAAAAATATATTGGAACGCATAAGTCACCGATTGATTGTTTAGCTGTTAGTATCGTAAGAGTTGTCTCCTAAGAGGAATTGTCGAGTCTTTTTAAGATTTAAATACTTTACTGTGCGCTGGGACCTTGTACCCCAAGATTGGTACGGAGTTTATCAAACATATTCTTGATGCAAATTTGTAGAGATTCAACTACTTCTTTTCATGCTAAGGTTGTAGCACATGTAACGAGTATAGCGAATTCAGCCGTGGCCAGAATATTAGTGGCCAGGTTCTATATTCTTGAGAATTGCTGAGTTGCGTGACCTTTGTTCAAATGCATACAGATAAAGAGATGTTTTACAGTTGCAATTATAGCGGTGTAAGAGATTCGTGCTATGCTTCGGTTTATCATAGCAATATCCAAGCGGGCGGTTTTATATCAATGGTCCCTCACTGTAAATTGCTCTTGGCTTGGCCACTATTTGTGCTTGGAATCATATGGCCCACGGGCCACATTTCTGAGAAATGTCCGATTGCGCCTTAGGCTTGGCAATTTCAAACTTTAACACAACGTAAGCTCGCCATCAGCGACATATTTTCTGTGGCTTGGAAAATATAAAATTCAAATGTAACAGTATATAAGTACGGAAAATCCAGATATTTGCAGACTTTCTACGGTTGTAGACTTCTTTATTGAATACTAGTCGGTTGAGTTGATAAACGTGGTAGATAAAATTAGACGATCGATATTTACTGGAGCCGCCCGAGATACGGTTTCACATCCGAGGTGTGTGCGAATCGAATGGGGCTCTGCAAGGCTTATATAATATTGTGTCACTGGTCCGTGGGTTAGGGGTTTCAAAGGCGGCGACCCGATCCGAGGTCCTAGGTATCATACCCATGCAACCTACCGCCATGCGTCCAGCCAGCAACCGAACTTGTGTCCAACAACCTTTTGTTGACTTGCTGCGAGCCCGTTGGCCAATGCGGATTGCATTTAGATGACGCTTTGCGATAGCGAGTGGTAGGAGCCTCGTGCATAGCAATGCACACTGCCGATGGAGGGGAATTTAGAAAAGCTGCTGCAACCCCACAATATGAGGCTGGTGGTTGGTTGGTGTAAGTTGTTCTCGGTTTAATTTTGGATCCAATCTGCAACAGAGACGCTGTGGCTGCTGGCTGGCTTGGTGATTACTTCATGTGTAGGAACCTAACATAGGTAGTGGGAGGGGGTGGATAACAAAAAAAAACAAACCAGAAGTCTTTGTTGGTTAGAAGCGAGTGAAACGCTGATCTCACCGGTCAGCAGCAGTGGGAAGACTGCGGTCTAGGAACACGGTCAAAGTGAAATGACTGTGATCTTCGATGGGTGTTGCCGTTGGCGTGGGCGATGTGGATGTGGGACCCCTGTCAAGCGGAAAAAGAAAATCTGGCGTGTGAGGTGCATGCAGCCAAGACGGTGGTGCACACCCATCGAATCGGTTCCAAATTTTGTCTGGGGCGTGGTTAGTTGTGCGGCAACGCTAAGGGTTTTACAGGTTCCCTGCGTTCGCCGCCGACGATTTTCTCGGGGCTGATGTGTGTTGCCATGTTGCTGCTGTTCGGGCGGCCGCTAGTCCAAATTCCAGAGTGCCTCATTGAGTGCCCTAACTTCGTATCTGCCTTCTTTTTCGCTCCTGCACTCGGCGTTTAGGCTTCCGTGAGGACTGGGCCCAGGGTGCAGTGCGCAGGCAGTTTCTGCATTCCGGCAGCAAACCTGGGGAGGAGGCGACGACGGCGGCGGCGGTGGTGGTGGTTCATGCTGCGGAAAATAATCACGACAGCTGGTATCGCATGTACATGATGTACTTTGTACATGATGTATCTCTACCCACATACATATGCTTGCTGCGCGCATATTGACTGACCACTGCCGAAGTCGATCTCTCTCCCTCCTATCTGTTGGACTGACTGTTGGACGGGTCAGATACCTAGCTGCCTTGTGCTCCATGCACTTTACGTTATTTACTCTGGTTCCTCACGAAGGTAATTTTGGATCGCTTCACAAGCGCAGATTGTTTTCTGCACTGCACAGATACCATAGCCATCCGTCTATATGTACGCACATCCCAACCTCTCCCTATGCTCTACAGTTTATGGATGGCCTGTGTCCGACCGGGCCGGCCTGCAGTACTTATCTAAGTACGTCTCCTTCAGCACTTCTAAGTTCTAACTTCTGCCCTCCCAAGTTTCAAAAGGTGACCTCTTGTGCTTACCGTTACTCCGTGTGCATGCGTCGTCAACTCGCAACTCTCCGGGAACATTCCCTACCCCCGGGCCCTCCCACCCATCCATCCTCTCCGTCTTGCCCCCAATCCCTTCCTCTCAAGCCCTCCCACCCCCCCCCCCATCATCCTAGCTCGTGTCGTGCCTGTAGGCTGTCCGCTAGTAGTACTAGCCCTGCCATTCCTGCATCCTCCGTCCAGGACGCCCGCTTGCTTCTTACATACCTCCCCCTAGTGCAAGTTTGTCCCGTCGTGTAACCAAAAGCCGTGCACACTCTTTTCTAAACTTCTGGCCCCCTTCCCCAACTTTCCTCTTTCTCGCTTTCTCTTCTCTTGCATTCTGCCTCCTGTCGCCCCACCCTCCGGGACTACCCTATCCCACGTACTACCATCACCATCAACATTATCACCATTGCCTCTATCATCATTATTATTTCGCCATCTCCCATTTTCTTTTCTTTAAGAGAGGCCAGCTGCTAGCGTTCATCCCCCAAACAGACGCCCTCCCGTTTGCGCAACGCGACGCTGCGTCATTCGGCGAGACTTACTAAAATTTCCGTCTTAACGAACGCCGTCGCCCGTACTCTGTGGTACTCGAGCAAAATTCATTGTCAAATAAAACTGAACGACTTAACGAAACGCTTGCTTCTTGTACACTGACGCTTCGTCAAGGATTTCGATTCGTAGTGTTTTGATATCGCCCATTTTGACTTTGCCTCCGCAATTCTACACGCAAGCTTCAGCACGTCCCACTTTTATTTATACTCAAGCTTTTTATTAAACTAGTCGTTTCTCCACGCGACATTCGTCTTTTCAAAAACTTAGCATTTTGTGCATCATTGTATCTAGTGGGCCGAGGTTTAAATAGCGCGCGCGAATGGCTGCTGTCCAGCATACAACCTCGCCTGGTCACGGACAACCACAATCAATCCATCAACAAGGTCAGGCAAATGGTCATCCACCGCCTCCGATGTCGCAACAGCACGGCAAGCAATCTGTGTTTGCGCAGTTGACCCAAATCAACGAAGCGACATGGCTTCAGATAGGTATGTATTGGAGCATTCAAAGCGACAGTCGAACCAGCACGCTGACAATTGATTATAGGCAGTTTGACCGAACTGATGGGGGATCTCGATCGAGCTACAGTTGCATACGAGACCGCGCTTCGGATGAATCCTTACTCTATATCTGCGATGAACTCCATATCTTGTATTCTGCGCACGAAGGAGCAGTTTCCAAAAGCTGTGGAGTATCTGCAGAGCATATTGAACATTGACCAGAGTAACGGAGATATCTGGGGTTCATTAGGTCATTGCTATCTGATGATGGACGATCTTCAAAAGGCCTATTCGGCCTATCAACAGGCTCTATACCATCTCCGGGATCCCAAGGTACGTTTATAATACTATTATAGGAGCTGATCTTCCTTTACTGACTTAATATTCTAGGAGCCTAAACTCTGGTACGGAATTGGCATACTATATGATCGATATGGGTCTTTGGAACATGCAGAGGAGGCATTTTCTCAAGTCATGCGGATGGAGCCAAGCTTCGAAAAGGCAAATGAGATATACTTCAGGCTGGGAATAATTTATAAGCAGCAACAGAAGTACCAGCAGAGCTTGGAGGTGGGCATGACTGATATTCCTGAAAATTAAAGTTGGTCTAACACTTGTTGTAGTGCTTCCGTTATATTGTGTCCGACCCCCCGCGCCCCTTGACCGAAGAAGATATTTGGTTTCAGATAGGCCATGTGCACGAGCAGCAGAAAGATGTGGGTATACTACCTGACTCGGAAGCTTTAACTAATATAGTGTTGCAGTACAATATGGCTAAGGACGCATACATGAGAGTTCTCGATTCAGATCCTGCGCACGCTAAGGTCCTTCAGCAATTGGGATGGCTTCATCACCAACAGAGTGAAAGTTTTAACAGCCAAGAGCTGGCCATAGAATATCTGGAGAAATCTGTTAGTTCAGGTATGTCATCCACCGTTTACTATTTTGCATCAGTCACTAACCTACAAAGACAATACCGATGCACAAAGTTGGTATCTCTTGGGACGTTGCTATATGTCTCAACAAAAATATCCCAAAGCATATGAAGCATACCAGCAGGCTGTTTACCGTGATGGTCGCAATCCTACTTTCTGGTGCTCAATTGGTGTTTTGTACTATCAAATCAATCAATATAGAGATGCTCTGGATGCATACTCTCGTGCAATCCGGTTGAATCCGTACATATCTGAAGTTTGGTATGACCTTGGAACACTTGTAAGATTACCCTTTCCAGTCTTCATTTGAGAAGTACTAACGAATTATTAGTATGAATCATGCAACAATCAAACGAATGATGCTCTTGATGCATACCAACGTGCTGCCGAGTTGGACCCCACGAATCAACATATCAAAGCTAGATTATCACTTTTGCGAAATGGGCAAACCTCAGGAGTGCAACATCAGGCCTCGGCTCCACCCCCGCAGGACGTACATCCCCAGGCCTACCAAGCTGCCGGGGTAAATGGTCCACCGGGGCCTCAATGGGGCTCACAGGCACCTCAGCCGGCCCCACAGTCACGGGCACATCCTACGCCAAAGCTACCTCAGATTCCGCAGCTCCCCCAACAAGCTAATCCAGGGCCTTATCATGAAGCTGGGCCCCTACCTCCTCAGCGTCACATGAGCCCTGATCACATGAGGCGACAGGCCGAAGAAGCTAGCAGACATACTCCAATCCGACGAGGACTTTCACCCTCTCCAAAGTTTCCTAACCATTCTCCTCAGACTGGCGGATACCCACCACCGCCCCCTCTCCAACCCCCCCAGCAGCAACAGCAGCAGCAGCAGCAGCAGCAGCAGCAGCAGCAGCAGCAACAGCAGCAACAACAGCAGCAGCAACAGCAGCAGCAGTTGGTACAAGCTCCCCCACCGCAGCAGCAACAGCCACCTCCTAACAGAATACTGAACCCGCATCATAACCCAAGCCCCCAACACTCCCTGCCACCGGCACCCTCTAATGGAACCAATATAACTTTACCCCCATACCAAGGCGCAGCTGGAAGGGTCAGTCCTCCACCGGAGGTTAAGCCCTTGGTTGATGACCACATCTCTCCAAGCTCTAGTTATCCGCATAGCCGAGGTCATCAACAACAGCCATCGCAGAGTAGCATTGCTAGTGGGGCTCCAGCTCCGGTGTCTGCTGCAGTGGCTGCGGATGCTGCGCAACGTGAGCGAGATGAGAAGTCGCACATACCAGCCAAGCGGTCAAGGGAATGGGAAGATGATGACGGAGTTGGGAAAAAGCCTGCATCTGATGAGAACAGGGCTAGGATGGAAGATGTTCACCATCACCGCCAATCACCACCTCCTCATCGAAGAGATTCCGCTGAAAGAACCCGGGAAGAATATCATCATGGACAACAACCACCTCAGCAACACACTCTCCCATCAATTAACCACCAACAACTTCCCCCAATGTCGGATGGGCCTCGGCCGTCAGATCAATCAAGGGAAGAAAGAAAAGAGGTCATTGAACCAGCAGCTCGCAAAGTAGAAGAGGACCAGGATTATGACGGCGATGAGGGGGAGGATACCAAACGGGGGCCAAAGGGCCCAACAAAGGAAAATAGCAGCCCCAACGGAAAGGGGGCTAATGGCATATCTAGCGGGCCTTCTGGCGGCGATAACTAAAAGGCACAAATTATGAGACTTTTTTATTGGGGCAGTTTCGACTGTATTGGAGGGTTTTTAGTCTTTGAACTTTGTTTATTCTGCTGAATTATTTCAGTCTAGGTGTTATTCATTGCCAAAATATTTTTTCTGATTGTTTTTGGATTGACGAGTGTTTCATATATTCTCTAGGTTGTTGGTAATTTCGTATCTTGGGTTCGAAGAGCAAGCAGATTAAGGTCATCGTAGCAGAGACTATAGGAGGCTGGAGGATTTTGGTGAAGCTGGCATTGTGTGAAGAGTCAGTTTCGAAGGCGCTTGTGGAGTCCAACATGGTTATTACTTCTACATTATCTTCCTTTTAAATTTTATGTCTAGTGTCAGTGTCTTGTGAAGTTTGTTTACCGCCGTTGATAGCAGCAAAGAATGCGTTTTGTAAAGTACTTAAAAGAACACTAGGGAAACCATTGGATAGAGTGCTCAACGGGTCATGTGAATAATCCCGCGATGTTGCCTACTCTAGTTACTACATACTTCGGGTACTCATGTATTTTCGTGCAGTAAAACACTGCGAGTGTGATTGTGTCTGTGTCCTGCAAAGCAGGCCTTCTTGTCTCCGGTCCACTGATCAAGATCCTCACCCAAACAACGTTTTATGGCTTATTCCAATGAAAAACTTGCTAAAAACTACAAAGACAGGCCAAAGTATAAAAGGGTTGATAATTGAATTATGGTTTCGAAGAATAAGTGGGCTCTGCACTATTCAAGCTTGTCTCACTACCAGACTCATATTTGACCATAGCCATCAAAAGGCACGCACGAGGTTTGTTTGCAATTTGACGGGGCCGTGTAAATTACGTCCACAAATCATTCCTAGTACTGTTCATATACTAGATATTCTTCACAGCTATGGATCATCCCTATGACTTGAACGATGCTTTACTCGTACTTACTTGTTTAAGTTATCCTGACGGTCGCCCAGAATACATGATATATAATGTACATCAATGCCAGAGAAATCAGGCTAGGATGAGCTAGAGTGAGGATAGTACATATGAACTTATGGCATTCGGTTCCACTCATGACGCCTACCTCATGGGCGCAGCCATCAATTATTTGATAAATGTTTAGTGCATCCCGATTGGAGGGTAGAACCAAAGCGCACATATTACTAGCCAATTGATAGCTACTACTAGAAAAACAGGGTTCTGGCATTCCATTGTTGTTCATGTATATGTTCCGACCGATACATCAAGTGCTCCACTTGATCAACTGGTCGACCGAAGGATCAAGAACACAACTTTATGGTTCGGTCGACCGAGTGATCAAGTGACCGAAGGATCAAGTAAAGAAGCTCAATTCAATAAATAGCAATTATGTAGGATAACTACCGCCCCACCGCAGCGACACCTGGTTAAAATGCCCCTCTACGCCCATTCTGCGGAAGGCCTCTAATAAAGCACTGTCGCTTGAGTTTCAGTATTGTCTAGGCCGAGGAATGAAAGCCCGCTTTTGCAGAAGGAGAATCAGCGCTTTCTGTCATAGACTTGCAATATTACTGCTGTCATGCTGATCGGAATGGTAATAAACCGAATTTTCGGCATCAGCCAAGGCACTTTGCTTTACAATTGCATGAAATACACATGCGAGTTCGTTGATATTTCGCTGCTGCTGCATGTAATGTAGTTTGGTGCATACTTCAATTCTGTTTCTCTAGAAGTGTGGGGTGGTAGGTTAACCGAACAGTCAAAAAATGTTTCTTGCCTAATCGGTTGACCGAGCCATCAAGAAATGATGTTGTTGACCAACCGGTTGACCGACTGATAAAGTTGACCAGTTGATCAAGTGGATTACTTGATGTATCGGTCAGAACATATATAAGGGTTTACCAGACCGTTATTTTTCTAATAGTACAGGTTCTGATCTAAGGGCGACGGGCTAAATTACTGGTAAGCGTGTAATTAGGATTTCTGTCAATTGACCTTTATAGCATTGAATTTTGGATCATTCCGTTTCGAGATTAATATTTGAGAGAATTTTTAAAAGATAACAAGGAGTCAACTAAGTAAGTCTGAAGCCTCCGTATTACTGCTGTAATATTACTAGTCGATGTTTCTGACAGTTACTTTAATACTAAAATGTGTTAAATGCAGGACCTACATGCCACGCAGAAAATCCGAGTGAGCGTCATGTGCTATCCTTGATGAAAATATATATGTTCTAGATGCGCTATCAAGTAGCCTTCATTAAGAGCTAGCCCACCACCTTCACCAAGACCACTATTGCACCCCTCCAACGTACACCACCGCTCCTGTATATCTGGTGTTCGAAATTCCCCTACAATCTGAATATGATCTGACGATGAAATGTATTCAAAGACCATGAAGCGCTGCGGTACGACCATAGAGCTGGCTGCTGATACTTTGTCACAGGCCACCAAATTATAAGTATGGACCGTTCCATTCGAACACGAGCCATAGATATGTTCTGGTTGAGCTGCCAAGTCAATCACTGACTGACACAGCAAGTTCCCATAGTGACCATACTCAACCAACCCCATTTCACCATCCTTCTGAGAATAAGAAAATGGTAGCAATGAAGCATCTTCTACGCCGACTAGAAAACATCGTGGTACAGCTACAAGTACCGAATTGGCTGTCAGCAATGAATGAAGAACCTTTCACGAGGGCCTGGCGGCGTGGTACAGTCACAGAACCGGCTGCCAGTGCTCGCATCAGAAAACAGCGTTAACATAAGCATCCGAAGAGGTATACATGGGCGGAGAGATAGTATTTATTATTTGGGCCCATCAGATCCGGGCCTCAAAGCATTGGGGGCTTCCGGTGGCTGTGGCCGGTGGCGTGGTCCGGGAACAGTGCGAGTCCGGGTTATATTAAGATATAGTACATAGAGTACGGGTGACTTTCAAGAGATAATATGGTGCAGTCAATACCGATTTACCACAACGTATCATTATAGTATGATGCTGTTCAATACCGTTGGATGCACTCTGCTAGTCAAGGTCCGGCCCATTCAGCTCGCCCACTGGCTTGTCAAGGAATCAGTAACTTTTTCATTCGGTTGACTGGCTTTACAAGCCAGTCAACTGAGTGGAAAAGTACATACATGTATGTATCCATCCATATATGATTACACGGCGGGTGCCACACTTGGATGAAATTTACGGCCGGTCACTACTTATATATATACACACCAATAATTATCATACATTGTACTTGATGTATGTTACAACAGTAGAGATAAAATAACCTATGATCGAAATTGTGGTGGCGTGACTTACGCTCAAGAGTCAAGACACCTAGCACGGAAGATACTATGGCCGATATGGAGTTTGAACTACACCAGCCTGGGTTCCTTAGAGTTGGAAGAAACCTAAAGTAATCTTATATTGTACATGCATATGAGAACGGGACCAGAACTTCAACGGATTGTTCCGCTATCTACAAACAGCCGCTTTCAGGTCTGAGGTCGATTTATGCGGACTTAATTATTCAGAAATCACATTCCTGCCACGGCCCACCAGCATCATTTCAGGATAACGGGGCTTTCTGCGCTGCTCCGTGAACAATCGTATCAAACAAGCCCCCACTAATGTATGATCAAAGGGTTTTGTTTTTCCTGGATCATGGACCATGAACCACACCCATCCCCCATGTTCTGAAAGAAACACAGATCGATAAACGAGTTCATGCAAAACGTCTTTTATATCTCTAAATATAACCAGGTATCATAAGTACTATTTAGCTGCTATCAGCTTGCATGAATAAGAATCGCTGTTCATGCGGATACGTTGACGATTGCCGAATTGTGGCGGTGCATCTAGAGTAGGTGTCCCACAAGTGCCAGGGATGCTGGAAATTTATTGTTGTAGATGTCAGAATTGGTTAGACAGCTCGGGGTCGGAGAATGCGTAGAGGCCGCAGGCCGATTTGCATTGAAATGTGTCATGATCACTGCTGGAAGATACCCACCATATATTTTTCTTCATGTAACTTTCCAGCCATCTTTTTCCTGGATACTAGCAATTCTGACCCATCAAACTAGCTTTCTAGTATTTTCAAAATAAGGAGATTCTCAAAATACCTCCATATCAGACATCGCTGCATGATTCTTGCATTGCAAATCTTGGCAAGCATTTTGGAAGTGACAGCTGCGGCTAAGCTAGAAGTATAGACAGACTTCGTTGAGACTTCTCGAAGTGTCTGAAACAGTGTTAAAATGAAGGCGGCAATAAAGAGCTGCGGGCGTTTATGCGGAGTCTTTACCAGGGGTTGTCCTGATGTCGAGGAGCTTCATACGAGCGGAGCCGGGGGTCATCTGCCTGCAGTTTGTGCTTCTGCAAACTCTAGCCGTTTCGGGCACACAGCCGATAACGGGAGATGAAAATTCAATTGTAGGCCATTCTTCTGAATTTAACAAAATACTTCATTAATTCATTAAGCTAAGAACTACTCACTTACGTTACTTCTTAGTTGTTTGTTTCTGAAATTTAAAAAGATAGTGAGGACAGAAGGATTCAAGTACTGCGTGCTGTATTGACTACATACTTACTAACTTAATACTCTCCTGTTAGTTCTGTATTGACTACTTACTAACTTAATACTCTCCTGTTAGTTGAAGCGTTAACTACTTCATAAGCTATGTAGAGTACTACATATGTAAAATTAGCAAGTTTACTATCTGTGAAAGATACACCAGCCACCGGGCGTGGATATCTGGCTTGAGCGACAGTCCTTGAACTGCAGATGGCATCATATACAATACTTACACTGAGTCCTAGTTAGAAACAGCGCACCAGCTAGCTAGCAATAGCTACCACTACATAGTATCAAAATTCAGAGCAACGATAATTCTTTCAGAGTTATTTAATAGGCACAATAATCGTTTCCTAAGAGTCTTGACATGAGAGGTGCATCTCTAGTCTGAAAACTACAAAATTATCTCGTAATACCTAAGTACATCATGTGTATCTACCACTGTGCGTCGTAGTATCAACCGACAGTGTGGCTAAGCTAACCAGAGCCTTAGTATGTGTCGCAAATATATATATATGAAGCATTATAGCCCATAAATTATTCACCAAGGATTCAGGACTGGTGTGTTTTGATAGCACCTACCCCTCGGCGGGTCCCGAAAGGAGAAGCCTTTATTGCAGGCATTCCAGAGCAGAAGAGTGGTGGCAGCTACTAAAGTAACAATTTTTAATACTAAAGAGTACTTAGAACAAGGTTGTAACGCAAGTAGAAACAAGGATCAAGTGAAGGGTGTAGTAGGTATTTGCTAGAGTAAGTAATTGTACCTACTAGTTGATGTCTAAAGTTTCGAACAGGATTCGGGCGTTTATCCGTCCTCCAATCCCGGGTTCTTCATTGTCCGGTACAGTGAGCTCTGTTAGACGCCCTGTCCTAAAGAGAGCCGTCGCGGAATAATCGCAAAGTTTCCGTTACAGGGTTTGTTTGTTAATTATGAATTATGAAAACGATATGTAGTAACGTTTACTACATGAAGCCCTAGGAAGATGGCTATTGCTGTATATAAAGTATTCGGTCACTCGCACGTACATGTAGTTGATTTCAAATATGAGATGTAGTCCCGGTGGTGTGTTGAATAGCCAACGTATATCATCCATTAAAGGAATAAGATGTACGAGTGCTGATATAGGGACGGTTCCCAATTGTAGTGTAGCTACCAATTGGGTTGTTTGCACTTAATTAGCTTAATTGGCCGAAAATGGAGTCACTCACATGAAAGTTAGTAGGTTTAGTAAATACTGTATATCTTAGCTTACGGATAGAATTTACAACTTACTCCGTAAGATTCATATTATTCTATGATATTTTTTAATGGCTAATACTTGGAAACATAAAATCCATAAAAAACCGCTTGGTAGAGTGATAGAGTGACTATCGTAAGTTGCATAATGTACATTGTCCATGCTCATAAACGTTCGATATTTCACACCATTAGTTCCTATGCGCAATCAGGCATGTAGGAAGTTCTTCTTAGCTACATATCATGTACGGAAATTCTAGTAGACAGGGAAGCTAGCCAGATCGTTCTAGCCCCAAACTATTCTGCTGCTGCCGCTGCGCTGCTTTCCAAGGTTCAAGTTTTTAGGTGCTGATACATATTATCCATGGGGAAAATGAGCAAAGGGAAAAGTGGAGGGTTGGGTTCAGACTCGACCAGGGATGAAAGCGCCAGGACGCAGGAGAACGGCGACAACTGATCCTGAACAACCTTGGACATCCCGGTAGGCACCGCTATCCCATCATCCATGCACCCATGCTGCCCATACATCCCCCCTCACTCTCCCCATGGCCAGCGTCTATAGCTACCCACCTACGGTTATATCGTCATCAGCATTGATATACCAGGCAAGAGGGAGCAGCAACGCTATGGACAATGGAGGGAGGAGCAAAGCGATAGCCAGGAACAATCTAGCACCGCTCCCTTCCATCCCTTCCATCCTTCTATTTTAGTTCGATTAGAGAATTCCATTGCGAGTACATATAGCTCTTGTCTGTCTGCTTTCCACTGTATCTACTTCATTGGCTACAACAGGTCGTTGCTTCCTTGAGTTTGCCTTGTTTAACACATCCATAATACACTGCATTCGAATCATACATATCAACATACCGGTACTTTTGCTTAAAATACTTTCTCCCTCTTTCTTTCCGAACCCAGAGCAACAATAAAATATCCATTGCGTTCTTAAGCTCCATCAACTATTTAATACAAGTACAACTCTCCCAAATCTCGTAAATAACGATCAACGCATCCAACCTATTATATCCTGTTCCCTACATACCAAATTTCTGTGGCTTGCGATAGCTTGCCCCGCAACCGTTGCACTGGACCGCCGCCGTACCCTGCAGTCGAATCAGACGTGATCGATCATCTACCCCATTCCTTTCACCACATACAGCCGCGCACTGGCAATTTTCACAGCCTCCCCAAGGATATCCGGCCGAATAGTTCTTTGCAGCTAGCTTAGCAATAATCTAAATAGCAAATCCGGCTATATTTTGGAGTGTATGGGATTTTTAGGCCTTCGAGGTAACCCAGTAACCAGCGCTTTCACGTCAAACAGCACTTCAACGCCCAGATACCAACACCAGGCTACCCTCCTCCCTGCAGCTGCTTACCTACTACCACTACAACTACACACACACCCCTTCCCTCCGCGCCAAATGCTCAACTCCCCTCTCATCGCTCACCACCTAGTGAATCCGTACACGAAGTATCGGTTCGGTATGACATCGTCCTCGGCGCGTTCACCGCTCAATGACTGGTCTCAATCATGTATGTAAACCCAAACACTCTCGCTTTTGTTCTCGGATGTTTAGCCTTGTCGCTTTCACTCGGAACAGTCGCCTTGCGATACCTTACTGACATCTCTCTCAGATGGCTTTGCTGGCGCACTTGATGCACCCTCCCCTCCGCCACCCGTCGGACAGCCACTCCTTGATACACAACAGCAGATATTTTTCGACCAGTTTTTCGAGCAAATGCCTTCAAATATGATACCCTCGGTCAACCCCGCGCACATTTTCGATCCGGATATGCCGAAAGATACTGCTCTCTGGCCAGAGTCTGTACCTCGAGGTTTCCCCACTTCGGTTCATGACATGTCCTCAGAAGCCCTTTCGGCAGCGAGCAACACGAGCGGATTCTTCGGGAACCACTCGGTGACCTCCTCGCCGGCGGTGACAGATATCAACCCATTCGATGGTAGTCACCAGCTATTGCAACCACGACAACAAGATCACACTGCCATCAACGCAACCCCCTTGCTGAATTTCGGCACTGACACCAACTTTGCGCCTAACGGCTATCATCCGCCCCCACCCCCCGTTACATTACCAGACAAGGATACCGAAATCCGCTCAAAAATATACTCAGCTCTTACGAAGAATGAATCGAGAATCACAACTGCGGTCAATTCGCCTGCGGAGATAAAGTACGAGGGATCTGGAGACGATATGTCACCACTGCGCGAAGATGAAAGCACCTCCCCACAGATGGGAATGGGCATGGTTTTAGGAACGAAACGACGTGCGGACGACGTCGACGACTTTCTGCCTTCCAAGGCTGCTCGGAAGCCCCGACCAAGTGCCGAATCAGCCCTTAAGCACAAGAAGAAAAGCATCGCAGGTCCAAAGCGGGATAACTTATCTGAGGCACAGAAGAGGGAGAACCATATACACAGTGAACAGAAGAGAAGGAATCTCATCCGACAGGGCTTCGAAGAGCTCTGTGCTTTGGTCCCAGAACTCAAGGCAGGGGGTTATAGTAAAAGCGCAGTTTTGATTCACGCTGCAAATTATCTTGATGATTTAAAGAAAGGAAACGCTAAGTTGAGATTATATCTCCAACAGTTGGAGGGTGCTAGAGCGTACTAGCAATATCTACACAGGGGTCGGGGTGACTGGGAGTTCATGGTTTTTTTTTTTTCACTGGAGTCAATAAGGATCGTCGCTTTCGGATGCGATGAGGTAGATGCGGTCAAAAGTCAGACGGCCGGAGTTTTTTTTTGGGATTAAGGGTTGTCACGATTTTCATATTATAACGGAGGGGCTTTAGTTGTTTTCTTGTTTATTCTTGTGCATATACCGGGGAGTCAAATTTTGCTACATTTTTTATTTTCCCTGTACATTTTACCAGTGCGCACCCTTCTTTAAAGCCGTTATTTTTTTTTAGTGTGCTAGCGCAAGACATGAGAAGCAGTTTACATACAACGGCGCAATCAACTCTATCATATCTACAGAGCCTTTACCGTACGTACATAGGCAGATGTGTGAAAATGCTTACATGGCTGGGTACAGACTGGTTTTTAGTGCATGGTGCACTGCACCGACGTACTTAGCTACTTAGCTACAAGGCCCTCGGCGCGGGGGATAAGATGTATCCAGGGTTGTTGCTAATATGACATGTAGCTACTAACTTCTTAGCTCATAATTCGCCTTCCCATTTGGAAAAAAGGGTCCAGGCGCCCGACCCCAAATGTAAGAAAAGGAAAGTCATAATCTTTATAATTTTTCTTTTGGCTACTTACTGAGCTGCCATAAATAAAAGCGGTAGCTAGCCCGGCCTAGTAATATAATAGTCTCAAGTACTAGTTTATACTAGAGTTTTTGACTTATCAGTGCACTTCATTAGGCTTTACTTAACCTCCTGAAAGATACGTGATACATTGGTCGAAATTCGAAAAGAGTGACACTGATTTATAATCTTTCATTAACGATATGTGAAGCGTCTTATTTTCCGTCCATACACACACAGCACGTACCAAACAACTACCACATGTACTCTACATACGCAACTATTTACAAGTCCGTCCATGGTAAAACGTCCGCCTAGTTTCACTAAAACTGGTTGCAAACCTTCCAATTTTCTGCTGGCAGCTTTTTGCACTTCTACTTGTCAAAGTGAAGGGACCGCACACTATATTTTTCAATAATGTTCGCTGCTTAGAAGATTCAATATAAAACCAACGATTTGATTCTCACACTTTCTTCAGAGAATTTGAATTCAGACCCTTGAAAAGCCTCAACAATCAAGGGAGGTTGATGGTAAAGTGAAATGGATATTTAGGATGGTCGTGCTGGCCCTAAGAACAATACTTCCTCATAAGCTGGAGACACTGTTGTATAATTGTCCGCTCTCATCAGCTCGCAATACAATGTCTTCGATTGCAGCGCTGGCGTTCTGCATCTGTGTCGGAAGATCTGCATCCACCAGGACACTAACATTGGCCTTCATACTGTAAAGATTCTTCTGTAACCTTGTAGTCAGGTCAAAAATCTCTCGGTCAGTGCTAAAATTATATGATGATGCCTCTGGTAAGTTGGCTTGTTCTAGCAGTGAGGCGTCCAGACTTTCATCAATCCTGGATTGTTGTGGTTCAGGCTTTAAAGATTTTGGTAGCTGTAGATTTCTATCAGACTACGCCATTCTTTTATATTTAGGAGTGGTATACCGAACGTAGTTTTTCGATGCGCCTCTGCTCCTCAGACATAGCGTTGGATTCCAATATCTTCAACTCCTCTTCATCCTGTTGCAATGCCTTTTGCTCACTAGCAAGTTCTTCCTCAAATTCGGCTATTGAGTTAAGCATTGGATGTAACTTTGCCTCCATATCCGTAGCTTTAATAATCAACTTCTCGAGATCTAGAGTAAAATCTTTGGCCATATGTGGGACAGGGATTTTTTTTAATTTGGGAAGCAACCTATTTCTTGTTAGTCTTGCGGTTGGTTGTCTATGGACTCCCTACATATTTGCAGCTTTTTGCGTAGTACTATGAGCTTCCATTCGACGCTTCTCAGAGTTAAATGCCACAAGAACAGGTCGCTCCGCTGCCTTTACAATAGCAATAACCTCTTCTTTGCATCCATCCGGAAGACCAGTCCATTTATCATTGACTGTACGTCTAGAAACACTTAAAACTTTTGGTTTTAGATAGGTAGACATAGCCTCTGTGATACGCAAGTTAGAAACATATACTTGGTTGAAACTCTACCACATGCCATTTTTTAACTCGTCTGCATCGCCATCTGGTTCCGGTGCCTTTCGTTTCCTGCCTGCTTTGACTTGCCCGCTAAAAGAACTATTGTTTTCCTTGCTTTGCAAACTGGAGACTTTTTTAGATTGAGATTTTGGAGGCTTCCGAAAATTAGTATCGTTGGTAAAGCATTGCAATGAGCGCGACTTACCATCATGTAAATTGTTCCTTAGCATGATGTGGTAGGAGCTCAGGTTAGGTGTTGAACCTTGTCAATTTGGTTGTGCCAAGACATGATGTGAAAGCCATTTGAACTTTCAATCAAAGATCATCCAAGCTGAATCGAAATCGAACAAACCCACAATCATGGTTGGCGCAATTTCTCGAATGAGAACCCTTCGTGGGGTATAGTCTTCATTATACTTATATATGGATGTTAAGCTGATTCGCTGCAGAGACTTGCCCTTGTTCGAAATGGCTTCGGTGCAGCCGCCCTTCCTGCAGATGTGAAAAGTCTGGTCTTGAGCTGCGCCCATAAGATTAATGAAGGACACATGGGGCCACGGTTTGATATCTTGTGTATATTATATGCACAGTTTTTAATTAATTTTTCTGAAGGAAGTTCTGGAGACAGTTCATGCCAAGGTTAAAATACCACAATCCAGATGTGCACATGGATGTTATACGGACACAACTAAAAGGTGGTCCGGCAACTTTGACGATTAGTTTTGGTAAGGTTTCAGTCTTATTATTTGTACATATTATATTCTGATTCAGGAATTAGAGGGTGACAGGAAGGAAGTCATTGACGTCCAACACAAACATGAGAATGACATTGTTAAACAACTGCTGGAAGTTACCGGGGGTAAACAATTGCCCATAGACGACCGAGACAGTGTTCTGGCCAACGAATATCTAGCAGAGAAGTTGAGAAAAGAACAGGCAGAGGTTACAAAGCTTGCCCGAAGGGCTGCCAAAAAGGAAGAAGAACGGTTGAACGTAGGAACTGTTTGAGCCTAAAAAAATAAAATTGGGCAGATGGTGTGCTATAGCGGTGTCAGGAAGTGTATATTATCGTACAAAAATGTACTCTAAATTCATGCAACGCATATAAGGTACTATTTTAGATCATACATAAGTTTATCAATACATAATATATAAGCATGGTAGGGTTGTCTTTACAACGCTGTCTGATGCTTCATTAAAAACATGTATTAGTAAGCACATTTGATTACTGGCAAAGCTCCATGCAACTTGAGCCACGTCTGCTCAACAAAATTCAACATACCGTTGATTTAGTACTCAACTTCGACCGCAGAGAATCATGACTGAAACGAAATCTACATCCCCACTCAGTGCCCAAGAACAAGCCCGAATCCGCAGAGAACGTCGTCAAGCTAAAGTCTCCCAAGCCGGCACTTCCCGTTTGAATCGCATTACATCCACCCAAGGTTCTGGATTCAGAAGCGAGGGTAACGCTTAACTGGGTATTTCAGTCTGTATTTACTATATCTCTAACAATTTCGCAGAGCCTATAGAATCTCCCACAACACTATCCAAGCCAGGGAGTCCTCCATCATTGACCGGTTCATCATCAACACCGGATCCTCCAGATATCGATATTTCAGTCGCTGACCATGCACATGCCTACCCATCTCTTTCCCGGGGGGCCATATCAGCTGAGGACGAGCTACGCCAGGCCATGATGATGGATTCATTGTTTCGGCAACCCGTACCAGGTGCTGCTAGCTCTCCGGGTACTCCTGGGGCAGACGATCCATTCATGCAACTATTTCAGCAGATGGGTGGCATGGGGATTGGCCCAACTCCAGGAATGCCGGGAACCGATTCTGATATAGGATCAATAGGTGGTATGGGTGGCCTGGGTGGTCTGGCTAGCCTGGCTGGAATGGCTGGAATGGGAGGTGCTGGAGGTATACCGGGTATGTCTGGTATGGGGCAACAAGTGGCTCCATCAGTATCTCGAAATACACTATTGTGGAAGATTCTACACAGCCTTGTGGCAATGGCGTTGGCACTATGGGCCATCAACATGGGGAGCAACATATTTGATGGTTCCAAACTCCAGCGAGCTGAATCATTGAATCTTACGGCAAATGCAAAACCAGTATGACACATCTTTGAGTTGAATTAATATTGGCTAACCTCGGTGCTCAGCGTTTGTTCTGGTACTTTGCAACCATGGAACTTCTACTTCAATCCACTCGGTTCATGCTGGAAAAGGGTCGACCACCACAAGGCTCAATGCTTACTACCATTGGTAACTTTTTGCCGCCGCCTTTCAACGCTTATGTCACGACGTTGGCAAGATATACTGTTTTCTTTTCAACCATCATAGCTGACGCTGGTGTGGTGATATTTGTTCTTGGTGTTGCAGCTTGGTGGAATTCTCAAGTTTGACATGGAGATATATATATTCGTTGCTTTGTATGAGTAATTTCTCATAAATCATATGTTTTTCAGTACAGCAAAGAACAAAGACAACTTTTGTTCATTATGGTCAAACGTATAGTGCATTTTTAAAAACGGGTTATATCCAATGACCCTAGCTGCCATATCACTAATTTGACTATCACCGTTAAATGTCTGTTTATTACTAGCTTATGACACCGGGCGGCCGCCGTCAGCCAGTCCATTAAGGATTTCTACTAGATCTGGAGCTAGCCCATCCTGCAACACCGCCCACCTGCCCAGAGTACCTACTATTACACGTAAGCAACTCTCATCCGACAGTGATAGGGCTGCCGGATTTAGTAGTAATAAGGTGGATGTCTGACAGCAATAGGGCGGCCATCATTTAGTGATAGGGTTAGGGTAGGCCCTGGAATTCAGCCTGATCTAGGCCTAAGCAACATGAGTACATAGAAAAGTAAGCATGAGCATGTAAGGGGGTCGTTTTAGCTCTCAAAGGGACTCAGTCTGGCTCCCTTGATGCTCGATTCCACTTTCCTCGTCTTGTCTCCAAAAGATCATATTTTGGCTCCTCTGAACCTATTTTAGATCTAAATTTGGAGATTGCCCCCTGCCGTATTCACCTGCATCCTGCAGATTTGATTCGACTGTCCCTCCTAGGCCGTCTTTTGTAGCATCTAATGTGATCATTGAGGCACTCTGGTCTGAAACCCACGGAAAGTCGGAGAGATTGGCAGTATAATTTTTAGGTGCTCATGTAGCAGTGCCCACGGGCAATCATATACAGATTGTAGTAGCACATATTGGCTTCATATAAACGCCACAGCGGATTCCAGTGAAAGAGATCTGAAGTGATGTGGGCAACCTCCAGATAGGCTGCAGTATGAGGATCTGACTCCTTGGCGATTATACGGCTATCGGAGTAGACAGGAGAAGTACGGCAGACGTTTAGTATGGATATATGACCGAAGTACTGGGTAAAAAAACTAAGAGGAAGGAGCAATCGATGATTATCTCTGTCTTTGGTAAAGGCAGGTATCATGAATGCTCCGTTAGCAGGTTCGGACCAAGTCCCTTCTTTGATAAATCCCTCCCAAGAAAACATATTTCGGTAGGGAGAAGGTGCATCACTGTAACCGAGTCCCAGAAATTAATGTTCAAAAGTCCCCAAAGAACTTTCTCCTCAGCTTCTCTATGTCCAGCTCCTCTACCTTTGGCTCCACAAACTTATCAACCTCCTCTCTCCAAAACTCATCGTACGGATTGACATGCCATGCACTAGTATATTCCCAGTAATCTGGCCACCATCCCGCTGTTTCCCAATCAATAATCCCGACGACCTCGTCTCCTCGAACAATAATGTTCATTGTGTTCAAATCCCCATGTGTGAATGTTGGCTTGGCGCAAGATTGATTATGCCATTCCACGAGCCTGCGCACGTCAGGCGGATCTTCATTTCGGCCTTCGTAGCCTTCGCGCAGATGTCTATGGAAGTCTTGTACATTATCAAATGGCCCGTGATACGATACCCCAGCGAGTCGCTCATCAAATAATGGTCCGCCTGCGACGTTCGAAATGCCTTGGCCTGAAGGAGGGGGGATGCGCCGGATCTGGTCGACCATGTTCTTAATCTGTGCTAATATCTTCTCCTTGGATTCCACACTTCGTTCTAGCCAGCCGTGCCTCAAGGTATGTCCTTGCACCCTCTCCATCAATATATACCTCATTCCGTTCCGTTCAAATGCGCAGTGCACTTTGGGAACAGGAATCGAGGTGTGCTTGGCGACAAATTGCATCGTTGCTGCTTCGGCAGGTTGACTCAAGCTCCCACATTTGATGCAGAGGTTGGAGAACATAACAACGGGGCCACGGCGGTGCAGAAAACGACTCAAAATTCGAAGCGTCGCGAGCACGAAAAGCCGTCGAAGGGGAGTGTCGTTGATACTCAGGCTAGGCTTTGATTCCGTGTTTGAGGGCGATGAAACCGGGAGAATAATGGAATCCCTTTCACTCATGACTTCGTCTTAGGATGATCAATGCACATTAAAGTTGGAGAGTTCTTCGTATAAAATGGAGCGTCGTTTGAGGTTAGCCAGCGGCTGAAATAGGCGCGACCTGCACAAGTCGAGTTCGAGGGCCAGGGCTTGAAAGTCGAGGTCTTGTTGTGCAGGTCGCGCCTAATAAGGAGGCTGGATAAGCGCTATCTACTCGTTACAGGCCTTTAGTACCGGAAAATGGGATTGTTGGGTGGCTCAGTCATCTACCCCGAAACAGGCATGGCTGCGACCCTCAGGATAGATAGCCTCACAATTACTGGACCCTAAAGCCAGTTATTGACAACTATCACCACTCAAAATTGATGCGACCGACTTGGGATTAATTCTGGCTTCAATGCGATCAGTAATTATATTAGAATATCTTCTTTCACGATCAAATTCCATTCTGGTGGCGATGACTTTTGCTTTTTCGACTTATTCAGCACTGAAGCCAACATACGGCCATTTTCCGGTACTATAGGCCTGTGACGAGTAGACAACTTCCCGTAACGGCTGGAGGTTCTGCAGATCCCAGTTCTGGAATTTTCAAAATGATGATCTGGAACTTCATCATTATTTCTAGTGATAGGTAGTCTGTGTGACGCCTAGGAGGTTGCCGTGAGTGAATAGTACGGATAGTAGCTACAGAGGACGGACCACTAGCTTCAGAGGATGAGTGATGCATGATGTCTCACCGACATATATAGGGGACTCTGGAGTGTGTGCGTGCTCTATCCTCTACTCGTCACAGTCCTTTATTACCAGAAAATAGAATTTTTGGGTAGCTCAATCATCTACTGCGTAACAGGCATAGCTGAGATCCTCGGGGAGATGGCGGCCTCACGAATAACTGATACTAAAGCCAGTTATTGACAACTATCACTACTTAAAATTGACTCTCTAGCCCTTTCAAAAGATCCCAAGTTGGAACTTTCTCGATATAGCCGCTTCCACCCACAAATCGGTCCTCTGCTTTCTTCTTTTCAACATACCACATTGCTGTGTCCCTAACTGCATTCCAGTTAACATTGCTGGTGCCCAAAGCTTTCTCATCTGCTTGCAGCGCTGCTAAAGCCTCCTGTACCCAGCTAATGCAGTTCCATCCTGGCTCCTCAGGCTTAATTGGTATCTCTCGGATAATTTTCTCAACGTGGTCCTTGCGATTGATTTTCCCAATCATAACTCGAACTAGTATAAAATTGGTAGGTTTGAGACTGATTGTTTGCTCATGGAAATACCAGCCGGTATAAAGCTCCTTGGCATGATACCGTGTTCCTTTTGCTGTTTGCTGATCCTTATCCACTTCCACCTTGGGCCCAACTATGAGAGCCCAGTGATACCTGAATTGATTGTTAGGAGGCATTCAAATGTCACATAGCATGGATGTAGCATACGTATCTTCTTTGTCAGGCATTGTACGTTCTCCTTGTGGTCGATAGTAAAGCGCAACGTATAGACGGTCCTTTTTTGGAGGCATACTGGAAGATTTGATATCAATGGGTGGTTTGCGCTAAGAGAGCGGAAAGGAATTTGGTTAATGGGAAAGACTAGAAGCAGAGATAGAAAATAGTGAATCTAAGAATTGTAAATCGCTGTAGATGGACTATCTAGCCATGAAGCTTACTTATATAGTTGAGTCTTCTTCCTAGAAATAGGTCGTATCTTAACAAGCGCCGGTGCGGCTACTAGCCGCTCAAGAGGAGTTTCAAAAGGCGTGTGATGAATTGAAAATAGAACAAATCAAACACTGCGGCTATTAGCCTGAAGGAAAATAGAAATAACGGATTATGCCCAGAATGACCCTGCTAAAATAAACGCCCAATCACTGTGCCCTCAATGTGCTACCCAAGGGCATCCTGTCGGCCGCTCACGATTGAACCTTCTAAACTATCCTATTGGCCGCCCATGGTATCCTCCTGAACTTTGCTGCCCGCCGTCTAGGGCGCCGGCCTGAACCACCCTGCCAGCCGCCCAGGGACCCCCCTGAACCATCCTGTCGGCCGCCCGAGGCATCCGCCGCCGGCTACTCTGTACTTTCTGCCGCCCGCTGCGGCGGCGCTGCCCAAATACCCTCCTGCCAGCCGTATATGTATGGTGTACCGCCCAGTCAACACCTCGACTCTCGAGACACCCTAGTGCTACAAATACACTAGGGATCCTCAAACATCAACCTGACGGAACGAAACGGACTTTAAATTGCTACTTGGCATAATTCTATCTAGCTGGATGGCTGTTAAGCAATCCTGAAAGTTCAGTGCGCTGTGGTGGCTAAGTCACTGGGCCACTGCCTAGACACCACTTTAAACTCACAAAGTCCGTGTGGTAATAAAACTAGAAAGTCCGTTCCGATCAGTCAGGTTGATATTTGAGGATCCCTATAGTGATAGAAGCTCTAACGCTTTAGACTTTAGTCGATGATCTACGGAGTACATAGTCCACAGAGTTTGCTGACTTACGGAGGTGACTCAACGCATTGCCGCACCTTGGAACGTAACCGGAGCCTAAAGTTATAGAATCCACTCGAGATATATAAAGAACTTCCAGGTTATTGCCAAGAAAAACTCCTGGATCATGCACAATAACCTGAAACTGCAGAATCCGCCTGATGACCGCACTACCTTTTGAGATCCGCACACCTTTAACATGAACATAGCTCCAGGGCACAGCTAAAGGGATAGCTCATTGCATAATGGTTCACCTATTTTAAGTGATTTCCTTGCATCTTAGTTTATTTAGGACGATGGTAAGATAGACGAAGAAGAATTAAGGTAGCCCTTAAAAAATCACAAAAAAGTCAAGTATATGTATGTATCTACTACAATATCAATCAATAATTTAAAGCCAAACCTGCCGTATTCTGCTAGATATCAGAGAGAAAGGAGACCATGTTTTACTGAATAGTCTCTCGCCCTTGCAAAAGATCCCAAGTTGGAGGTTTAGACGGGTCGTAGTCACCTTTCCCATCAAATCGGTGCTCTGCTTTCTTCTTTTCAACATACCACATTGCTGTGTCCCTAACTGCATTCCAGTTAACATTGCTGGTACCCAAAGCTTTCCCATCTGCTTGCAGCGCTGCCAAAGCCTCCTGTACCCAGCTAACGCAGTTCCATCCTGGCTCCGCGGGCTTAATTGGGGTCTCTCGAATAATATCCACAGCGCTGTCCTTGTGCTCGATTTTCCCGACCATAACTCGAACTAGCAATGCATTGGTGGGATGGAGATTGATTGTTTGCTCCTCGAATACCCAGCCGTGAATTCCCTCCTTCGCATGATACCGTGTTCCTGTTACCATTGCCCCGCTCCTATCCACTTCCACCTTGGGCCCAACTATAAGAGCCCAGTGATAACTGAATTGATTGTTAGGAGGTATTATGTCACATGACATGGATGTAGCATACGTATCTTCTTTGCCAGGCATTTTGGCACTTCCTCCTCGAGCGTAAAGCGCAACGTATAGACGGTCCTTTTTTGAAGGCATACTAGAATATTTGATATCAATGGGTGGTTTGCGGTAAGAGAGCAGGGAGGTAGCGAAACCTCTCTATTTCGGCGTTGAACTCTTAAACATCTAGGCTTTAAGCGCGTATCGGCGCCATTGGCGGCAACCCATCGCTGGTCGACTCTGAACTTGGAGGCTGTGTTCTTTTATCTTCTAACCTTCTAACCTTAGATCTAACCTTTAGTATATCGAGAGGAACCATCCGAGTAAATCTGAACCTATACGTATTGACATGTATGGAGAAAAATATTTATTTATTTGTATATCGCTTTAGGCTAGTATAGACGGTGATGATACATAGTAGTGCTCAACTTGTAAAAATATCAATTTTGAGTATTACGTATAACTTCAAACTGTCAGAATACAGTACATTGCACAATTTTTTAGATACTGGGCTAGGTTAGCATGACCGTACTTAGCCTCGATGATTTTATCATGAGGTCGAATACAGATGAAACTATGGTATTTTGAGTGGATATCTTGTATCCTTTCTTATAAGCATTCAATCAAAATACACTTTTCACACATAATTCGTATCATCACTAGCTATGGTATAAATAGTGTACCCTACGTTTATCCTTTGTACATTCGGCCGCTCAGCTACGGAATTCTACTTTACATAATTTTGTTTGACAATATAAGTCTAGATGTTTGAGATCAGATGGGTACTTAAGTAATTATCATCATCATTACAAGCACGAATGACGGCTCCATGAATTGACTACCATCTGCCCTCAACGCTGTCCGCCTAATACCCAAGATATCATTCGCCACACTGGGGCCCGATATTGATTTAGCAGGTTTGTGTGAGGACACAATGGAATATTGAAGAGAAGCTGTATAGTGTAGATTTGAAAAATGGAACAATTTCATATTGATCTACATGGAATTAAGCACTGCGTAAACGATACGGCGCGATAACGCCATGATATTATGAACCATTTTAAGATCAGAATCTGTGATAAACTCCAACCCGTGAAGATCAACTTTAACAAATTTAGTAGTTGTGGAGGAGTCGGGCGGCGAGAATGTTTGTGACATCTCAGGGCAGCCGCCGGCGGACTTCATTACCCAGGCACGCGGACCCCCTCCCTTGACAGCGAGGCCTCAATAAAAGACATCAAAGGGTGCCTAGGGGTGCGGTTGTCACTACTTATACATAACACTCTAATGTAATATTTGTTGTGGCAAACAATTTAGACGCAGTTAACAGTGAAAAACAAAAAAAAACAGAAGACCACCCTTGCATAACACCATGATAATATGACACATTGAAATCATCTCACTGATTTAGTTTATCAACAACGATAAACAAATTAACTGCACGAGTGATTAACTATATATGTACATGTCTAATAAACGTAAAACATACTGGCATATAATCAAAACCTGAATTCACGAACTCGAAATCTGTTTCTTCGGATGAATAGGCATAAAGTTACCTATTATTAATGCGGGTCTAAACCGTGTCAGTACTCCTGAACAGGGGTTCATGGCGGTCCATACACATACATATCATAGCTATCCCTTCGGATGGTGAATGAGAAACAGCAATGTATCAGCTTATCACTCGCATTCTGGTCTGGGTTTTTTAGATGGCAGCTAGTTAACATAGCCTTCTGAGATGTATCAAATGCTATGGTCCCAAACTTTTGCCAATAGCTGACAGCAGAATCTTCAACAACAAGTTCATAGATTGCCAATTTTCCCTGCGTTTTGTTCAGAATAAATTAACGGTTACCGAAGAAATGGAATGACTTACATCTCGCATTTGTTCGATAGGAACATTGATGAGCTCAGCAAATTCCTTGTTCCCTCTAAAAATTTCTCCGGTCCTTCTCCACAGACAGGCAGGAACGGCCATGGAAGCAAATACTCGATCATACTCTAAAAGACATTTTTCGAACCATTCCTCCACATGGACTAAGTCTAAATCGGTCAATGAGTGTGTTCGTTCTCTGAATTTCGGTCTAAATTCGTCTAATTTTGCTAGTATCTTCTTTCTCGAGCTAGGCTGCATATTTTTGTCCATATACTGCGACAGCCTTGCGTAGCCTTTCACATAGTTGAAGGGCTTCAGCAATCCTGCTTCTAGTTTTGCCTTCAATACTTGTTTCATTCTCTCTTCTGGGGCTTCTTTTGAAGGATCCGCAGCTGTCAGATAATAATTCTCTCGTGCTCTCTCTGAAGGCCTGACACTACCGGGCCGCGCTATTAATGAACCGACATTATTAGGCGGCACAAGACGTTGAGTATTAAATCCGCTGATATCGGTCGAAGTTGTGGCGTTAGGTGGGAGCCCTTGAGAATTATCAAAAAGGGCTGGGTTGTTGTTGTCGAACAATTCCTCCGTATACAGGTTTCCGAGAAAATCACTGAGCAGATTGAACTCGCTGGAAACTTCTGGTGCAGAAAACATCCACTGTTGATGATAAGGATTTGTGAAATTAGATTGTTGAGGGGGCGCGATTTCCCAATCACTAACTCCTAAGACTGTCATCTGTCAAAAATGAAGGGGGCATTAGGATTTATACACATGACAACATACATGCCTGGGAATTAGCATTCATGTTTTGCCGGGGTGCTACCGAAACAATAGAGGACGGTGCAACTACTGACGGGAGGCTACTGGTCCTAGATGCTGGCAAAGGTGGTGGTGGGAGTGAGACTGATGGCCCGGAAGCCGAGAGCTTCGCTTCCTGTTGCTCTGAACTGCCATTGATCGGAGGAGTAAGCGAGTTTTTGGATGGTGACATGGTATGGTCTTCTTGACTACTATCTAGAGGATTGGGTGATGTCTCGGATTTGTGTTTCTTTGGTTCCCGCGGCTCGTCGTGGCAAAGATGGCCAATATTCCTTTTCACACAACGTGTACAGGGTCGGACTAAACAGAGCACAAACAGTTATTATGATTAGACTTCCTATCTTTCCAGAACAGGGCAACTGATGATATCGTTCCACGTCCCAACCCAAACTGCTGGGAGAGAGATTGGTGTTGTTTCCCAGATAAGGGCTGAAAACGTACCATCGTTGCATGTCATGTGCGATCGACGGCAATACACACAAGCTATCACGCGACCTCAAGTCAGTCTGCAAATCTGAGGTTGCTCGCTGTGTCGCTGAAAAGACCAATGACAACAGCCGGTGTAGCATTAGTATTAGAAAATTGCTCACCATGGTTAACCTTGCGCCGTTTCTTGGGGCTCCTCCCGGCAGAGCTGGCGGCCGTGTTGGAGGCTGGGGGGGATTGAGAGTCAGTACCCGGGTGTGCGGCTACTTGGCCTGAGTTTGCTGAAGTTTCTCCTTTGTCGTCGTGATGATTTCCCACGCGGTCATTGTTTTTGTGATGCACCTCGGTATCTATCATATTTGTATGTGTTGTATGAATATAGTGACGTTTTTTGTTTTTTTAATTGTCGTGAACCACTACTAGAAACGCGGGGGGTGTGGTATTTTTTTCTTTCAAAATATTGCCGTGTATGTATGTTCGACGAATGGCTGCTCGCTCGAATGGGATGAACAGTAATAGGTATCTGAGATCGAAATAACTCAATAATGATTATTCTATCGTCCACTGATTGCTGCCTATCGTGCGAACTAATTGTGTTCTCGTAGCCAGGCACTGCTCCTCTTCGCTTTAGACCTGTCCGTCGCTTGACTGCAGTAATCCAACAGGCTGGGTTCCTCCTTTAGTTAATGTGGTAGTGCACGGTACAAGATGGTCGTTGCACTGCTGCTGCAGGCTCCGTCTTTGAGAAATAAGTTTGTGGAGGATATCCTTTCGGTCCTAAACTTTCCGCGTGCGAATGAGCCGAATCCTTGGAATGAAACAAGGTGAATAACGTTCACACGAATAAACAGAGGGAACATATAGCGTTGAAGTGTATAAGTGCAAAATTAGAGCCAGGCGGCACTTACTGATAGCAAAGTGATTGGAATGTATGATGATTGAGAGACAGCTTCCTTCGCCCTGCAGGTGCACTAGGTACCGCGCAGGCCATGGACTTTCTGAACGGTTTGTTTAGTATTTTTTCTAGCAAAAGGCCGGAAAGAACCCCGAGCCTGACAACTGCACTGTTGTAGTACTGCGGGTATGGTTGCGCCTTGGATAAGTATGTGGGCTTGTGTAGCCACAGTGGATGTGATACTGAAACTAGAGATAGGCCCGGTGATTTGATTCAGCATATGAAGTGCTTAATGTACTCGTATGTAGGGTAAAGTGCTATGCGTTGCTCAATCCCCTGGTAATGTTTTGGATAAAAATTCGTAAAAATGACTAAGACTGAGATGATTCTTAATTATTTAATTATCACCAAATGACAAGACAGACGCAACAATTATCGAGAAATACCCTGTGAGACAAAAGATCAGTATAAATACGTGATAAGCTGCACTGGGCTTGCACAAATCAGCATGGAGACACGCTGGTATGAATGGATCAAACCGTCATTCAACAAATTCGGAAAATGCAAAACGCCATAAAAACAAGACAAATATTTACAGATGAAAACGTCTTTCACTTATACATATGAGTGCCAAAACATAGAAGTATTGCCGCAAGCACAAAAGTCGAATTTACCGTACCCGTGCCTGCGAGTTGAACAAATAAAGTTATCGTTCCCTCCACAAACCCACCACAACTAAACGGCCCCCAAGCACTGAAAGCATTTCAGAAAGTTTAAACTATAGTGCTGCTCATGCTGTTGAAGATATATTATGCCTAGCAATGAAATCCATCCAGGAAAGGGAGGATGCTGGGTTCAATCCCAACTGAAGTGGCGAGGCAGTTTGATGGACCACAACTCCGGCTCAAAGCATGCTTGGAATTGTCGCAAATCTAAGGTTGATAACCCATCGAACAATAGGGCTCTGAGTGAAGAACGTCAAGTGCCAGCTGTATATCTTCAAATATTTGGATAGGTTGGACAAATGCCTGCATCAATTTAATTACTGGTTGTGCAAATTCTACTATCCTGATGGCTAAGACTGAGTGTTCCACTACTGCACCGCCACAACACCTTGTCTCCCATTCCTTGGTGACCCTATCTAGCTGTGCACTGAGACACAGAGTTTTGAAAGTCTGATTGTATTACATCATGAGGAAAAACAGGACAGACAAACTTGAATCATGACAGTGTAGTACATATAATGTAGTTCATATGACGGAGTAGGCTGCATCTCTACAATGACAGTACTACTACAAGCTGCTTCATTGATTCTTCATCACCGACAGCTGTTACGCTGCTTCATCTCGTTACTACCGACAACTTTCAAGCTGCTTGTTCTCTTTATACACACTGTTTCGAATGGTAACCAAGTTGACCGGCTGTCCAACAGAATTCTTATTTACCACACAAACCAGTCTACCTGCATTCCGAGTCTACACGATTATACCTGCATTACTCTATACGAGTCTACATGCATATCCTCACAGCGGGACTGCATCCTCATTGAAGATTGAAGAGTTACACAGAGACGTCTATCCTCTGAAGAGTTTCCGAGAAAAGCCCATCTCCGCAGCGGAGTGCACCATCTGAAATCTTACAAAAGCTGCCTATCTTCGCCATCTTCACGGGATTGCATTATAATCGGAGTTTTGCTTGAAAAGATGCCTATCCCCGCAGCAGGAGTGAATTAGATTGAAGCTTTGCTAGAAGAGCTGCACATCCCTACAGCGGGAGTGCATTATGAGAAATTTTGCTAGAAGAGCTGCACATCCCTACAGCGGGAGTGCACTACTATGAATCCCACACATCATGCATGTCACACAGATGATTGAAGTTGGATTTACTACAAGCCTGACATTCCCGAGAAATCCTCCACAAGGTTGTGTTGACCGTCAAGGTTGCAGGGAGGATTTCTCGGTCACGTGCACGATGGCTTGGCACTGTTTAGCAAAGCTTAAAGTCAGAACTCAGTTTAAAACTTCTACATACAACACACATGACCATCCTCGAGCTTTGACGGGACGCTAACAACTTTTACATTGTAAAAAACATGTCCGTCATATTTTCAGTGTTACCCTGCCCTAGGAGCCTTCGACTTAAAATTAGAGACGCTTCCCTTCCATCTCGATTAAGTCACCCTCGAAGAGGCGTCTCAGTTTCATTCTACCGTCTCGGCTCAAAATATCTCTCTAAAACCTGCACACGCTCCGCCGGTATTCCAGTGCCTTTTTGGCATCTCACTGTCCGACTTGTTTAGCTACAAGTGTAGTCCGACGGCAGGTTCATCTCTGCTTCGTCTCCTTTGCACACGCATACAAATACTTTGTCACTCGTTCCGAAACGTGTTAGGGCTTATACAGTTCGGTTTCACGAGACTCCTACTTGTAACATGTCAGCCAGCGCCTATATCCTTGTTGTTTTTGGTGGTGGGATTGGCGACGACGACATAGTCTCAGATTTCGCCGGCTTTAGCAAGTACTTTAGAGAAGATCAGAAAGCAGAAGTGACTTCTATATCAAGCATTGACCTGGGCGTATTTATCAGAGATGAACCACTCCTCTTTGGAAAAGAAGGCTGCGAATTTGGTCGCCGAAAGGTTTATTCCGCTGAAGAACATACAGCCGCAGCCGGTAACTTTTTTTATACTCTCGTTGCCGAACAAAGCCTCAAACCGACTATCCTTAATTGGTCCGAAAATGTCGCTCACCGTGCCCAGGCGGGTGATTCGGTACTACTAATATTCTGCGCTCATGGCCACCCAGATGGTCGCATTCAGCTAGGGTTAACACCTGGACTCGAGTCCACTCTGGAGTGGTTCGAAATCAGTGTGTCTCTGAACAAATTTTCGACTGGTATATCGGTCACGATTCTTAATAGCGCCTGTTACTCGGGGGGCTGGGCTAGGAATATCCGGAATACTAGTACGGGACGAGAGTTAATCCACGCAGCATGCCAGAGCGGTGATACCACACCAGCATCAAGATCGACCTCCGGTGCCTACAGATGTGGGGTATTCCCTATGGAAGTGGTCAATGCACTTCTAGCTCGCGGATCTGTCCTAAACTACAGAGATCGAGTTGCGCTTCACTGCTCTAGGTCGACCGAGCCATTTCTTCCCGATATTCACATGGACCCAGCGTCAGCGACGAACGAAAATGTGGTCACATGGTTTCACGCGTGGCCAACGGCGATAGTCTGGGAGAGTGCTACTTCTATCTTTGTAAGGCTTCTTGCGAATGTAGGAGGATTGTTTGGTGCGCCCAAACCTAGGGGCGTCCATGCAATGGAATGTGCTATCAGGAACAGCAACATTCTATCGAGACCAGATACTTCGATTTTTAATCAAGCCCGAAAGTACCTAGCTGGAACGCTTAGACAAGAGGAGGTGCTTGTTCTCCAGGAAGTTATACGAACACGGCGAAGACTGCAAAGAACCGTCTTCGAAATATTCACCAATGCGGTTGATAGTGGAGTTTTATCGCTCCATGCGTTACGGTTTGGGGTGAGAAGCGACGGATTTTCCTTGGATTCAGTAGTTCATAATTACCGAATATTAGAGAAATGCATGCCGGAAGTGGCTAGTGGGCAGCATGTGTATGGAATCCGTCATATACATGCTGCACCACTATTGTGGCTTGCCTGGGTGGTAGGCGTTTGTCGTGGCCTCGAAGACACATATGCCTCGATTCCGAATCTCCGGGATGTTGTCTTGAATGCCGGACATAGTTGGATACCACCTGGTGCCGTAGACTTCTGCGCAATATACCCGAGGGTTGGCCGAAACGCGACCCTAAACTTCTTTGATTTCCACCTGCCGGTAAATTTGGACCATTACAATTGGCTCAAAAAAGACTGGAAAGGCCCCCTGTCTCAAGAACTTGTATTCTTATAAGTTCTTTAGAGAGGTGAGTCCTAATTCTTCAGAGTGGTTTTACATTAAACCTACTCCATAAGAGGCAAAGAAACTAACAAGTTTGCACCTTTAATGTTTGATTTTTAGCAATGCCTTGCCTTGCTACCTTTTCACTTTTTTATCACGATCACCTTAGGTTTAACCTTACTAATACATCTTGCTCATGGCTACTATGGAATCGCGGTTTTACCCCGTGCCAGAACTCTTTCAATCCTACCCCAGTTATAGATCTGGGATTGCAACTAACCTTACGGATAAATATGCTAACCTATGTATACTTCCAGTGCCTTTGCTCTCAATTGTCGTGCTCTTTTGACTATATTACAGTATGTTTAACTAATTATATTCTAGCGAAATCTACCCTTAAAAGCTTACCCTGCACCTAGCGGGTTCGCTGAGATTCACACGCAGTTAAATGAGACAACAAGCAGTTTGACAAAGTTTATGTGTTGGCACTTACATATCTTTCCAGCTCTCAGTAAAAAATATGTAGATGGATTCAGTAGTTAGATTTGGGTTGTGAACAGGTGGAAATCTTGAAGTAGTATGAGCTCAGTACACAAAATAGATCTAGCTCAGATTTTATTCTACGGGTCGTGTACGAGCTCTATATTATGGGTACCTTTCTCTTGTATTGAGATAGCTGGTTAGCGAATCCGGGGGATGTACTACCTATTAGCTAGTCTTACTCAAAAAATAGAAGTACAGTCATAATATAACTGAGTTTTTCGGAAGACAATGTCTAGATATCGACATTTTCTGATTCCTAGACCGAAAGAACAGGTAATTTGGGAGGCATACTCAGTCCAGCTGGATGGGCCCTGTGGTGCAAACGATCCGTATATTCTCGTGATAAAATATACGTGCACCTATACCGACTGACATGGATAAATTTATACCTGCATTGCACTACTATGGGCAAGTAACTATAGAAAGTGATGATAAAATATCATGAAAATTGTTATACTCTATAGCGCCAATTATAACAATCAGGTTGTAAAGATATCCATTTTGGCCATTATGCATTATATAATATAAACTTCAAGTCAGTATAATTCATATGCCAGTACCCGATTATTTGTGAGTTGGCGGTAGCTGGTACGTAGCCGGACGGAATCCTACTGCCATGTACACAAAATGATTCTCAGGCACCTAGCCGCGGCGATTTCTCTTTCTTAATTCCGGACACCGACTTTTATGTTCCAACTAAGTACCTTCCCACAGCTCTCAAATTGAAAGGTGAACGGTGAACGGCTCTAGACCACGGTTGATTTATTAATTCTTGATTTTAATTTTTACTAGCTGATATACCCGCGTCTCTATCATTCGTAATAGATCGCTACCTTTCGAATTCTATGATAGATCATAGACTTCCTATCCTGGAAGTAAACTTTACATCTCATATTGACCATGCCACCAAATACATGTTCCACTAATTTTAAAAAGCGATTAGACATGTTGCTCGGTGAGAACTCGATTCCGTGAATCTAGACATAATTTCTAAGTAATAATTCTAGTTGAATACCGAAACTTGAACCGCGAGGATTTGGAATCACCGACAAACCCCGTACTCGATGTTAAGCTGAAGGATATTGTAAAACAAGCTGAAAGATGTGCTGTCTACAAAGAGAGTCAGAATTGCAAGGACGAGCACCCAGAACATGATGCAGCAGGCACTACTCTATGGAATCTTACTACTACACTATCTAGGAACTCATCGGATGCCGATTATACAGAGGGTTCCATGAATTCAAGAATATTGCACGGTATGAACACCCGAGGACACATATTTTACACGCCTTGAGATCTAATAACCTTAAGTGAGGATATTTGCTTATTATCTTCTTGATATCGCCCAATCATCTGAAAGCACTCGGTACGAGAACATATTACGAGTGTTCAAGGTGGCTATTAAGATAGGTCGAATATGCTTGGGTTGGCTTATGCTGAGTTTTGATAACTCGAGTTAATTGAATATAGATAAAAGAGACCTCCATTGGGCAGGAAAAATAATGGAGAGAGCGGCAATCTATCAAGGAAAAATAGCAAAATATTTAGATCAAAATATTTCTGCCGAAGACAAAGAATCAATCAAAATTCAATTGTGCGAATACTTCACACTCAGAATTGCATTGGCTTCACGGCAATCAAATCATAAAATGGCAGAACTCATGTTCGGACAGGCAACGGATATCTCCAAAGACCTCTCAAATTCAAGAGCTTTTACAAATCTAGCCACAGCCTTGTTCGACATAGGCAACGATCTTTTGTCCCAAGACTCGTTTATTCAAGCAATAAACTGGCTTGAAAGGTCATTTAATTTGTTAACCAAAGAGGACCCCACACATTTTTCAAATAACGATGATGACTTTGCACTAACTGTTATGCAAAGCCTAGGTAGGTCTAATAATCATGTGGAGTGTAAATTCTAATTAGAACGTTAGCTAAGGCATGTATCAAAACTGGGACCCTTGAAAATCTCAAGAAAGCAAAAAACATTATTGATATGATGCACCAGGAGTGGCCCACTCGTACAACTGTGCAGCTTTTGAGACTAGATCTAGTCGCTGCCGAGTCACCTGATGATACAACTGGGTACTGTGAAGTTATCATGAGAATGATAACTGTGACACAGCTTAGTGAAATCACTTTTAAGTCAATTCTAGGTAGGATTAATGTACTTGTTGCAAAAAAGGCTAGTATATTAGGATGTAAATGTCTCGATACGCTTATTAGCAAGCGACTACTTCAGCTAGAGAAAGATGACTGGCTGGAACAGGCTTTTGTGACTAGACTATGGATCACTATCCAGGACTCCCATGCATGTCAAGAAGAGTCTATTGTAGAATCCCTAAAGACGCTACTGGACTTGATCGTAAAACAGCTATCAAACACTCTCTCTGCCAAAGCTACTCATGCTGCGCAAGTACTACTGTGGAAGGTTTCGGAGGTTTTCTTCACACAAAAAAACTGGAGACTTTCTTATTCGTGGTGCAAATTAGCTCTACACATGGTTTTTGATAAGTCCGGAGAATTGAACGATGCAAAAATTGCTAGGTGTGTAAATTCCTTAATATTCCTTGATGAACACGACCAACATCCATAGACGAATCATTATTTGTGCAATTGAAATGAAAGAATATGGCATTGCAGCCGAAACGTTTAACGACATGAAGACGTCTAGCCGCGAAGCTCCACTATCTCGATTCTTGATGTTCAAAGTTGCATTACGAAATTTAGATGATGATCTTGGTAATACCTAGCTAAAAGAAAATTCTGATATTATAAGTACTGACTCCTAAATTTTATAGCTCTAGCATGCCTTCTAAGTATATGTGAAAATCCCGCTTCGGATAGATTTATAATATATGCATGTGCGTTAGATGCACAGTATGTTGGAAATCAGAAGCTTGCATTGAAATCACTAGAAACCATACTAGAACAAGTGGAACTGTATTCAGTAGAAATATGCCACATACCGTGTCTATTTCGGAGCACTATTAGACTTAGGATGGCAGATATTGAAGCAAACAGTAATTCGATCTCAGGCGTAGAATCTCTCTGCAAACTATACGAACAAGGTTACCAAGTAACATCATTCAGATAATCACTCCTTTCTAACAACTAGCAGTTCTCAAAAATGCTGAAAAGTCAAGACAGAAATCGCGAAATTCAGGAAAAAGAGACTATTTGTTTGAAGTTAAGGAATTAAACTGGCTAAGCCGCAATGCATACAACTTAGGTCTGCGTGGTATTGCCGAATGGCCGCCAGATCTTACACTTCGCATATTAACAACGTGCGGAAAGATCATGGAACTTTATCCAGAAGATATTGATTGTGTAGTCTATGTAGAGATATCTCATAGACGCCTCTTATGTGATTATCTCTGCGCATCTCTGTGCATTGAGATGGCCCGGATTGAAGAGGGAATTGAGAAGCAACTTCAACGGTATTTAATAGCTAAAAATTTCATTCGAAGCTTTCGTAAAGAACTTCCAGAAAGAATGGCGCAGCTTGCAGAAAAAGACAAACAGGATCTTCAGAAAAAACAGACAAGTCTAATTACATATGATTTTGAGGCAGCGACAAAATTGAAGGAGATAGACACCCTTCATGAAATTGTGGACGAGTCGATAAATTTTGCAAATGATACCATTTCCCAACTAAATATCATGTCTGATATTGTGTTGTGCTCGGGGTTCCCGGGTGAGATAGTACTGGCGGTCTTGCAAAAACTGGTAGGCGCCATGATTAATGCAAAAAACTACGAGAATGCAAAATTGGCCCGATGGATTCGATATCTAGTCCAACTAGCGATGGTGAAAGATTCTACCGTTGCCGAGACATTCCTCCTTCAAGCCGTAGAGCTTGTTAGAAACTCTAAAGGTAGAGGTTCATACCCACAGGAAGAAATCCAGTGGCTAGTCGGTAAGCTCTACTTTATTTGATATCGATGGAGTATTTAATGTATCAATGAGTTACAGCAACAGCATGGAACAAGTCTATCGACTTCAACTGGTGAGTTTCTTTCTAAGTCTACATTACGAATTTTTGTCTAACTACAGCTAAATGCTAAAGTGCATCAAACGAGACTAATGGTTTACGGTTTGGTGAGCTTGCGGTTTCGCTAGCTGCCTTACTAGAAGATAAAGCCTTACTTCACCATTTACAGGCAAACATATTAGAATTAAGCAATGGAAAATGTTGAATCCGGTCTTGGATAATTATGTTGGCAAAATGATGCGCTGCTGGTCACTAAGCATGGATACTGGTTCGTAACTTGTAAGTATGGCCGGGATGAAAATAGGTAGTCTCGTTCCCAGCGGTGGCGTTGTTGCTCGTACCTCGGGGTGAAAGTGAGTGCAACGAAAACGCCCGACTGGGAACGAGACTAGAAAATAGGAGTTTTACTCTTTTTTATATATAATTTGTATTTTCTGTCATGTAGTCTCGTACCCAACGGTTTCGACGCGACGTTGCTCGTAACCTCGCGTACCGCTTTGTCAATTGGCTACACGGCTAACAGACTAATGCTTTGTGATCTCCTCTGCATACAGTAGTAGGTCGAAAGCTATGTCAGAGTGGTATTAATTCTGATCAGTGATTCTTGATCATTGAGATATCGTGAAAAAACAGTCTGAAAATGGTATTGCTACCATAGTAATGTTCAAACCCTATCCCCCGTTTTACTACTGCACTGTAAATTAAAACTGCCCTGTGCGTAACGTATGTAAAAAAGTAAGATGTGCTAAGCACATGAATCCCCTAAAAGCACCTGCTATGTATGACGTAGTTTGGCTGGCTCGGTTGTGGGTGTTGTGCAGCGGGCCGACCCGCACGTTGCAGCTTAGCCTGCAACATTAAGCACGTTCTAGAAGTGAATTACCTAATTCAAGACTGTGTTAATAGTGCGTACAAGGCCCCGGGATAAACTTTGAAGAGGTAGCTTGAAAAGCCAGCAACAGGGCCTTTTTGTAGACAATTTGGCAGTGTACAACAAATACACTAGTCAAGAGTATGTACATCTTGCAAAGAACACAATCGTGCTTTTATTTCATAGCCGAATAAAAACTGGTACCATTATTCCTACATATGAGAAGTACTAATGTATTTAACTCAAATCAAATTTCAAGCTATGAATTTTATTTGAAAATCCCATGTGTAATCATCACAGGATGATACCTGTGTAAGTTCAATGCTTTGAATTTCTGACTGCGCGGCGGGGTTAACTCGAGGATTGTTGAGCCCTAACCCAGTGTAGCTTGAATAACTCTCAATCTGCTCCTCTAGCTTAACTACATACATTTACCACACATTGCACTCCTCCTCTACTTCAAACTAGTAGCCCCCAGCAGAAACAGTGATTGTTCATATCTTCTACAAGCTTTACACACTTATTTACAAAAAATTGGGCATCATGAATGCCATATTTTATCCCGGCCCCCTCAGGCTCGGCGATTGTGTTTTGTTCGACTTGGAGCTGCGGGCTGTGTACGCTCAAAGGTAAGCTCTAGGAAAATAAATTTCTCCTGTTTGTTTACTGACAAGTCTCTTAGGGGGGAGCTAGATGTCCGTATCGCCATGTGCGCCTTGCTCCTCACGTAGGATTTTGTCACGACTTCGATAATTCTAGCGGAACACGATGCAAGAGAGGATTGAGTAAGTACTATCGCAATCATATATCCAGGTTTTACTTGAAATTTTAGGATTCAGATAACTAATGTATCAATAGACTGTAACTTTAAGCATGCTATATCACGACAGTCCAGATGCACCCGGTTTAACGCTGGATGTTGTTATAAAGATACTGCTACTTGCCCATACTCCCATAACTTTACTCCGGAGACTATATGTAATATGAGCTCAGTCATAAATACAAACTCCGTCAGCTTGGGGCACCATCCAAGATACAGTACTTACACAGTAAGTATTAGTTTCTGGATTGTAACGACACTAATCAAAAGATTAGTCGTACCGCCATACACAGCCTTATTTCGATAATAGACCGAGCGTCCAAAACAACATCCAAATGGGTGTTCGTAATTTTCCTGGGGACCCTAAGTGGTACCATAATTCTTTCACCGGAACCGATGCTCGTGAGCTCACCAGCGCTGCACACTCGGTACCCAAGATCAACACATTCAAGAAATATCATGGAAATATGCTACCCGAATCTTTCAAACAAGAGAGACAACAGCAAGAAACAACAAGAGAAGATAAGGTTAAAGTGTCTAATCTTCATATAATGTGAGGTACTAATGATATAGTAGAAGAATATCTTAAGTAAAAATCAGGATGTTACTACCTTACCGAACAATGATGTTGAGGTAAAATGTGCAAAACTCAGGAAGATCATTATTGCGCAGCGAAAGGAAAAGCAAAGGGCCATTAAACTTGGACTAGCTAAAACCATGCAATTACAAAATGAGGAAATCAATAAGGTACCTGAGGTGATCAAGATTTTCGAACCTAGAGAAGGTATTCAGCGGAGTATGGTCCCGGAGACAGAAAGCAATTGTCAGGAAGAAAGTTCCGAAAAACGTGCTGATACTTACAACACCCCAACCCCCTGTTCTCGCACCTCCTCCACCAGCTCTAACAGTTCGATACTAACCGTTGGTATACTACCAGCTTCACCAAGCAGCACATCCGACTGTGCTTCCGCAGGTAGTAAGAGGAAGTTGAATTTTGACTCTGAATTTGGTACCATACCAAAGAAGGCAAAGGTTGAAAATAATTGGGACTACTTGGAGGATATAGTTGATTGGGGCTCAGACATCGAGGACGAGTAACTTTTGATAATGAATGAAGGGATTTTAGTCGTTAAATTTGGGCGCTGTGTATGATACCCACTGGTTGCATTTAGGCATTTGTTTTTGGAGATCTATATCATGTATTTTTAACTAAAAATACCTACAAAATTTATTGGGTACTGATATTAGATGAATTTGTAGTCTAAAGCCGCTCATCTTTAGATCTGCGATTCGACTTAACCGTAATTTTCTCGAAACATGAAAAACACTAAAACAATAAAACGAGAAAATGGCAGGCTAAATAGTATACACAAGTAGTTCCAATAGTGAATGAGTTCACTGGAAGTAAAGAGCCCCTCGCGGCATCTTTTTACGGCTCCAAACGCCCGGGGAAAACATGTGGCATGCATTTGACACCCCATGCGGAAATCAACCCCTACCAGCTCTAATGCATGTCTAGTAGCTCAAATTGAAGCTCCTAGATTGAGAAGAATCTTTCTACACAGTTTTTACAATCCTAAAAAGTTGAAGTAATGGCGCAAATAGCACCGTGCATATCTATGTAGCTAGTCGGAGTCCAATACACCCAGCAGCTTAGTACATATGCACATGGTACTAGATGTTCTCGTACTTAGTTGGCCACATGTTTTCATAGTGTCCAATGTCCACGAAACAGAAAATCACTCAGTTTCATTGGTCCGCAGCATACATATATGTTGGACATTCAGCTTTTGCACACTATTTAACTATTCATTGAGATTCGATTCCTGAGACGTCCATAGACTGCAAATGCTACAAAAATACTGGATTCCAAATATATTTACATAGGAAAAGTAGTGTTTCTGAAATTTATCATAGGTTACCTTAGATACTTGGTAGCACCGTTGTTTTTTGGAAAATATTGACTGATGTTCGATCATTACTACATATGCACAATAGCGCTAGGGATGAAATTTAGCAATATTCTGGAGTTGTTGATGTGTGGAATAGTAGAGTTGTGAGTGATGGGCTGTGAAGTGGAGCATGGTTGCCAAGCAGCACATTTATTTTTGAAATTTTTTGGACATTCTTGAAATATAGAATTTTTTGGCACCTGTGACATGGCTGGTAAGCACTCATTTGACTCCATGTACGAGTACATCTATGTGCAAAACGCTGTTTTTAGTCGTCATACATGGCTGTGAATGCTACCGAGTTACCAAAGTATGATTCGAAGTGGGGCACGTGGTTGTCTCGACAACCGAATTCAGACTTGGCACTTTTACATGCCAAGATACCTACTCGCAGTGGGGGAGTTCATTCGATCAACCCTTGAGAGCTCTAAATACACTTTGTGCTTCCTGAAATTTCGCTCTTTAGATCGCTAAATCCCGACAAAGACATGACTTCTTTCATAAATACAATGTTTTTTACGTCACTGCCCATGCATTTATGTCCACTGACTCGAGATAATTGCTACGTAGAAACCAGAAGACCCGAGCTCCATTTAAGCCAAAATCTTCGACCAGGGGTACAAGCACATATCAGTTGAGACAATATGCGGAACAGACGCTTGGTTCTGGAAGCTTGCGAAAAGTGGTGAAGCTACCAGAGGGAGAAGACTTGGATGAATGGTTGGCAGTCAATAGCAAGTTTCGATTTCCAGTTATCGATGCCTGGATTCTAATACAGAGGGCATAGTTGTTGATTTTTATAATCAAATAAATTTACTGGCAAGAACATACCTTCTACGATCTAAAAGATAGTTATTAACACATGTTTTAATTATTAGTATGGCTCTATAACCGAGTTTTGTTCGCCCAGCACCTGTCCCGAAATGAAAGCTACGGATGAGTATGTGTGGACAATTGATTAGTTTTTGTTGTGAAGCTTACATTGCTTTAAGATTTGAATATCTCTGGCAGGACCAAGGGAAATACAAACGACCCACTAAAATGCCTGCACCAGAGTACATTGAAAACTTGATGGCTTGGGTTCAAGCCAACATCGATAATGAGCAGATATTTCCGTCGCGAATGGGTACGTACTAGAGTTTCCAATAACCCTCGCATAGATCTGACGTGCCGAAAGGTGTGCACTTCCCTAAGAACTTCCCTACCACTGTTCGACAGCTTTTTAAACGACTATTCCGGGTTTATGCCCATATCTACTGTCACCACTACCCTGTGGTTGTTGCACTAGGGTTGGATCCTCATATGAACACATCGTTCAAGCACTACGTTCTTTTCATCAAAGAGTTCAACCTCGAGACAGGAAAGGACTTTTATGGCCCTTTGACGGATATGGTTAGCACAATGTTGAAGGGCGACAGTTAATTGTGATTTTAGTTTGGATTGATGCAGAGAAATAGGCAAATGGCGTTTATTGGACTCGGATTTGTTAGCGGTACTTGTTTTTAGCATTCAAAATTGGGTGGCAACCATCAATTAAATGTCTTCCCGTAGCAATGCGGTCTTGTTTTTTAGATTCTAGACACACAAGAAGACGGCAATTATCTTTCAGAAGTCTCAAAGTATATTAAGGAAGTTTTACTACCACTATGATAATAATGTGTAAGGTATGGCTACTTTTGTTTCTCAATAGGTGTTCTCAAGCAGAGTTTTGCCGCTAAAGAGTGCAACTTTGAGAAAAAACCATTGCGAAAGTAAATGTCCTAACCGTATTAAGGATAATGGACTTGTCTTTATTCGCAGTATGATGGTCGAGACACTGTGTGTACTTGTGTTGGCCGATGATAAATCATTGACGACCTAGTAGTGAGTGGCCAGTCGCAAGCTCCTGGCCACAACGGTGGGTATTGGAAATGAAGGAGCAACCAAACAGCCCTTGCACAGCCTTTTCGCATCGGTGTCGAAATAATTCTTCACAGATTGTATCAAATTATGAATCCTCTGTTCTACCATGGTATTTTTTTGGGAGTTAACATGCATGTGATAACTTGAGGACATTAGAGACAACTTGGTTAAAGCACATGTTTCCTATCACCATGGCCAAATCATATATCTCTACGTCCGGCTAACACAATATCTATTAAAGGACAATCTGGAATCGGTAACCGGCTGTGAATATTAGAATTCTTCTGGCATTGAGTCAGGAAGAATGAAAGCCATAATTCATTCATACTAAGTACATAGGAGCAATTGTACTAGATCTCTAGGTTACACACACTTCATGACAAAAATATAAGTTACTCTTGTGCAGCGAACTCCCTATATATGAGGTATCACAGAACTAAGCCGAGGAACGAGCTACATGTAGTATAGCACGCGTGGCGACAGGCACTAGGCTGGACATGAGACTATACAAGAGTAAGAAACCCAAGATCATAGTCAATATTACCCTAGTGAAACACCACACCTAAAATGGGACTAAATATGCCGCGAATTAACAATACACAAGAAGAAAATTACACCTAGTTAACTTACATCACCATGCTATCTAAATATCATTTAGAACCTGTACTTTTCCTTTCTTCTCTTAGCATTCTCCTCCTCCCGCTTTTGTCTCTTTCGACTCTCTTGAGCGATCATATCACTAAGATCCTCCTCGAAGCCCCGGCTCTGTGTCCGTTGTGCCTCTTGGGCTGCTTCATACCTCTGGCGGATGACTTCTGAAGAGAGCCCTTCATCGTCTAGCTGTGACGGATCTATGGCAACTTCAATATCCCCAGGCTTTTTTCTCTAAAAAATAGGCATTAGATCCATAAACCGAAAACTGATAGAGAAAATACCTTTCGATCCTCTTGTCCTAGAATCGGTAGGTTTGCATTCTTGGAAGAAATATCATAAGCATGCTCGCCACCAAAAAATCCCTTAGACCTGATATGCTGTTCTGGTAATACTTGGTACAAGCTTCTCCTTTCAACATCTTCTTCGGTCTCTGTCCCATCCCTACGTTTCCGGAGCTCAAACTGGTCAACTGGTTCAAATTCGCTTGGGACAGCCGATGCCATTCCACCCGGTGTCTCCAATCCACCAGGAGTCGCAAGACCTTGAGCGATGTTGTCTGTATCCTCCTCCTCCTGTTCTTCATCCTCCTCCTCCTCCTCCTCCTCATCGCTTTCTTCATCCTCTTCCTGGAGTTCGCCCCACAACGTCTTTTCTACGGGCTCGCCACTCTGTACTGGGGCCTGAGGCTGAAGAACTCCAAAAACATCACCATATAAAGGTCGATTATACTCATCGGTGGGTGGTTTGCCGTAACCACCAGGATGAAATCCCCACTGTGCCCCCGGAGGAATCGGAGCGTTAAGGCCAGGTACCTTGAGTGAAGGATAGGACGGCGGTGGTCCAAATCGTTGCATGTTAATCAGCCACGGTGGGGGTGCTCCCGGTGGAATATTTAGAGCTTCTTTGAGTTCCTCTGAAAGCTCGCCCGGTCGCCGACCTTTCAGATTAGTCTCATATTCCTTGCCTTCATAGTAAACTTCGCCGTACATGGTTAAGACAGGTTTTGTCTGAAATCGGAAAAATGCGTCATGAAGTTTTTGATAATCGATATCCAGTTTCCCCATCTTTGGCTGCACCCTTTCACGCATCTTCGATTTGAGTGTCTGGCTCTCTTCTTTTTCCCGCACAGAGTCACGCATTTCCATGATCCCGGTGTCTTTAATGAACTTTGGAAGTTCGAATGGTGGTTTCTCAATTCCACGTTTCGATGATAGATACTCCCGCTTAAGTGACCAATGGGTTGGAACAGGAACACAATTTCTGTACGACTTGAGATGTACGAGCAAACGGGGGTCTTGAGCAGATGTATCTGTCCATTCTACTGTTTCAGGGCGCTTTACCAAAGCCTATATTGCAATGTTAATATAATAGAAGAAGCACCAATATGAATAAAGTGCAATAAAATGGGTTAGACTTGCTTTTAATTCAGCAACACTGAGTTTGTTTCGCGCCTTGCGCGCTTTCTTGCTCATCTTTGGCTCCTCTTTCTCCGCGTCTTCATCTGGGATATTCTCATCGTCAAAGTACATAGCTTCACCCTTGTCTTCTTCTTTTACTTCATCTTCCTATACCAGAAAAAACGTCGTCAGATAATGCTCACAAAGTCGTTGAGTTAACATACATTTTCGGCCTTAAACCTTTCGAGAATTCTTTTATACTCAAGATAATTTGGGTCATCTTCACTTATCTCAAGCTCGTCGAAGTCAAATTGTGGTATGGTCTCGGGGGTAAGGAGTGATTTCGGTGTCGGCTTTTCGGTCTCCTGAAATTTTCAAATATTAGAAATAAAGTCATCGTAAATGCGACGAAACAACTTACAGATTCACTCGCTGTACCTGTTTCAGCATTTGACACGACACTCTCTCCACGCGTCGCCTCTTTTTGTTCTTTCTTCTTGGCCCGGCGCAGCTGATTTTTGCTGAGCTTCTGCTTCGGTTTAGCAACTCCATTTGCGACAGGAGCTACCGACATATCTGTAGCCGTGACCATGGCACAGACCGTTCGTTACTTCAGTTGGAATTAACAGAATTAGTCTGTTGGTAAGACGTGTAGGGAAGTAACTAAATTGGTACACGCTTGAATATCAGGTTGTTGCTTATTTACCCGGGAGTTGGATCACGCGTCTTGAGATTATAAATGGATTACATAAGAATATTTTTTTGACAACCCCACTATGAAATTCAAAGAATTAAAGTATCTCTTTACAACTACGAAATTGCAGAGGCAACATTAAAGATGCCTCCGAGGAAGGTACCTACAGGTTCTACGGCTACATCACAGGCGAGGCTTTCTAAGCATACGAAGGCGGCACCTCGGAATGCTACTGACGACGTTAACCCAAACTCCAGGCGAAACACAGACTCATTTGATGATCTATTGCACACATACTACAAAGGGAAACACCTTACAGACTCAATTAGTACTGCCGAGGACAAATGGACACTGTTACCGGCTTTTCTGAAAGTGAAAGGTCTGGTCAAACAACACATTGACTCATTCAATTATTTTGTTGATGTCGACTTGAAGAAGATTGTTAAGGCAAACGAGAGGGTTGTGAGCGATGTTGATCCGCAATTCTTTTTGCGGTAAAGATTCCTTTCTGTGGTTTCAGTGATGATTGTCTAACAAATACCCAATAGGTATACGGATATCCGGGTGGGGACACCGCAACGCATGGATATCGAAAGCAATGCCGAAATAACTCCCAACGAGTGTCGATTACGAGATCTAACTTATGCGGCGCCAATTTTTGTGGATGTAGAGTATGTTCGAGGCAAACAGATTGTTCGAAGGCCCGGAAATTGTATTGGTAGAATGCCAATAATGCTTAGAAGCAACAAATGTGTCTTGACTGGCAAGGATGAGTGGGATATGGCAAAGCTCAACGAATGCCCCTTGGATCCAGGTGGTTATTTTGTCGTAAATGGGACCGAGAAGGTTATTCTAGTTCAGGAACAATTGAGCAAGAATCGAATCATCGTTGAGAGTGATACTAAAAAGGGTATAGTGCAAGCTTCAGTGACAAGGTGATATTACTTCCAAATTACTTACCAGGTTGCTCATGATTCAGTTTAGCTCAACCCATGAACGGAAATCAAAGACATATGTCATTACAAAGAAAGGGTGTATTTATCTTCGACATAATTCCATAACCGAAGATATACCAATAGTTCTTGCTCTTAAAGCAATGGGCGTGCAGTCTGATCACGAAATTCTTCTACTGGTTGCTGGTACCGATATGGTATATCAGGACACATTTTCGATAAATTTTGAAGAATGTTCAAAGCTTAAAGTATTTACCCAGCAACAAGCGTTGGAGTACCTTGGTACGCGCACAAAAAAGACACGGCAAAGCATGTTGTCAAAAAGGACACCTGCACAAGAAGCGTTGGAATCACTAGCTACAGTTATAGCAGCACATGTCGCGGTTGAAAATCTAAATTTTAGACCTAAAGCACTATACCTTGCTTTTATGGCTCGTAGGGTGCTACAAGCCATGACAAATCCTGCACTGGTTGACGATCGTGACTATGTTGGTAACAAGCGATTAGAACTGTGAGTGAACAACTATCTGGATATAATCGAGTCTGTCTTCTCACAGTATTGTTAGGGCAGGCCAATTGTTATCACTTCTATTTGAGGATCTTTTCAAAAAATTCAACAGTGATATGAAGATTAGTATTGACAAAACTCTCAAAAAACCAACTCGGACATCCGAGTTTGACGCCTTACCACTGCTTGCCAATGGAGCAGCTTCCATAACACAGGGAATGAATCGCGCAATATCAACCGGTAATTGGTCATTGAAACGGTTTAAGATGGAACGTGCTGGTGTAACGCATGTTTTGAGTCGTTTATCGTATATCAGTGCCTTAGGAATGATGACTAGAATCTCATCACAATTCGAAAAGACTCGAAAAGTCTCGGGGCCTCGTGCTCTACAGCCTTCTCAATTTGGTATGCTTTGTCCTTCGGACACTCCTGAGGGAGAGGCCTGCGGACTGGTAAAAAATTTAGCATTAATGACCCATATTACCACGGATGATGAGGAGGAACCTATCAAGCAACTTGTGTTCGCAATGGGTGCGGAAGACGTTACATTGGTCAGTGGTTACGAGCTATATGCCCCAGGAGCATATATTATATTCATCAATGGAACGGCATATGGTCTTACTCGCTATCCAGCACGATTCTTAAATACTTTTAGAAAACTGAGGAGGTCAGGGAAGATATCTGAATTCATCAGTGTATATATCAATCACCACCATAATGGTGTTCATATTGCTACTGATGGTGGTAGAATATGCCGACCATTGATTATAGTTGATAACAAGAGGTCTAAAGTTACTTCAAGACATTTGAAGGTTTATCCTGCATATTCTTCCTCTCCTATCTGTGGCTAATGGGGGTTTAAGTTACTTTCAACAGGACGAATGAATTTTGAAGATTTTCTCAAGTGTGGCTTAGTCGAATATGTTGACTGCAACGAAGAGAATGATTCGCATATCGCTATTTATGAGCACGAGATTGGTGAATCAACCACTCACATGGAAATAGAACCATTCACTATGCTCGGAGCCGTTGCTGGGCTTATACCCTATCCACATCACAATCAATCACCACGTAATACTTATCAATGCGCAATGGGAAAGCAAGCTATTGGTGCGATTGCATATAATCAATTCTTGCGCATAGATACATTATTGTACCTTATGGTCTATCCACAGCAACCCATGGTCAAAACAAGAACCATTGAGTTAATTCAATATGACAAACTACCTGCTGGTCAGAGTGCAATAGTTGCAGTGATGAGTTATTCCGGGTATGATATTGAAGATGCTCTAGTGCTTAATAAGGCATCAGTTGATAGAGGATTTGGGCGATGTCAAGTATTCAGAAAATACGCTACAACTCTCCGCAAGTATCAAAATGGATCTGCCGATCGTATAGGCGATGTTAAACGAGAGTTGAATGCAAATGGAGAGACAGTTCCAATAAAAAAACATGCAGCTTTACAAGCGGATGGTTTGGCTGCTGTTGGTGAAAAAATATCTGCCGGAGAAGTTTATATAAACAAACAAAGTCCCATGAATACTTCTGACACACCACAATTACTAAATGAATCCAGGCCTTCGGAGGAATACAAGGATGCTCCGATGACATATAAACTTGCAGACCATGCGTACATTGATAAAATCATGGTTTCTACAGCTGAAAATGAGCAGACTCTCATCAAAGTTTTGACAAGACAGACTAGACGTCCTGAGCTAGGTGATAAGTTCTCGTCCAGACACGGACAAAAGGGGGTTACGGGCATTATTGCCCAGCAAGAGGACATGCCGTTTAATGATCTTGGTATTACGCCGGATGTCATTATGAACCCACACGGTTTTCCGTCTCGAATGACAGTGGGCAAAATGATAGAGCTGCTTTCAGGAAAAGCCGGTGTTCTTTGCGGAAAACTTCAATATGGAACTGCTTTTGGTGGTAGTAAAGTTGATGATATGGCAAAAATCTTGGTTGATCATGGATTCAGTTATTCGGGAAAAGACTTTGTTACCTCTGGTAAGTACTTAATACATGTTGATGCACACCCCCAGAGATACAGTTTTTTGTTGAAGATAGTTATAAGATTATACTGACCAAAGATTTGGGGTGAAAAGGAATCACCGGGGAATCACTAGAAGCATACATATTTTTTGGGCCTATCTACTATCAAAAACTAAAACACATGGTCCAGGATAAGATGCACAGCAGGTCTCGGGGACCACGAGCTGTGCTAACTAGACAGCCAACAGAGGGTCGTTCCCGTGATGGTGGCTTACGATTAGGAGAAATGGAGCGAGATTGTTTGATTGCATATGGAGGTAAATACAGTGCCCCGTATTTCCTGCTCAAGAGTTCTGATCTTCAATAGCTTCTCAGTTGCTTTTAGAGCGATTGATGCTTTCGTCCGATGTTCACGAATGCGACCTATGTGAGAAATGTGGATTGATGGGGTACAGCAATTGGTGTACAACTTGTCAAAGCTCCAAGAACGTCACCAAGATGAAAATTCCCTACGCTGCAAAACTGTTGATACAGGAATTACTAAGCATGAATGTCCTATGCAGGATAAGATTAGAAGATCAGTTTCCCTATGGCTCATAATTTGGTACTGTTTATTTGGTTAGATTATTTACATGTAACCAGGCTCTGGAATCAACCCTAGCTACAAAGTTTTATGTGTGGGACCGGTCATATGGACTGTACAGATGCAAGTTATCAGAACTTGAAGAATCAGTCAAAAAAATTCCACGATCTACGAGCATGCCTTTGAATTATATTTACGAACAAAAGCTAGAAGAGTACAGATTGGTTGAGTTAAATAAAGCTACATGGTGAATATTTGGTTTAGGGTAAAACAAATAGTCTTGGAAATTTGAAGGTTTTATTGAACTTGAAACTGTGTGGAGAGGGGGGGGGGTGTGACGGAACGAGAGGTAGTAGTTGATGTATCCTCCGGCCCCGTGCAACGATACGGCCACAAATGTGGTTGTATGGCTAGCCCCGCTAGGGGACAACCAAAACCCACATTTAACTGCCAAAAAAATAGACAAATATCAGAGAGCTATATTAAATTGTGCCTAGTAGTCTAAATATGAAATTTGGCTTAGAAATTGCGGTTGTTTTGTGACTTATGGTGGCCCTATTCATCCCCGGAGGTGTTGTCACGGTCACAAACGTGGCCGTACACGGGCCGGGGGCTATCCATAGCCAACATCAGATTGTGGACTACTTCTTTTTCGTTCCAAAGATTCAACCGTAAAACAAAACTTATAGATTGATAGAATTACTCAACGTTGTAATTTTACGAACGACTCTTGATAGCGGTCAATCTATCGATTGAAAGTACCAGTTTTGCTGTACCTAGCCGAATGCTGCAACAAAATGATATTTGTATCTCCCTGTCTTCCATCAATAAATACTTTGGAAGTATGGCATAGGGGAGCACTAGCTTTTCAAGACGATACTTACATCACGTCAAACACCTGAAAGATTGATGATTAATTGAGAAACGTTAACTCACAGATATCACTCGGTGTACTCAAACTGTATTACGGAATAATGCATGTAATTACTTAGACAGAATGAGTTGGAAAATGTCATTTACGGCAAAAAAAACGTGATTTATAACCGCTTCTAAACACTGGAGGTTTGTACCGATTTCGCAGTATGTGAGGGATCTGTAATGATTTTTTTCTAAAGTAGTAACTGGTGCAACGCAACCAAACAGCGGTACTGTAGAAAACCCTTATTACTAGCTAGTAAGTCTACAGAATTTACACTTACAGGCCGCTTACAGACCGCACACGGCGCAACCAAAGGGGCTCTTGCAATCTTCATGATAAACCCTAACCCTACAATCTCCTAGGCACTGGTTTCATTCACATAATTAACGTCTGAAAATTCAATCAAACTTAGCCGAACCTTCTAAGCAAAATGGTATGGTATGCACTGTGGTTCATCAAACAGATAGGGACCAGATAAGTTATCGGGGTGCTACAGATAGTACAAGTGCAAAGGGTGAAGAACGGTAGTGTAACGGTCACCACCCACACATTCTATCTACAGCTGACAGTAATGCAATGGCATGTGAAACACCGCCTAAGCTAATATTCTAGTTGCGTTTTGCTAGAGATTCGTTGCCATGTTAAGTAGTAGTGTATATACTAGCTATAGGCCGGAGCTAAATTTTGGTAATTATTACAAAAGAAAATATTGTGGAGGATTGAACTCAGATCCCGTGTTAATGATTATGCCAATACCTCAAATTGACGTGTTGAGTACGTACGTTGAGCCATGGTTTTTTATCATGATATGACTTATATAAATCGGCGTCACCCCATCAGGCGGAGCACAAATTTGGCCCAGGTTCAACAGTATTTCCCACTCTACTACGAATTTAATACACATGCCATACACTAGTAGTGCCTCTGTAATAGTGAGTGAGGGGGTAGCACTACTGTTTATCTTGGCTTCCCTTTTTTAATGTAAATAGTTTTGTATTTACAGTGCACTGGCATGGGATGGAGATTCAAGGCTGGAAATCTGACTAGGCAAATTTGTACCTGCTTTGGTAGCAAATTGACAGGAATTATTGCAGATTATAGTACATTTGGCATCACCAATGCACTTTTAGTACAAGATTACATCCTAAGCCCTCTCACTACCCCTCAGCCGAACTGCCTGTCCAAATTTTTGCAGTTTTGTTAGTAAATGATCGCCGTGCTTTACAACGTCTGCATATTGTCTGTTTTTGTCATCCGGACGGTTTGTTTCAATAACACCATTCACTCGATCAATGGTGCAATTCAATTTCTTCGACGGAATAAACTTCGAGAGATCACTGTAGACCTGGGTTAAAATGCTGTTTAGACTTAAGGAAAGGCCTTCTTACCGGTCAAGCCAGTCAACAGAAACACCAAATTGATCCGCCATGTTTTGAAGCGAAACAACTCGATAGCTCTCAAGCAATTGCGTGTATGCCCGTCTTCTCATTTCTCGAACATACCTGGGTCTCTGTAAGTTTTACCAAATCACGATTTCGTAGCTAAATTTACCATGCTTTATGTTCAGCTAAAATCCGATCTCTGTTCAGAAATTTCTCTTCAACTTCGGCTAAAGAGGTGAAGAAACTCTTGTAATCACATGTATAAAAACTGTTTATCAAGGTCTCCAGACTTTCATAACCCTCAAGGCTTCCGACATCAATCATGTCAATTTCACCACCAGCCGCAGGTATTGGCTTGCTTCCTAGAATGCCCAATACCTCTGCAGAATCTACCACGCTCTTCTTGAAATCAACCCGATTTAAGGAGACTGTTCCTGCAAGAACTGCGTAAAGCACAAGTGTTGAATATGCGCAAAGCTCATTTGATGTAAATGTAGATAGTGATTCCAGCAGAGGTGGAGCTGCATCTGAGAAATGACGCGTGGTGAGGAGGTGAAGTCCATTGTAAGACTTTAGTCGATTACGACGATCCCAGTCACCCCCGCTTTCAACAAGACTTTGCAATTCCTTAGCATCTGCACAAGAAAAATACGTTACTGGGTATGTACCGATGTGCACGTTCAATATTTCTCTCTACCCCATATTTGTCATCAAAGAACATCTGTAGTCGAATCATAGCAAGTACGATATCAATTTTTGCACCCGTCGAAGCTGTTTTTAGAAATAATTCCTCATATTCTGCAAGAGCTTTTTCCTAAGGATAGCTTAGAAATATAAATCAAGCAATTATTTGAGCATAGTACCTTGTCAACAACTCGTGCCCTAAACTCTGCTTTTTTCCCCATTGCTTCGACAATTTCTGATTCACCAGCCTTTTCCGTAGCTTCCTGTAACTCTTTCTCGTATCCTTCTAGCTCGTCATCGTTGCTCTTTTTTAACTCATTGTAATGCGTTTCGTCCCAATCTATCTTCCCAGCAAGGATTCCATCGATTGGATGAGCAAGATAGCGGTAGAGTGGCGCTTGTGAATTTTCCTTAATCGAAGCTAATAGTACCTTTTGAGATGCGGCATGTTGGGCAGATAAGTTTGGTTGTCGAAGAGTAAAGATGTGCTGCGAGAGCATCATGTTGGGGTATGATGCATACTGGGGGTCTGAGCCCATTTTGAGCTAATGTATAGTATATTTGAACTGGAACGTAGATTATACCGATGGGAAGCTAGGTCTATCGATGAAGGTGAAGTCGTGAGCGTAATGCAAGTTCATGAACTCTGTTGTGTTGTGGACAATATACATATCCGGGTAACCTGTATATGGATTCACAGACTTCAATTGTGTAACAGGGATGCACATTGCCTACATCACAACAACAATGTCGAATCCATTGTGTCGTATCACCCTCAGTATCACTCAATCATGTCGGCAGAGATTTTCACTACCATTCCATCCGATTGGAAACTTTACAGCTATTCGGAGAGGAATGGCTGACGCCGCAGATTCGGGAGCTGTTAAACCACGTCGTGCTCAGGAATATGAATATGAAGAAGAAGAGGACGAAGACCGCCCATGGAAGTTCGATGATATTTCCTCAATGGCACATAGCGAACTCGAACGGCACCGTGAGGCAAGACATTATGCCCGAGTTGCTGCTTATGAAATGCCGCGCCTTGCTCGTATAGGTTCCTTCAACCTTCAGTTATTTTTATTTAATGACGTTGAATGTACTAGAGCTTGCAAAACCATTTGTACCGCCTACAAAATCGCAGCCGCTTCGATTCCGGTATACAACATATATGGGTGAGCAACACCCTGCGCAGTCCAAAGTCGTCCTAGAATTTGCGCCCCTCGACTTGCCCCTGGAACCCATCCAGCGCAGCAAACTTATTAAGCTGGTGGGACCACGGTACAATCCCGATAAGAAAATTGTCAAGATGTCCAGTGAAATGTTTCCAAACCCAGCACAGAACAAGCGATATCTGAGTGACATCTTCGACAGACTCTTAATAGAAGCAAGGGTAAGTAACATCAAACAGACAAGTGTCCCAGAGACTTATATAGCATACAGGATTCTACAGATACGTATGAGGATGTGCCGTTCGATTTTAGACATCACAAGGCAAAGCCTATGAAACCAAAACTTCCCAAGGAATGGGTAGAGATTGCTCGAAAAAAGGCTAACGAACGAGAACTAAAGGCAAATGCTGACCAAGCCCAACAACCTCAGACTCTGATGTAATTAAAATAATCCTGGAAAAGTATAGACATATATTATAGAGTTGTTATAAACTGCTCATGCCGGTTTATACACAAATATTGGTCTATGATTGTTCGAACTCTCTTATGATACACACAGCCAACGACCCAATTGCGAGAAGCTGTGAGCCAGTGATTGAAATTTCTCACTCAGCGCTTGACCCAAGTGGGCATTTTTCGAGCCTTTAAGTGACCAGGCTTCTTTCTTTCAACCATTCTAGGATCCCGGGTTACAGTACCAGCTAGGAAAGTCAGTACAGTCCAAGATTGAATCATTGGACACCTACCTCTCCTTAATGCTGGTTTTAGTGCTGGCTCGTGTACCAACAGTGCCCTCGCAACACCTAGGGTCAAAGCCTCTGCTTGCCCCGTTTTTCCACCACCCTCTACTGTTGCCCAAACATTGTACTTGTCCATTCGTTTGGTAGCAATCAATGGCCACACAGCGCTCTCGCGGTCATGTACTCTCTCAAAAATTTGGCTCAACGGCTGTCCGTTAATTAGAACCCGACCATCCCCTTCTAGCACCCACACCTTGGCCACAGATGTTTTCCGGCGCCCCAGCCCATACGCCCTCCCAAGCCCATCCAAACTCTTAGGTTTTGCTTGGGATACTGCACCTTCGACGTCACGCTTGTAGAATTCGAGCGCAGATTTCACCTCTTCGGGAATGAGGGAAGGATCAATGCAGTTGAGCCGATTAAGAGTATCGATAATTTTTTTGTACTTGGCGGACTTAACCTCTTGGCCGGCATTGTTACTATACTGGGCGAGAGTCTTCCATTTCACATGGGGGGCCTCGGTGATAGGGACTGTCGGCAGAGTCTGGTAGCGTCTTAGAAGTTCCTCCAGTTCTAACCAGTTGTCAAAAAAATCCGCATTTCCAGTGAAATAAGATGGTGACGCTGGAACTAGGCGAGTTTTCTCCTTGCTATCCGCCCAACTCGGTTCTGTTGTTGCGTAGGTTTCTGTGGAGGTGGCTCGACAATGAGATGATGTAATAAACGTTCGATTGTTAGTTAGAGGAGCAAGTCTAGGTTGTAATACAGGCCGAGGATGTTTAAAGATGAACCCCCATCCTGTTAGAGAGTGACACCGTAGGCTTAATGCCATGTTGTAGGTTGCAGACAATGTAATGGTTTCAAGATCACAATCTAAACTACGGGTCTACTAGTTCATTTTATTATATGTCTTGGCACTTGAGCCGCAGTTTTCATGAAAAATGGTGACCGATTAAGTTATAAGGCCTGTGGCTTAATCAAGATGTGCATAACTCAGACTCCATCCTGCCATATTTCATTGAAGCACGTGAGTCTCAGACCGATTAACTAAGGTCTCTTGGATTGGCCAGATATTGCACGTGATTGACTCAGATATGAGCAGGTTAGTATCTAGTTCATTTTACACGTCGCAAAAAATCTGATAACTTGTCTAAATTGATTTTTCCAACAAGTATAGAATGAAAATCTATGGTTCAATACTCGCTTAATTCACTACGCCTTGGCAGATATGATTCCTTCACAATAAAAATTAACTCTAATCAATAAATGGGATAATAGTAGCATACTCTCGACATCAGAAACACTCTGTTGCAGAATCTGGTTCAAAGTCTTTGGATTTTCCAATTCTTTCTTGACCTTGGCAATCAAAGATTCGGCAAGCTCCTTCTGTTGACGTTGTTTAACTTGCGCTTCATATCTAACCCACGACTCAAGGACAGACTTTGCCTCAGAGACAAACTGGGTGCGTTGCTCAAGTTCAAATGCTTTGGATTCCAGTTGGGCAGTTTCCTATTTCTTTCCGTCAAAAATGTGTAAAGATATTTGTCTATAATATAATAATACCTTGGAAACGGCGAATAGTGACTTGGTTACATCAACAACACTTCCCATCTGACTAACAGACTCAATGCGCTCCTTGACAGCTTGAGTGTGTTCTGCTCTTGAAGAATTAAGAATATCTCTAATCTTGGCGACCTGGGTGTTGGCCCATTCCGAGTATGCAGGTCCTCCATATTTGCCGATTGCAAAGAATATAGTGAGCAACGAGAATGCAACAACGGTCTCTTCATTCATAACGTAGAGTTCATTCGAGATTGCTGCAATGGAAAGACCAGCGGCAGATGAGAAAATAGCTGCCTTCGAGACCAGCGAATTTCCTGGAAGAGCATCAAGCAACGATTGAGCCTTAACCTTGGGGTCTGGCTGCTGCGAAGGAACATTTGATTGACGGCGGACTGAAAGAGTGACTGCCGGTGTAGGGAATTTGTACACAACCGAGGAGGGTCGGAGGCGGGCAGCACCTGAACAGATTCAATGCACTGTGTTAGACGGGCGCTAGGAATAAATAACTTACCCATAAGACCCTTTGTTAGCCGCATAGACATTCTCGAGAGTGGAGTTTGAAAGAAACAGTGAGGGTGTGTATAGGCGTGGTTGATTGTGGTTGATTTCTCCGGGTCGATGGTTGATGATTACCGAGTTGCCAAGCCTATTCCGGCACTACAGTCCAATTTTTCTAGATGCACAACGTCTCACTCTTCCGGAGTCCAAAGACCCCACGCCTTTGTACTTAGAAATAATTTCAAAACGGAATCATCTAGTTATATTATAATCATAATATCAAAATTTATCTTCTGAAGAAATCAGGCCTTCATCTCCGTGTCTCCGTATTTCTACTTCTAATCGTTCTTTTTCTGCGTCTCTCATCCTCATCAATGTAATACTCTCATAGTCAGGGCTTTCTGAAATCTCAATTTTCGAGAATGGTAGGTTCTTTGGCGTCCCTGTAAAAGATGCAAACGAAGGCACTCGCTTGAGCCCTCCTTTGGGGGTCGATAACGGCGGGACCCATATACGAGGTGATGACTGTGAAGGGCTCTGAGGGGTTGCGGTAGTTGTTTCCCCTCTCTCAGGGATAGACGTCGGTACTGGTGTAGATTTATTGAACGTACTTGCAATATCCGGCTCTTTCCCAGAAGCCCATTTCACATGTTTGAAAGATTCAAATCCGCTACTGCCCAAAGCATCACGGACAGCTGAGTGTGCCCCTACGATTGACTCAAACACAATCAAGCCGTTACGAATCTTCTTTTCCTTCTCGCCATTCTTAGTAACAACGCATTCCTGCACTTTTCCAAAACGTCCGAATAGATTCCTTAGCTCTTCTTCACCTATCCTTTCGCCGTTACCTTTCTGTCGCCATCTCACAGATATCGTCCGATCAAGTTCAGAAAAGCGACTAATCGGGGATTTCAAATCAGGTTTCTTGTCCAGGTCTCGTCCTTCGCCATCATTTGCAACCGCACGCAAAAGCTCTTCTCGCCTGTGTCTCAGCTTTGCACCCTCTTCTTGAAGCTTAACCAGCTGAGATTTAAACTTCTCTTCCTCGTTCTCACTATCCACCCTTGCACGTTTTGCCCTGTTTTCGCGGGTTTCTAGTTCTTCCTGCATCTTTCTTCGGTTGAGATCGAATGCTTCACTGCGCCTCTTCTTTCCTAATCTGGCTGCTCGAGCATTGTCGTAAGCAGCTTTCGCAGCAGGATCGGATAAAACATCGTAAGCAACAGTTAATAGATGGAACTTTTCTGGTGCGTCGGGAGCTTGGTTTTTGTCAGGATGCCATAAAAGTGATTGTTTGCGAAAGGCTTTCCGCAGAACGCTATCAGATACAGCATCGGTAGGAATAGACAGTATTTGATAGAAATCGATTTCCGATGTTGTAGCATAGGCAGCAGCCTCAGATTCTTTAGGTGGCATGATGAATTTGCTGTTTGTTGATCGTTAAGACAGTGATTTAATGTGGGCGCACACAAGAGTGTTGCTGTGGAGAGCAGCTATTTGATTACGTAAGTACTAAAGTCAGAATTACAACGCTAGCTGTCTGCTACCGTAGTAGAAAAAGTCTAGAGTGCGCTATTGGATGATAAGCCCTGGTATCCCTGCAATATTGCTTGAGCCCCGGAAAAAAAGTTCACCTCGTCTCTTCATCCACTTCTCACCGTCAACGAAAACACTTTGTCGCAATGGCTAAAATCAAAAAGAAGGGTATGTTTTAACTTTGTTCAAATTTGATTGGCAATAGTAACAGTTCAACTAGGTACTTCCGGGAACGTCAAGAACTTCATCACCAGAACACAAGCAGTGCGGAAACTTCAGATATCTCTCGCAGATTTCAGACGCCTATGCATTTTCAAAGGTTAGTCGTTTGAATAGTATACAGTCATATGTGCGCCAGTGTTTCTCATTGACCTGCTAGGAATTTATCCCCGTGAGCCCAGGAACAAAAAAAAAGCGAATAAGGGCTCTACTGCGCTCACGACATTCTACTATGTCTGTGTTCATTTCCTATCCTAATTATATCAACTAATATCCGTAATAGACCAAAGATATCCAGTATCTTCTACACGAGCCTGTGCTGCAAAAATTCCGCGAACACAAGACATTCGCAAAGAAACTCCAAAAGGCCCTTGGACGCGGCGATTACGGTGATGCAAAGCGGCTTGAATTAAACCAGAAGCCTCGAGTCACGCTAGACCATTTGGTTAAAGAGCGATATCCGAGTTTCACTGACGCCATTCGAGACCTCGACGATGCATTGTCTATGCTGTTTCTTTTTGCTAACCTTCCCACCAACCACAATCTTCCGGTTGCCACTGTTTCCACCTGCCAGCGGCTTTGCAGCGAGTGGCAGCATTATGTGATCCGGGCTCAAGTCCTACGGAAGAGCTTCTTGTCTATCAAGGGTATCTACTATCAGGCCGAGATTCAAGGCCAAGAAGTGATTTGGCTAGTCCCATATAAATTTGCACAAAACATTCCAGCAGATGTTGATTTCCGCATTATGCATACCTTTGTAGAGTTTTACACGACTTTGTTGGGGTTTGTCATGTTCAAGTTATACACGAACCAGGGATTGGTTTATCCTCCGAAGTTCGACGAAGAGGCCGATGCAAGAGGTGCCGGTCTGAGAGCCTTTCAATTGGAAAATAAAAGCGTTGGTCCAGTGTCAGAAACCATGAGCATTGACAAGAAGCAGCAAAGGCAATTTAATAAACGCTTAGCAACTTTGGATGCTTCCAAACTTGACATCGATACAGAAACTGGGCCAGAACCCGATCAATCCGAATTAGAACCATCGAAAGATGAAATTGATATCTTTGAGCCGATCAAAGCTGACGCATCAATCGATGTTTTACCCCAGTCAAATGCTTCTCAGCCTAGCATGCGAGGGGCCGATTCTTCGAACATATTTTCAAATTTTACTGTTTATCTCTCGAGAGAGACTCCTCGAGAGCCACTAGAATTCCTTTTGAGGTCATTTGGATGTAAACGCATAGGCTGGGATGCAGTTCTTGGCGATGGCGCCTTCACAGATAATGAATCTGACCCATCAATAACCCATCAAATTGTGGACAGGCCGCCAACTTCCCGTAGCACCGAAAGCACTGATTTAGCTCTCCAGCCTACCGGGAGAATACCTGGGCGCATATATGTACAACCACAATATGTATGGGATTGTGTGAACCTGGGCCAGATTATTCAACCCGCTGAATACGCCCCAGGGGCACTTCTACCCGCTCATCTTAGTCCCTGGATCAAGGTATCTTCTGATGGCTATGATCCAACGGCACCCCTTGATGCCGAGGAAGAGAGCGAAGCCGAAATCGAAGAAGACCAAAATGGTATGACGGAAGATCTGGACGAGGACGAGGAAGATGTCGAGATGCACAGCGCAGTTCCCATTCTAGATGAAGATGAAGACGAAGACGAAGATGAAGAAGAAAAGGCTCGGCAGCAACACCAGAGAGAACTTGAAGCTGAGGTGGCTGGTGTCACTTTGGTTGATGAAAACAAGAAGAGTAGCAAAAGGTCTAAACAACAAAAGGAGGAGGAAGAGAAAAAAGAGATGCAAAAGATCATGATGACCAGGAAAAAACGGAAGCTATATGAAAAGATGATCTATGGAAATAAGAAAAAGGAGGATGAAACTGAGAAATTGAAGCAGAAGAGAAGAAAACTAGAGAAGGCAAAGACTAAGGCGGTTGCATGATTGATTTATATGAATGGATTGAATGTATAAAATATAAGTATTATTGATTGGCATTGCCCACTGCACAACTTACCTGCCGTGGATGCTTTCCAGAATTCCTACGAGCACTCGCAGATGGGGTTCACTCCAGACCCTTAACAAATGGAGGATTTTCAACCACTTTGAGCAAAACAATGAATATATTAATACATACCCAATGTTGTTTGAGTACTTTCAAGCTTATAGTAGAAATTTGGATCAGAGGTTGAACGGCTGTAATTTTTCATACCAAATCTTATAGTCGCGAGGTTGATGGTAGACTCCTCACATGATCATCGGTGCAGCGACTATCCTAATCTACTTACTGTTTAAATCCACAAAAAAAGATATATTTAAGCTATGTGGCCTTTAATTCATAAAATATAGTCCACTGCCAATCTCTTACAGCGATTCTGGAAATTTTAATACGGAGTCGCGTTCAGCATGTGGTCTCACACCTTGTTCCTTATTCCAACCTTGCTGAACGCGAGTTTCCGAGTATGTGATTAACGAGAACTGTTTTTTGCTAACGTAGGTGATTATCGATTATGAGTCTAATAAAAATTGAATAGTAAATACTTATGAGTCTCCAAAGAAGTAATGAATGTACACGTACGGAGTGGTAGTAGCTTTACATAATTACAGGCAGGTGAGTTTTTGAGTGATAAGGTATTTTATTTTGGGTTGCAAGCTAGAGGTTCATCATGAAGCTTAAAGCACAATGCAAATTTGTTAAGCCGGTTTACACGAGGCTGGTCCGCAGTTGAAAGAGTATAGAAAAGCCTTTAGAACTTCTGATCACATATGAGCTTTTCAACTTGGAGGTTTGCGTCTATAAAGTGCTTTTACTTCAGCACTTTTTATATTTATGCAAAGCTCTCCAGCATCCCTGCTGCAATGTGAGTACCGTTACCAACTCTCATACTCAGGAGCATATTACACCATTCTGTTTGAGATGGAACACCGTCCGATTCCTATATTCTACTGCTGTTACCTTCTGCGTTCGACTGTTCGCCATGGCAGTCTTTACATTGGATCAACACCCGATCCTCGAAGAAGGCTAGGTCAGCATAACGGAACTTCCAAAGGTGGTGCTCACAAAACTTCCAAAGCACAACTTCGTCCGTGGGAAATAGTATGCATTGTCCATGGATTTCCATCTAGTATCGCTGCGCTACAATTCGAGTATGTATACGTCCCATCGAATTAACTGCCGGCAATGCAATATCTAATACTTTGAAGGTGGGTCTGGCAGCACCCTCACCTATCCAAAAAAATACCCGATGACCTTCGGCAGACTGCTTCCACGAAAACCGGACGTCTAAGTACATCTTTAAGCTCCCGTCTTTCTAGTCTTCATACTATACTTCGAACACCTGCTTTTGCTAGATGGCCTTTGACTCTTAGGTTTTTCTGTGCGGATGTTCATTCTATCTGGATCCAGCATAGCCAACGAGAGAAAGCGCAGTTACCACCGACACTTAAAATTTTACTTGATGAAAGAGTTACCGACAGTGATGATGACCACGAGCCTCCAGGGGATTATGATGATGATCCACCTAGCTCACAAGTCCCACTTAGGCCACGGCGAAAGACAAAATGGGGAGCAACTGGGACTGGAGGTGTACAGGGCTTAGATATAAGCCAGTCTCATCTTGATATCCATCTCCAAAAATCACGTTCGGTTCTAGAAGTTGTGGGGAAAGATTTTACTTGTGAAATCTGTCACCAAACAGTTATAGACGACCAGATTGTTGTATGCTCTCACCCATTCTGCGAACATATCGCACACTTAGTATGCCTTTCGGATATATTTCTAACCCAAGAGGGTATTGGTAATATGCTACCTGTCGAGGGCAGTTGTCCTAGCTGCCATTCTACACGTTACTGGGGCGATATAGTTAAAGAATTAAGCATTAGAACAAGATCAAAACCTATAAAAAAGAAAAATAACACAGTCGCAAAAGGATCTCAAAACAAAGCTGCAAACGAGCAAGAGGAAGAATCCGATATTGAGCTTTATGACCCTGAAGCCTTGGACCTAGATATAATTGACGAACCCCTCTCAGAAGCAGGCGACATCATGGACCATCATAGAGGGCATAGTAAGCTACCAGACGGCAAATTGACCATGGTTATGGAAGATGACAGTGAGTGAGACGTTCGATAAAAAGCTCAGACTGCAAAAATGTAAAATAGGTTGGACGGATTTTCTGTTTTTTGATGCTCTTCACATAACCAAATAAATTTTTATAGGGTAACGGCAAAGTACTTTGTATATCTACGGGCCCACGTGTATGTAAGTGGGTTCTCGGAATTTGAAAAAGACTTTCGGATTTGAAACCTGCACGATGCACCTGTTGCCACATCAAAATATTTTAGATCTTGGCATCACAAGCTTGAAGGCAAACTAAAAAAAGGTTAACCGCTCATAAAGCTCACTCTTTTGAAGAGATGGCTCGATCCCTCCCCCGCTTTGCCCTGCATAAACCTTCTGTATTCCTCTCTAGAAGTGCACGGACGTTTAAAATCCAGACAATGGCTTCAACTACTGCCCCTCGGGAAAAATCCCATTTTGTAAATGGTACAAGCACTGGCTTGGTCGACGACTCTGCAGAAGACTTGTTCAAGACATTGAAAATCAGCACATCTCGTGACGATGGTGCAGGTCCCCAACACGACGTGGCGCCAAATATTCATACACAAAATGAGCGGGCCCGAACTGCTATTGCACTGAGCCAACGCAATGGGAGCACTGGTCTTGTAACACCGCAGATATCTAGACCTACAACCCCGTATACCATGAATCCCCCCGTTGATTTTGACGGATTGTCCTGGCCAAGTACGTTCTGGAAAATACAGCTTTATATACGAATGCTAAAACAATGCAGGTCTTGGGACGAAAGCCCGTTTGGAAGCAACGCCAGACGAAGCAAACGCACGACTAGATAAATTGTCTGGAGCGTGAGTCATTATGTTTCTACTTTGGACCCATGATATACTGATGTGGAAAATCAGAATCAGGACCATTCTTGAATGCATTGGAGAGGATCCGGACCGTGAAGGTCTACGTGATACACCCAAACGCTACGCAAAGGCTATGCTATACTTTACAAAGGGCTATGAAGAAAATTTAAAACAGATTGTCAACAACGCTGTTTTTGAAGAAGATCATGATGAACTTGGTACACCTACATACCGTTGCTTTTGGTGGCCAGATTTACTGATAAAATGAGCATTTAATAGTCATTGTGAAGGATATAGAAATATTTTCCATGTGTGAGCATCATCTGGTTCCTTTTACTGGAAAAATGCACATTGGGTATATTCCCAACCGTAAGGTTCTTGGGCTCTCGAAGTTCGCAAGAATTGCCGAAATGTTTGCCCGACGTTTGCAACTGCAAGAGCGTCTAACAAAGCAAGTTGCGATGGCCGTTGAAGAGATATTGCAACCACGAGGTGTCGCAGTAGTCATGGAGAGCTCTCACCTATGCATGGTCATGAGGGGGGTGGGTAAAACTACTGCTTCTACAACAACGAGTTCAATGCTAGGTGTCTTCAGGAAGAGCACTAGGACTCGTGAAGAATTTATGCACTTGGTAAGGATAATGCGATTCTTACGGGTACTCCGTACTAACACGAGTTCCATTAGGCATTAAAAAGCAACCGATAATATGTGCCATCTGTATTTCAATGGTTTGTATGGCTGTACATATGTACATCTATTTTCTGGTGACTATCTGTTTCAACATATCCGGCGTTTTGGGAGCATGTGGTGTTCATCCATCACTAGATAAATACGACAACGTATAGATTCACTTTGATATTGAACTAGTTATATCTGTATCATATCCTTGTTTCATGTCTAGTTTTTTATTGTTTCAAGTGACTCTTGGAATAAATTGTGTTTATAAAAATCGTGTACTATGCTAAACAGAAGAATGTTGAGTCCCTGGTTAGGTATTTGTCAACAAATTATTTTGAAGCGTATTGGCTAGCATTGGCGCCTCTATAAGTCAGATAGTCACTGTGTGCTTTTCGGACCGTAGTGTACTCTACACACCCATATCCCCTCAGCCCATTTTCATGATACCTGAGTATATGCTAATTGGTTTGCGGGTCCCCAGCCAGTAAAAAAAGATGATCTCTGTGATTCATACAAGAGAGAATATAATGTCGGATGCGACCCCAAAAATTTGTGAAAGATATGAATTGGGTAAATTAATAGGGAAAATTATAAAAAACACTTGAGAAGTGCTCATTTACTTTCTCATTTCGTATGGAGGGACGCTGCATGACATGTACTGCGAGTGATACTACATGAGTTAGTCTGTGAACATACAGTGATGTCCAGCATGCATGATGTTGATATAGATATACGTAAAAGGCATGTAAGTACTTGCTCATGTGTACGTAGGTATAATGCAAAGTACACACACTAGACTGTAAGTCTAAGAGAGTGAGTACGGAATAGGTACCCGTGTCACGCACCTACTGATCCGTGTATGTACTCTACCTGTACTCGTACTATATTACTAAATTTGTATGTATAGTACTTGAAGGTATGCATAGTGCATACGGAGATGCACTTAGTACTGGTTGTAAGACGCAGGTAAGCTTTTTAATAGTACTTTAGAGTCTAGGTATGGAAAGTCCATCATGAAGGAGATCAGTTATACCTAAATTTGTCTATTCCACTAACCTGTTATTGGGATGTCGATGTCGCCATCGAATTTCTCTTTGTCTTGCAAATGTGGTAATCAACTTCATACATATCATATAACTATGAAGGCAGTCCTACTTATTTTGAGGACTTTTCAAGCTGATTCAGACCTCTTTGCACATTGTAACTCAAAAAATCTATGCCCATAATTTAATTGGTGCCTCTTAAAAAAACGCTCTGTCATAAAAAATCCCCCTTCAAAAAGAATACAGGGCAAAATATAATCTTTATTCAAGAATTAGATAGAAAGATGGCTATCCGATCACTATTTGAGGGGTTGAGGCCTTCGGAAAGAAACCGAACTAGTCATGGACGCAAAATAAGTGGAGATCATACATCTCGCTATGCCGATGACTCAACTAGCACGCCATCCGGGTTCCAAGAACCTCCAAACAAAAATCTACGACCCGATGCGTCTCCAGTCATTATCGAGACACCATCAAACGACTCTTTAAACCCAAATTTTCTAAATTCAAATTCAGTCTTCTTGAACACCCAAAGACAAAACAATTACACAATGTCCGCAGCTCGAGACATTGACGGAGGGTTAACCTCTAATTTTGCAAATACCCTTAGTCTTTCGGCTTCCCCTACTTCTACTTTTCATTCACCCTCATCTTCGTTTGGCCCTAGATATAATTCGTCTAGTATTTCTTCGAAGCAACTCAAACCATTCAATACGGAGGATATTCGGATTTTACTGCTCGAAAATGTGAACCAGACTGCACAGGAGATGTTAAAGAAGCAGGGCTACCAGGTTGAATTTTATAAATCTTCTCTTCCTGAAGAAGAATTAATTGAGAAAATTCGGTGTGTCACTATGATTATTTTTTACCCCGCTATCCTTATCGATAACAAGAGCCTCAAAGCTAATGCTAACTAAGTGATGTGCACGCCATCGGTATTCGATCTAAAACTAAGCTTTCAGCTAAGGTTCTTCGTGAAGCAAATAACCTTATGGTTATTGGATGTTTCTGTATCGGAACAAATCAGGTGGATCTTGATTATGCTGCGAAAAATGGAATTACTGTCTTCAACTCTCCTTTTAGCAACTCTCGTAGTGTAGCTGAGTTGGTCATTGCCGAGATCGTCATTTTGGCCAGGCAGCTAGGAGATAGATCTATGGAAATGCACCAAGGCACATGGAATAAAGTCAGTGCAAAGTGCTGGGAAATTCGTGGCAAGACGCTTGGTATGTTGTGACATTCTAATCACGGATGCATAACTCATCACTCCGTGTTAAGGGATTGTCGGATATGGCCACATTGGTTCACAACTATCGGTCCTTGCTGAAGCCATGGGGATGAAGGTTCTCTACTACGATGTTGTACCCCTAATGGCACTTGGAACATCCCAGCAGGTTTCCAGTTTGAATGAGCTTTTGAGCCAGTCGGATTTTGTTACTTTACACGTTCCAGAAATTCCGGAAACAACGAACCTGATCAGTACCGAACAATTTAAGCACATGAAGCAAGGCTCATATCTTATTAACGCAAGTAGAGGAAGCGTTGTAGACATTCCTGCTCTTATGTGCGCACTACCTTATGTTGGAAACTCATACTGATATATAGAAGAGAGGCATCGCGTTCTGGACGTATTGCGGGCGCAGCATTGGATGTCTACCCTTCGGAGCCTGCCGCAAACGGCGACTATTTTAATAAAAGTCTCAATACTTGGGGTGACGATCTTAGATCTCTTAAGAATCTGATCCTTTCTCCACATATCGGGGGAAGTACCGAAGGCACGTCACCTAAATGCACGCGTAACAAATATTTACTAACAATATTCAGAGGCCCAGAGAGCTATCGGTGTTGAAGTTGCCGACGCTTTGATCCGGTATATCAACTCTGGAAACACTCTTGGTGCTGTGAACATGCCTGAAGTCAGCCTTCGGTCACTAACCGCCGCCGAGGAGAATCATGTCCGTGTAATCTTCATTCACAGGAACCAACCTGGTGTACTTCGGCAAGTTAACTCTATCCTTGGCGACCATAATGTCGACAAGCAGATGAGTGACAGTCGCGGAGACGTGGCCTATCTCATGGCAGATATTAGTGACTGTACCCAGGGGGACATTAAGGGTCTGTACGAAGGCCTGGAAAGTCTTAGTGGTATGTATAATAATTGCCATTATGGTTATGTCCGTACATACTGATTGCTGGTAGCTAAACTCCGGACGAGAGTCCTGTATTAAATTCATGAAACATGACAAGATCAACATACAAAAAAGAAAGAAATGAAACTCCTTCCTTTTCCAAAACAGATAGAATATATTGGAGTTCAAAATCGTTGTATATTGGGGAAAAATTCTAACGGGTTGAAGTTTGATCTACAAGATGGCGGACTGATTTTATCTGTATCTATAATCAGTGAATTGGGGCATCGATCACTTCTATATTAAGTTACATGGACCGAGTGCGTCTTTTACGTTACTATTTTAAATGCAATAAAAAAACATACAACACTGGGTTAATCGGAAATCAATAGCATGAAGCATACAGCGAAGACAAAATATAAAATCGAAACCAAAAACACCCAGAAGAAACCCACTCCATTGGCAGTCATAAAAAGAAATAGAAAGCCTCAAGTAGACTAGTGCTGAACTTCACGACCAGATGCTTGGCCGGATGATTCATCGTTGTTCCACGATAGATAGGTGTGGTCTCCCAATTTCCTGCGTATGTAAGCATGCGACCCTCAGATACCAAGAACGATACATACCGAGGCTTAATAAGATGCCTAGCAGTGAAGAGGGCTCCCAAAAGCACACAAAGGCCTCCAACTACAACATAAGCAATCCCTAAAAAGGGATTCTTCCCTCCCATGACTGTCCGGGTCGATATTACAATACTTTTTGTACCAGAATATGCCTTTACAGGGAATCCTATACGAATATTTGAGTATTGACTAGGGTCTCAAAGAAATGCTTTTCGCAAAGGTGAACATACTGGAATAAATTTTAACCCTATATCTCCCCTGGGTCATCTTATCGTTGTCGTTCCTCAATGCCAGCTTGCTGAATGTTGGCAGACCTGCCGTCCTCATCCAAACTTGAAATTCTTCATTTTCACGTAACCTAGGCATCGTTGTTTCGTTATAGCCGTCTGGATATCTCTCTTGCCAATTTGGCGGAGGGATGACTTCATCCGGAGAATAGCTAGTTTTCCCAAAGCGCTCCTTGTCAGAGTCCCAGGCAATTCCCTTGTTTGTCATTTTATATTCTTTCTGCGATTCGTCGGAGTTTTTAACATTAAGATTAATGGGAGACTGAAACGTGTCATTAAAGATAGAATTTGCAATCAGACCACATGGGTAGTATGGTTTTGCAGGTGAGCCCTCCCCAGTAAGAGGGTCACAATCACCGGCACTATCTAGTTGTGATTTTGTTCGTCGTTTTCCCTTTAGCTGATCTTCATCGAGCGACTGCACATATCGGCGGTGGTTTTGATAGAAGTTCGAAAGGCGATAGTACATCAAGAGAGGCGGTTTCAGATCATTGGGAATTTCAAATTCAATGGTGCAGACATTTTCTTGGTAATCCGGCGCTGTGTCCATAATTGACGTTTGATTTTTTTCAAATTTCCATTTTGGTGCACTCTTTGGCGCTACAACTGTTGCAAAAGATGATCGGTAATATTTAGAAGGTATTAATTCCAATTTTGTGGAGGCCGAGTCGCATGACGTGTAATCTACAACGAGTTCTTGGACCTTTGAATCAAGTCAGTTGTTGCAATGTATTGCAATTGTCCGAAGACGAACAGACCTGTGCGCTTGCATATAGTAGGAGACCTCCTATAGGTGCAAATATTACGCCTATGATGAAGAATAAAGGAAGAACAGTCTTTGGGGTGAGGATTGGCCTGGCATCAAATTCAGCATAGCCTTGTGCTATGAAGGAGAGCAACTCACTGCCATGCCTTTAATCGCTGTTGGCGAAACGCGGTATCTAGTACTTGAAGTCAATATGGTCCTTCATGTAAAAATCGGAGAGCCAGAGCTGATTTACTTCCAGGTTTTCGACTCTTTCCCTTTTTTTGCTGCTGATCCTCCCCTTCACGCTCATCGATCGAGCTCGCCATAGAGATCCAGTAATTTATTTAAGCCGGCCCAAACAATGTCGAATGTGGTGGAAGCTTAGAGTTGCAGTGGCTGTTTGATATGGGGGGTTAGAATGTGTGAAGCTACATGTAATTTCGGAGGTAGGCGTCGCGTTTCCGGCTTACTGTTCCAGCTGTGGCGGTGTAAATATCCCAGTGGAACAGTGCAATGTATGTAGTAATCCATGCTGAGTTTGAGGCTAAACTAAGCTCCGTGTACCGGGAAACCTCGTAAAGTAACTTGTGCGAGCGCTTATGTAAATGTATTTGTAGTAGAGGGAATAATATTACATAATGGCGCTCGAAATCAATATGCGCAGGTGTGCATCACGTGACCCTTCTGGAAACTGCGGAACCGACTATGTACTAGTGAAACTGCCCCACTGCCCCACCATTTTTCAGTTTCCAGAAGTCTACAATACAACAACCAAGGAAAATGAAGCTGAACACACAAGCACTGAGGTATCTTTCTGCTGAGGACTGGCGGGTATTAACTGCGGTTGAGATGGGCAGTAAAAATCATGAAGTTGTTCCAACAGTACTTATTATAAAAATTTCAGGCCTACGTGGTGCAAGTGGTGTCAATAAAAGTATAAGCACTCTTGCAAAATCTGGACTGATCGCGAAAGTGAAAAATGCCAAGTGTTAGAACCCCCATACCATATCATGTTTATAGGCTTACTAAATCTCTGATAGATGATGGGTATCGCCTGACATACGGTGGTCTTGATTATCTGGCTTTGAATTCATTTGTGAAGCGAAAAACTGCGTATTCGGTCGGAAACCAGATTGGGGTTGGAAAGGAATCGGATATCTACGTTGTGGCCGACGACTCTGGGGCACAGAGAGTACTTAAGATCCATCGACTGGGCAGAATATCGTTTCGCTCAGTTAAGACAAACCGTGACTATCTTCGTAACCGGAACTCTGCTAGTTGGATGTATATGTCTCGATTGGCAGCTATAAAAGAGTATGCATTTATGAAGGTTGTTTAACAAATCTGAGTAATATAATTCACTTGCTGACTGACTGAGCTTAGATATTGCACGAGAACGGATTCCCGGTCCCAAGGCCGATTGATCAAGCACGGCACTGTATTATTATGGAGTTGATCGATGCATTTCCTTTGCGACAAGTATCAGACGTTTCCGATCCACCTAAGCTTTACATGGACCTCATGAACCTATTACTCAAGTTTGCGTCCGTAGGGTTGATACACGGGGATTTCAATGAGTTCAACATACTCGTCCATGAAACGACACAAGAGCCAGTAGTTATTGACTTTCCTCAAATGATTAGCATCGACCACGCGAATGCCAAGGAGCAATTTGATCGTGACGTCCAGTGTATTAAAACATTTTTTGAAAGAAGATTTAGATACACCGCTGATGATGATGGCCCACACTGGAGTGACATTAAGAGAGTGGGAAAGTTGGATATCGAAGTGGAGGCAAGTGGATTTTCAAGAAAACAGGCAAAGGAATTGGAAAAGTATATGAGGGAGGTGGCACCACTATCTTTGGTTAGCAATGAGGATGGTGATTATGAAAGTGGAGATGACGACGGAGATGAGGATGGAGATGAGGATGGAGATGAGGATAGGGAGGAAAATGATGAGCATGAAACTGAAGAAGAGGAGATCTCACAGGAAGTAACCCTTACAAAAGAGCCGGATGCTGTGAGGCCGGTTGTACAATAGCACCGAGGACTGTATCAATGGCGTTTTGGCGTTCTAGCACTCTGTTCAAAATATATGTCGGAATGATCTGCATTCTAGTACTTTTCCTCATACTGTGAAAGAGCTTGGTAATTTGGATCGCGTTTACAGACTACAGCTCTACCAGTTTGCGAGTGAAATTGTAGGCGTACACTGGGAACGTTCTAGTATTGGTTCACCAACTATATAAACTGTAATAAATACTTAATAAGTGTATCGCTACATCAGTGACGCTCAGTGAATGAGTAGGCTGAAAAATATGTACATAGCTTTACATAGTTTGAGTTGCGAGTGACGAAATGACCGAACAAAAATTCATGTGAACAACATAAGTCACGTGCAGTCGTAATCTTGGCAACTGTGGGGCTAGGGCCAGCCCTAATAAAACACAAGTCCTTCGCAAATTACCGCACACTCAGCGAAGTGTATCGCCAGATTCAACACCGCGAGCCACCGATTAACACCCAACGACATTACGCCTCACGACAACACTCATCTCCCAATGGCGCCGAAACCAGCATCGAAGGGTAATGCTACAATATCCATTGTCGAGTTGCCACAAACCGGCCGGAGATCGATAACATCGTGGATTATAGAGCTGACTGATTTCATGCAGGCCCCAAGCCGGCCTCCAAGAAGGCCGCCGACGCGAAAAAGGCTGCTCTCAAGGGAACCCACTCCAAGATCAACAAGAAAGTCCGGACTTCGGTGACCTTCCACCGCCCGAAAACTCTTTCTCTTGCTCGCGCACCCAAGTACCCTCGCAAGAGTGTTCCACATGCTCCCCGGCTCGATCAGTTCAAGGTCATTGTCCACCCTTTGAACACCGAGTCTGCCATGAAGAAGATTGAGGAGAACAACACTCTGGTTTTCATCGTGGACATCAAGGCAAACAAGAGGCAGATCAAGGATGCAGTGAAGACGCTCTACGATGTAGATGCTGTCAAGGTGAACACTTTGATTAGGTACGTTTGGTACATCGCGGGTCTGTCCTGTGAAATGGTTCTGATTATGCGATTTCAGGCCCGATGGACGGAAGAAGGCTTTTGTTCGCCTTACACCAGACGTCGACGCTTTGGACATTGCCGCAACAAAGCTTGCCATCGTATAAGCTGGGGTTGTGGTTTTTTCTTCTGTTGCATGGGTCTCATTTGGGTTGACAAAAAGTCTGGGGCGAATAAAATTCTTTGGGAACTACAATGTCCGAGGAAGACGCCTAATAATGGTTATCTGTCATTGTACATCCTCAATGATCAGGGTAGGGGATTTCCTGATCTAAAACCCGTCCAATGTGATAGATTCCTACTCAATTCTCTGGCCTGGGATTGGAAACTTAAGTCTTGTGCCGTAATCATTTTGGAGTGCACATATTAAGGCCGGTCACAAAATTCTGCCCATATTCCGGTGAATATAATTGAAGATTTTCTCAATTAATCACAACTTAAGTTAAACAGCACACTTATACCCTCTTCTTATCTTCATCAGTGGTTACAATACGTGCAAGAAATTGATGTATCAAGCCACCTGCCCACCATGAAAAAACTCCAACAACTATAAGAAGTCCACCAATCGGGACGAGAGATTCCGGTAACACATTGAATTTGTACGGATCCAAGACTATAAAATTTAGTTCAAGATGTGAATTCAGAGAAAAAACATGACCCACTTATTTCGACATCCACAGGCTCTGGGGTTTCCATCCTGGATTTTTGTGCAGAGACGTAGGCTGTCTTTGCGAAAATTCTCAAGTACAGAGTCGATCCGCCATCGTACGGTCGATTTAACCTCCTTTGTATATTTTTTGGATATGCGTGAATTGAGCTGGATAAAGCTGTATCCCCATCAATCTGCTCAACTGTAAACAGCTTCAAATTGAAGTCTGTTGGTTGCTGTCCCGAAACTCGAATTAATAAGTATAAGATGAAACTTTTTGGGTTACGAACTGTAGCTGGCCAGCATATGCGAACCTCATACCTCTGTTGTGGGGCCAAGCCGGATAGCGCTATCCAATGCGTTGCACCAGGATGGACAAATGAAGTATTCAGTGTTGTAGCAAAGTTTCGGGCATCATTCGAAGGTGTTAAGTGTTCTAACTCTGTGGTGATATCAAACATGGAAGTTGGAGGTCCGATGAATATTTCCTTTTCGACATTAGCCAATGCCAACGCCCACAGACATATTGTGATCAGGTATCTGAAAGGCAGTGTCATGGTGTTAGCATGGAGCCTCTTCCTCCCGGAAAAACGATAGTTGCTTGTGAGCGCCAAGACACATAAGCGCCGAGATCTAGCTATGTCGTAGTGTCAGGTTGGTTCTGAGATGCAGCCGCTGAATAACTAGGAAAACCCAACCCCCAGGGTCTCGCCCTACCCTTATTTAAATCTATGCACTCTGATGTCTTTCCGAGTCGAGCTGAGCTACTAGTAGTATGTACGTGTATCGACCCGAAACATAGTTAGATTTGACCTTGTCAGGTTCCGTTCTTACACTTCAAGTCTCTTGTTGAAAGTCCTCTGATTTGCGACGGTGGCTCTTGGTTGCATACAAGATGCCGAATTGGTCCGCAAGGTTGTTGGGGTCCAACTCATCGCCGAGTGCTCGGACTGGTTCAAATGTACCTCCACCTACTTTGGAGAGTCCACCTTCATATCACTTCTTAAATGCCAGAACATCTCCACACAGTCGATCCAAGTCCCACCACATCACACATGATCCATCTCACGTGATTGCTCACACACAACCAAACCAAACATTGTCACAACGCCGTAGTGAGGGGGATCTCCTGGCAGCAGCTTCAGAGACCGCAACGGGCCGGCAACTAGACTTGGGTGTAGGGGGTATCCCTCGGAATGGCAGAATGTCAAATACCAGGGAACTGGTAGAACTGGTGAGCTGACCAACGCGATCAACTCTGGATTATTCTGATCCTCATGGCAACGCTCTAGATGGCAGGCCAGTGTGTCTGTTGTGATTCAACAGTGCGATGGCCTTCAAGTCTAACCCATTTCCGCTGTACTATTTGCATGACAGTGAACGATATATCAAGCCCAAAGATAACTTCTACAGCCCCGACAGACACGAACGCTCGAAGACGTTGAGTTATTACACCGAATGAACCAAACAATTTACTGACAGTTTAAATAGCCCCGGTTTCGACCGAGAGAGCAAGAAAGATAATCCAACGGTCTATGGAAGAGCTTTTGAATAGCCTAAAATCCGGCGATGTCCTATCAGAATCACTTCACTTTAAATCACTCGGCCCAACTCTCCAAGAGGCCGCGTTTGATCCCACAAATAATGACCCGTCTGTCCCCCCGTCGAGACCCCCACCACCACCTCCCATCGGCGGGGGCTCTGGGTTAAGAAAATTTGAGGTTTCGCCTTATATTGGACTTGCATCGAAAATGTTTCGCCCGCTCGAAGAATATATTCAGGCAACTTTCAGCAGCTGGGAATGTTTGAATGGGAGTTTTATAGAAAAATCAGTCCAAGATACCTCAATTGATTTTCTGGATTCTAGAAAAGAACAACATTCTATTGAGCCCGACCCTGATAGCATCTATATACCTGTCACAGAGAGGCCTGGTGAAAAGGAAGCCTTAATGTTGACAGTAGGGAGGGCTGTGAGGAGAGAGCGAGCAAATTCTCGGAACGACAGAGGAAACAAACCCCACGAAAGGCGGCAAAGTTTCCGTGCCCCTAGTGGGCTAGATTGGAGCGCCGCAACAGAATTTTATGATTTGCTATTGTGTGCAGGGAGAGATTTCGAATCACAGCTTGACCAATCTTATATTTGCGGAAATTCTGGTGGTTCGTTACTGGATAGTCCAGTGCACGATCCCGCGCAGATAAAGTTGGCAATTAATGAGGCCCGGACTAGTATGATGAAAACCCTTTTGAAATCCACCGAGACCTTATTGAAACGTCCGGGACGGCCGTTAAAAAGACCAGAAGATATTCGTTTTCTGCTCGTCATACTAGCTAATCCACTCCTCTACCCAGGATCAGTAAGATTAAATATTCATTCGTCGTTAGCATCTGGATCTATGGCTGTAGACACCCATTCCACTTCACCTCGGACAACGAGCTCCAGTACATCAGTGTTAATTAAAGATACTGGTCCGGGTTATCATTCAGGCATACTCAAGCGCTTGTTCGGCCTATTATCAAATCTCCCCAACGAGTGCCACCATTATTTAGTGTCGTGGTTTAGCACTATGCCAGAACCCCATTTTCGAGAGTTGGTCGAGTTAGGTGGAAGTTTTACGACATACCGCCTAGTAAGACAAGAAAACAAATTGAGTAGCACTAGGGGGAAGCTACCGTATGGTAATGATTGGCAAATTAAGGCTACTGCTAGAGTTATGTCTCTTTTTGACAAAGCTAATAATAATTCACTCGGACGTCGAAAACCTTCACGGACTCCTCTGCTTCCTCCTCACAATGAACCCACCAATTCCATAGCTGCCTTAAGCATCGAAGCCCAACGTCAGGGGCAAATATTGCCATCCAGTTCTTTTTACAACATGCGGCTGGATTATTGTGATCTAATTGCTGATTTTGATGTCTGGGAGTCGAAAAACGCAAAGTTTTGCTTTTGCCAGTATCCATTTTACTTATCCATGGGCGCGAAGATACAAATATTGGAACATGATGCTAGAAGACAAATGGAGGTCCAAGCTCGCAATGCTTTTATCACAAATATCTCGAATAGAACTAGTCTTAGCCAGTACATGGTTCTTAAAGTACGGCGCGAGTGCCTAGTGGAAGATAGCCTTAAAGGCATTAGTGAAAGTGTCGGTACAATGGAGGATATAAAGAAAGGGCTAAGGGTTGAGTTTTTGGGGGAAGATGGTATAGATGCGGGAGGGCTGAAAAAAGAGTGGTTTCTAATGGTTGCCAGGGATGTATTCGACCCAAATCACGGTATGTTATCTTTAACCCTTGCTATGATAAAATTCTAAGAAAAAAGGGCTTTTCATATACGAGGAAGACTCCAATTACTGTTATTTCAATCCCCATTCTTTTGAATCCTCCGAAGAGTTCTATCTTGTTGGTGTCCTGTTAGGTCTTGCAATCTATAACTCGACAATTCTAGATATCACACTCCCACCATATGTCTTCAAAAAACTCATTTACTTTGCTCCCCAATCCAACAATAAAGGTGTGGCTGATACCCAAACCCGTCTTCCTCTTCGCCGAACTTTAGAGGACTTAGCCCTTCTACGTCCTGGATTGACCCGTGGACTACAAAAGCTTCTTGATTTTGAAGGCGATGTTCAGGAAACTTTCTGTCGGGATTTCGTAGCTGAAATTGAGAGGTATGGGGAGAAAATACTTGTTCCCTTGTGTCCGGGTGGCGAGAATCGTCCGGTCACCAACTACAATAGAAAGGAATTCGTGGATTTATACGTGAAGTATATACTTGATACGTCTGTCAATCGTCAATTCGAGCCCTTCAAACGAGGGTTCTATATTGTTTGTGGCGGAAACGCTCTATCTCTCTTCGGCCCCGAAGAAATCGAATTACTCGTGCGTGGCTCCCCGGAGCCATTGGATGTACAGGCATTGAAAGCAGTGGCTGTGTATGATGGATGGGGTTCAAAAAATTCACCAGAGTCTGATACAGTGGTGAAGTGGTTTTGGAAATTTTTTGACAAAATTTCACCTGGAGAACAGCGAATGTTGTTGAGCTTCATCACTGGAAGTGACAGGATCCCTGCTATGGGAACTACAAATCTTATAATTAAAGTTGTTTGCCTAGGTCAGGACTGCAATCGCTTCCCGGTTGCAAGGACATGTTTCAATCAAATATGTCTCTGGAGATACAAAAAGCGGGAGAAGCTGGAGACAATGTTGTGGCGAGCAGTGACAGAAAGTGAGGGCTTCGGACTCAAGTAGGCGGTTCCTTTCTTGGAAGCGTTTTTTTTTTCCCATGTATTTAGCGGCGCAAGTGGTATATTAATTCTTCACCCAGCAAACCATTACTAGCACTTGTATGATGTTTTGGTTTTTATTATTGTGTTGGATCATGCACGGTTACATATTGGTTATTCATGAAGTTTTATGACAGTTTCTAGGAAAATGTAACTTCTTCCTCTGGAAATGCCCCTTGTTGAAATCTCATCAAAATCCATGTGTTCGTTCAACATTAAGTGCCATCAAGTTCGACCGGTATATTATAAGAATAGACAAGGCAAGTCTGAGCTGACTATCATGCCGCGTGGCTCAGTTATACACACACTTTTATCTGGAAAATCTTTCTTTGAGCCTCTTTGTCAATTGAACTGTTACCAGATGCACCCTTTTTTCGAATGTAGTCTTCAGTTCACCAAATTCCAGATATTGTTTCAGTAAGGGCACCCATACATCATACCCAGCAGTTATGCAAGGTCTTATATAAGCGTAGTTTTGAGCGGCATTTTCAAATAAGTACTCAATTCGGGTTATGTCGGTATCAAGCACGAAGATTTTACCGATACCCCACGCGGCAACCCCATGACCTTAGAAATCCGTCAAAAAGTCCAAGCCCCGACAGTAAAATTTTCAGTGAAGATGTTTTGTTTTACATGATACTCAGGAAAACGTAGAGTTGATAGGGCGGTGTGAGACGCTATCGGGGTGTATATACTAAGCACAGTTCATTCTAGACCAATGACAACACATTTCCTGACCTTTTGTTGGTCGCCGGAGAACGTGCAAATGGGGGACATGCGGGGCCGCTTTTTTCAAGCCACGGAAAATGCGTTAACCTCACGACGCTCGGGCAACCCAGCGAGGACTGACGTCGCCAGTAGTAACTACAACAGCTAGCCGCTAGGAAGCTAGCTAGTTCAGCCCGCCTTGCCAGTTCATCAGCATCATCAGGAGATCTGTGATTGTGAGCTAAGCTGTCGGGGCAAGCAGGGGGGTTTATCCAAGGAAAAAAACGAGATTGGTTTTAGAGCCCAGTCGGCGATGATTGAGGGCCCGGCGTGGGAGGTGGGAGTGTTGGGATTTACATTAATCCTGAAAAGTGTGGTGGGGTTGGGACTCGGCGTTGGCGGGGTTCAATTCAAGAAGCCTGATGTGGCCGACGGCTCCGGATGCCCTTGGGATACTGCTAATCCCCTCCCGGCTACCTGTCCTGCGATCCTTTAAGAAGGAGCGGCCTCCTCCTCTTCAATTGACCTCCATCCGCTCAAGACAACTCCCATCCATCCATAGGCTATCTCACCTCTCTTCAAACACTCACAATGTCTCTTCCCCAGACCATGAAGGCTCTCCGGTAAGCTCCCCAAGCCAATCAACAACCGGCAATTCCTACACCCCATACCCCGCATCTGCAGTTTAGATCTAGACTTTGGAGAGGGCGGCGTAATTGGAGGGAGATACAAAGCTAACTATAATGGTGACTTCAGCTACGACAAACCCAAGTCGTATGCCGTTGTAGAGGTCCCTCTTCCCAAAGTCCGTGACAACGATGTTTTGGTATGTTTTTCCCCACAGCCTAGCCTTGCTGCATGGACTTCCATTAACAATGTCGATAGATCAAAGTTAAGGCCTGTGGTGTTTGTGGAACTGTTTGTACCCCGATATCTGTCTAGAGTCAGCAAACTGGTCCGGAATACTGACAGTTGGTGTGTGAACCAGGATCTTCATATCCACGATGGAGAGTTCATTGCAAAGGTTTGTCTACTCATTAATTTTTCACCCGGGAGGATGTGTCCTTTATATTATATGCTGCCATGGACACCTCTATGGCACCTTCTCTATTCTAGGCAGACCCCTGCGCCCCACGATGCAATAAGCTTGGAACCTGGATGGCTCGCTGACTTTTCGTCCAATAGTTCCCTCTCATCCCTGGCCATGAGACAGTTGGTGTAGTTGCCGCTGTCGGAAAGGACGTTACGGGATTCGAGGTTGGCGAGCGTGTTTGTGCCGACAACTCAGAGCTCTGCATGGAGTGCTTCTACTGCCGTCGTGGACAGCTCCTCTTGTGTGAGAAGTTTGAGGCCCACGGAGTCACTAGTGAGTTCTTAGAGTTAGCTCAGACAATCTAAAAACGAATCTGACAGCTTGTAGTGGACGGTGGTTTCGCTGAATACTGTGCCTACCCGGCCGGGAAGGTCTTCAAGATTCACAACCTTTCTGATGTCGATGCCACTCTTCTAGAGCCTGCCTCTTGTGCATGCCATGGTCTTGAGAAGATTGCTCCTAAGCTTGGCTCAAGCGTGCTCATGTTTGGTGCTGGACCCACTGGCCTTTGCTTGGCCCAGCTTCTCCGTCATAATGGAGGTGCCAACGTTGTCATTGCTGCCCCAGAGGGATTGAAGATGGACTTGGCAAAGAAACTTGATGCTGCTGACACCTACGTTCCTCTTTCTCGGAGCAACCCTGAGGCTCAATTTGAGCAGATCAAGAAGGACCACCCCTATGGTTTCGATATTGTCGTCGAGGTAAACTATTGTGTTCCTGATATAAAGTCCTGATTACTAAGATGCTTCATAGGCTACCGGATCTGCTAAGATCCTCGAGGATGCCATTCACTACGTTCGCCGTGGTGGTAAGTTGGTTGTGTACGGTGTATACAGTGACTCTGCCCGTGTTTCATGGCCCCCTAGCAAGATCTTTGGAGACGAGATCACCATTTTGGGCTCATTCTCCGAGACTTTCATGTTCCCTGCTACCATTGACTACCTTGACTCTGGAAAGGTGAAGGTTGATGGTATTGTCAACAAGACATACAAGTTAGAACAGTGGGGCGAGTGCTTGGAGGCGATGAGGAACAAAACTGCCATCAAGGCTGCAATTGTTTTCGATTAGACTTTTCTTTTGGTGTTTGGGTTTTGTTTGGATTGAATATTGAACTAAAAACGCGGGCCTCAGCTCAAAACTGAAAAATAATATCTTCGTTTACAACACGCTCAGTCTCCGTTTCTGCTCAAGTGAATACCTACTACCTCTAAGAGAAATGTGTATACAGGTAGGTGCTACCTGGAGTGATCTTGGCTTCTTCTACCAAAGAAGTGGAAGTTTTAACTTTGAATTGGTTCAACCTGGTTTTTGATCACTCTCAATATATAGCCATGGCTACATGGGCGATTTTTAAGCATGATAGGAGATCATGGAAAAAATAAGGTTTGCTCAAACTCTAACGGCTGCGAAGGTGAAACCTTCGATGGGCATCGACGGCAAAAATAGGTACTGCCACCCTACAAACCTCACATACAACCGACTGTCCACTGTCCTCGTCCTCGTCCTCGTCATCCTCATAAAATTCTTCATCTACAAACTTACCATCCAGTTCCCTTTCCTCGCTATTATTATTATTGGCGTTAGTTCCACTATTACTAACAGATACAGCCTCATTTAGGCCATTTTCTGTGATTAGATTTTTGAAGATATATCCGATATCTCCCTTCTCAGTCCCCTCTCCAACCATGTTTACCGCCGCTACATTAAGCAGCTGCAGATCCCAGTGTCTTTCTGTACATAGTTTCCGGAATAGCCCGAGGGCTATGTCATCTATTAGACGTTCTGCGATTCTCTCGAGGGATGTTGTTGGGGAAAATGTATAACCTGGAAAGGCACTACTCCTGGAGCAGCGGGAGAAATTCTGGACTCTGTCATGCAAGCGTACAGACATACGAAAGTTTCTGGGCGAGACTATCCATTTCTTTTGGCTGGACACACTAGGAATTGTGAGCTCCGAGTACATGCGCTGTAGAAGTTTTGTAAGTAGACGATGCAGCACTTTAGTCAATTGCGCAAATGTAGTGATGGAACCAGGGCGGAATGTATCTTCAATGCTAATTTGGGTTGGATATACCGGCGCAGCCACGACAGGTGATTCGTCTATGCCTCGGAGGAGGTTCCAAATCTTCCGACCGGTATTAGTTCCTGAAGGAACTCCCAAAACTGTTTCTATCTTTCCCCGGGTCAAGATATTAAGTGCAGCCTCCACAGTCACGTTGTTCTCGTTATTACATTCACGCGGCATGGTTATTGTCTCAGCGGGAGTAGGCGATCTCCCGTGGCAGACATCCCGAAGCTTCTGGGCGATTCTGTGTCCAATCCCGGGGATCTGACCTATTTCATGGGCGTTGAAGAATTCCTGGAAAAACTCCGGCACGAGTGTGGTCTGAGAGTTGGGTTTGTTGGCTGCTCCCACCAACTTCGCACTAAGCTTGGTTGTTGAAATTCCCGCAGAACAAGTGTGGTTAAATCGCTCCAAAATCTGCATTCTGATGTAGTTGGCTAGATGCGCTGCGAGGATGAGGCGTCTATGAAGCACATTGGGGCCGTTGAATTCCAGCGGACGGCCGGAAGGGTAGGGATGGCCCGGCAGGTCAGACCATACGAATTCGAAGCCTGCGGACGGGTCCGAACGGGACAGACGGAAGAATGAATGGCCGGAACAGCTGGGAGACGGTACCGGGTATTGGGTTTGGAGGCGTTCTAGATTATAGGCGACGATTTCGGTCACATCAACGAATATCTAATAAGCACACAATCTGCTCAGTTGGGATCACGCAAACACACATCGCCCTCAACAACCGCATACATTACATGTCACATTTTACTCACCTCGTCAAGACCAAGCCGCTCTGTGAGGTTACCCCACGATAGAGAGCGCACGAACAACCAGATTGTTTTTGAAACCTCGCGAAACCTAGATATGAGGAAAATCTTGTCAGATTCAGAACGGGTCTCAGATATATGTCGCGGAGGAATCAGAACGTACTTTGTCAAGTCCTCCCCGTTAACAATTACGAGGTTGCTACATGCCCGTTTCGCTTGTGCGATTGGCTGTAGTTTCTTCACACCCATTGCACGCGCCTTGTAGTTGCAGGTAGCCAATATTCCCTTCTGCTGGACTCCTAGGGGAACTGAGCGGAGATGTGGGTTCTCGTTTTCGAGAACACTGGCATAGTAGCAATCGTAATCATTGAATACATATGTTAGCTTGACGTCATTCGGAGTTGAAATATGAGGGTACAAACTAAATGCATGACAATTTTCTCGGAAGAAGCCATTATGGAGGTTTACCTACTTAGTTAGTGACGTTGGTGATTGGCCTTTTTGAGTGACGGTGGATGTACTTCTGGACACTTGGGGCAGAGATCTGGGTATCATATCTTTATGTAAACAAAACTAATGTGTATTCAGCCGCCGCATCTAGCTGTGGCCTAGTAATGCAGTTGAGGCGGCCTGAGCAAGATTTTGTATGTGAGTATTTTAGACGGATATACTCGGTATGCAGGCACATACACATGTTGTACTCTACATAGAATCAAGCTCTATATTACCTTTACTGATCTCGTCCGCGTGTGTCTCAAATAGCGTGTTCTATTAGAATAGAGGATTTCTCGGGCCCCCAGGCTACTCTGCAATATTCTTACTCCGCACATGAAAGGAATCTGGGTAGACCCTGTAAGACGCGCAAGATGCTAGAAGCTATAGCTACGGTAAGGGTTCGTACATTTTAGTGTCTGCACTTATGCACGATCATCAGCAGCTCAGCAAAAAGGTACATACATCATGTTGCAATTATTGTATGTAGTTGAGAAGTAATTATAATTTTGAATTTGTAAACTACTATATTTATGTGGTAGCACCAGTGCAGTTCTAGCTGGAGAATTATAAGCAGTAGGCTTGTCGTTTATGAGGTACCGTAGAACGCCCACGGCACTCCGTAAGGTACTTATGTAACTTACTCCGTATTTTGGAGCAAGTACGGAGCATCTGGGCAAGTACGGAGTATGTATCCGTACATAAGATTGAAACCGGCCGTGCCGTTCAGTAGCAACAGCGTCATCCTACCCGCCCGTGCACATCGCCGAATTTCTTCCCGACGGGTCACGTGTGCAGTTAGTTAGTTCATGGACACTTAGAACCAGTTTTGTTCGCGAATCAAATTGGTGATCTATCGGCGAGATTAGGTTCGGGGCGTAGCTGGGATGCTGTATAATTCGGTGCATATCCGTATCCATAATAGAACTACATGTGTATGTAGCCAAGCACTTCACGCGCATTTAGGGTAATATAATTTCTAAACGTTAGGTACATAAATTGTATGTCGTATATTCTTCCATCCTCTGCATTGTTTCCTTCTGCAGCATGTTATTTTGCGTTGCTGCCGAATGCTGTGAACTTTGAAGTGTGGAGTGCAGGCGCAGGCCAGGACCCTTACCCCCGCAAAAGCTGTAGAAGCCGCGTGATGTCTCAGTGCCATTAGCCACTTGAGGGAAAGGCAACCCCCGCGCCCGCATGTCTCACGCCCTGTTATGTACGAGTTTCCCTTGCCTCGCCGACAAAAACAGTCATCCCCACTGCTCCTCTGGAGAACTGTTCACAGTTGTGTAGGTCCTCACCGACCACCATGTAGATAGACCTGGTACAAACAACGGCATAGAACCTCCCAATCTGTATCCAATTGTCGCACACTACCGCACCCCCCTCCCCCCCCCCCACTCATTCCATGTCAGCTGTTGCTCACATGTTTTTCTCCCATTTTCGGTGAAAGGGTCGTCTGTCTGATCATAGACCTTACCCGCGGGTTTCCTGTCGCCCGCAAATGCCGTCGGGAATAAGTATGTGCCAAACAAGAAGAAAAAAGACGTGCCGGCGAACTTACCAGCGCAACTTATACACCTCTCTTCCCAAGACGTTATTCTTTAAAAAAAGACATCAACCTCATCTTTTCCCTCAAGCGTGCTTTCAGAAATATCTCCGGATCTCCCCCCAGCAGCCCAAAGAAAAGCCCGAGATCCAAGTTTCGGGGCTCCGGCAGCCTTCGGCTCTTGTCACTAGTGCATGTGTGTGACGCCGTCGCCGCCCACCACCAAGACCACCTCAAAGAGGCCGCATTCTCATATACATGTGCCTGATCCCTTAGTATTTTGTTACTCTACTCTCTATTTCCATATATTTGCCTTTGCTATCAGTATCTCGGCGGACATTACGTGCAACACAACCTCCCATCACATTAATACTGTCTTAGATTACTTAGATTTCTACTCTCTAGTGCACATATTATCAGCATCTCCATTCTCCGTCCGCCGCAGGTTTCTAGTTATTTTTTTGCTATACAGGTTTCGTAATTGGACGAGCATGCAAACATGTCCTGGCGGCCATCCAAAACGTTGATGGATACCATCACCCATTACAGTACCTTCCCGGCTACGGGTGTGAGTCTACGGCAGATGGTACAGTTTGGACAGAACCCATCACAAGGTTATATTCCCAAACAACATTGAATATTGCCGGTCGGGATGATTGTTAAATAATGCTTTGATGTACAGGCACCCTCTTCAGAGGCGCACAATTCCTGAGCGAAGAATTACCGATCCGCTTGGCTCACCGTGTTAAAGAGCTCAACCAGTTGCCAGATGGACTCAATGAAATGCCGTCGATACAGAAGGTTGCAAATTGGTATGCGCAATCTTTCGAGGTGAATATCCCCATGCTCCCGGCCTACCCCCACTACCCCCGGACGGTCCACTGACGTAACATACGCTTAGGAAATCACGCAACTCCCAAGACCAACGCTTTCTAAAGAAATACGCGAGAAATTGATTAGAGGCACCGCAAACGGAGCGCAACAACAGCTATCACCAACCCAAGAGAACCCGGATATTGTCCCGGGGACATATCGCAGCTCTCCATGGGAAAACGGCAATGGCAACGGCAATGGCAACGGAAACGGATGTATCAGTTCTAAGAAGGCTGCCAGAAGATACTATGTTACAGTGGACGATGGCGTAAAGTGGCCACCGGAACTTATCGATTACAATAAGCGGTTTACGAAACTCTTACAGAACATTAAACATCGACACGATCCTGTGGTTACGACAATGGGTAAACCACCCCCCCTATATCCGACACGTCGGAACGGTGCTAAATGAACTCACAGCCATGGGAATAAACGAGTACAAACGAAAGAAGCAACGGATGCAGATTGATAACAATATACAATCTTTCCTCGACCGGTTTTACATGTCACGAATTGGTATCCGAATGCTTATCGGACAGCACGTTGCTCTCAACTCCGCACCGGAACAAGAAGAATACGTTGGGATTATATGTACAAAAACCAATGTGAACGACCTTGCGCAAGAGGCGATTGAGAATGCCCGGTTTGTTTGCGAGGACTACTACGGACTTTTTGATGCCCCCAAGGTTCAATTGGTGTGCAGACCAGATCTACAGTTCATGTATGTGCCAGGTCATCTGAGCCACATGCTTTTCGAAACTTTGAAGAACTCGTTGCGTGCGGTTGTAGAAACCCATGGCAGTGATGCGGAAGACTTTCCGCCGATCAAGGTGATTGTGGCGGACGGAAAAGAGGTGAGTTTTCAAAAATCGAGAAAGGGTCCTGGTCGACAGCATCCTTGTTTACGCATGGGTGGGGGTCGTTATGCGGAATTCAGAGTGATCGCTGATCGGTAGTTAGGATATAACTATTAAAGTATCAGATGAAGGCGGCGGCATTCCCCGTAGTGCCATACCCCTTGTTTGGACGTACATGTACACGACTGTAGAATCGACGCCATCTCTCGATCCCGATTTCAATAAGAGTGATTTTAAGGCACCAATGGCTGGCTTCGGTTACGGATTACCGATATCGAGATTATATGCACGGTACTTTGGAGGGGATTTGAAATTAATATCAATGGAAGGGTACGTTCTCCGAAAGATGGCCCGAGATCATGCCTGATTTATCACAGATACGGAACCGATGTTTACTTGCATCTCAACCGACTGAGCAGTTCGTCGGAGCCTCTGCAGTAAGGTGTAGCTTAATGGTAGAAGGAGGGGGGCACATACTCTTGGTGTACGGTGTTTAAAAGTGCAAACCCGATTATTTTGGAACTGACATAATGCTGCGCAATCCATGTCGCGGTTTAGGGTGGGGATTCATGAGGCCTGGGCTGGAGGGGTTCTTTATCTTGGGTCGAAGGCCAATCTAGGGGTGCCTTTGATACATGTCTTTATGACGGAGTTTTTTGCTATTATAATTTTTGAATTTTGGGGAATCTCGACCATGGATTTGGTGGATGTACAAAAGATTGTGATTCAATTTAAACCTGTTTAGACTGCCACCAACAAGAACCCTATTGCTCCCAAACTCCCACGCAAAAGAAGACGAATTACATACACTCGATTCCCGCAAATCAAACATTACTCTAAATCCCAGCGTCTCTAGCAACAACTGTCTATTTCGGTCCCTTGGACGTCATCCTTGCACCAGACGACGAGGGCGACGCCATGCCCGCCCCCGCCGCATTCGGCCCGTCGTTGATCGGCACCCCTGCCAGGCTCTTCATCATGTTTAACCTCACTCTCGCAATCGACTACAGGGCACGCGTTTTTAGTGGGGGGTTTTGGGGGGGTTTCTGGGGGGTTTTGTTTGGGCGCGCACCTCGTCGTGCGCCAGCGAATGCATCGCCAGCAGCTCCCACGACTCCAGATTGACGGCCAGCGTGTGCCGCCGCTCCATGGTCTCGTACGATTCGGCAAGCGTGTCGGGGTCGGAGGCAGTCGGCATGGCGGTGGCAGGCGCGGGCGCGGGTGCAGGTGCAGGTGCGGGAGACGGGACGTCGGGGAGTCGGGGGGTGGGTTAAGGTTGGCGTGCGTGCGTGCGTGCGTGCGTGCGTGAGGGAGTGGGTGGGGAAGCGGGTTGCAGTGGATTGGACGAACTACGTGCTACTCTTACCTAGACGACACTCTGGACCTGTCACTCTGTGTAACGCCGCCAGACACACTGCGAGATAAGTAAGTACGGTAGCTGCAGCCAACCAACGCCAGCTCTTGCTATCATGCGGCTCCCACCACCGGCACTACGTCACTGCGCCCGTCGCCCACGCCCTGCCCCGCCAATGCAGCCGTTCCTCGCCCTCTCACGATACCACCACAGCGTCGCGCCCACAGCACCGATAACCGTTTCATCGATACTACCAACTCCTGCACCACTACTACTGCAGCAACAGAACAGACACTCCAGCACCATGTCCTCCGACGACACATACGCCGCCTTCCTCGCGAAGGCCAACAAAGACTACTCCGCCGCCGACGAAGAAGAGCAGTCGCTGACGGCAAAGGACGTCTCCGACCCGAACCCGCCGGCCGCAATCAAGGCGCTCGGCAGCGACCGCTGCTACACCTCCGACTCCGACGAGCCGTTCGTGGCCATCTCGCTGCCGTATGGCGGGACCGCGCTGCCTGACAATCGTGCGCCCCCACACTCACCTACTCTGTCACACCATGCTAACACGTGGTAGGCGAACTGAGCAAGCTTCTCGAGATCTCGACGGTGGATAGCCAGGACGTGTTGGACTGGGACCCGAGGGGGAAGTATAAGGATGTCACTGACGCGGTGGCGAAGGCGGGCAATGGCGCGGTCAATGTGTATTACCTGCAGAGCGGGACGTCGATCAAGTATTGGGTGCTGAGCGTAGACCAGAAGGCTGGGAAATTGGTGGGCGTGGTGGTGATGGCTTACGAGTCGTAGTGGGTGGGCTTTGAGTTTTTGACGGGAAGTGTAATTCAGCCATGCAATATCAATGCAAACCTTAAAGTATTTTTTATGCGTATCCAGCCTGTGCACTGAGACAATCGGACTTCTTCTGCTGATGACAACCGTCCTGTGTAGTTCATGGTGCCCATATATACATGAGTGCGTATCTTAATATAACCAAAATTATGTACATGCTTTGTATTCTCAGCATCCCGATATGTACAACCTCACACGGTAGACCGTGCTCCCCCCTCAAACCCAGCCATAGCGCCACCATTTGCTTCCCGCCTTCCACCTGTCTAGGAATCCCGACGGCGCCACAGCCGGCGGCCCATCGCCCTTCCCACTCTCCCGGTTCTCCTCCTCCAGCTTGCGATCGTTCTCGCCCAGCTTCCATGCCCGCAGCAGCCACATAGTAATGGCAGCGGCCACATACATCATCCCCGAGAACACCTGCGGGTGCAGATACGGATTCTCGGCGCCGGGCTCTCGCAAATACAGCGCAATCGGCTCCGCAAACGTCGTCGGTAGCACGACCGACATCCACACGAGACTCAACGCACTCGGCAGCTCCCTTATCCCCACCACCTCGACCGCGACAGGCGCAATCGTCGTCCAAAACGTCCCACACACCGCACCATTGATTAACGAAAACAGCACCGCGACCCCGAAGCTCCTCGCGGGGATCCAGATCGCAAAACACGACACCGCCGTCACCGCCGTCATCAGCCCGCCGACATTGATGCGCCCCCACCGGTCCGACGCCAGCCCGACCAGCGGCCGCCCGAACGCCATGCCCAGATTCAGCAGCGCGCCCAGCACGCTCCCCTGCGTCGCGCTGAACCCGCGCGACCGCGCATAGTCCGGCAGCGAGAACAGGATCACGATGTACCCGAGCATGCTGAAGAAGCCCCACGCCAGCACCAGCGCCACCGACCACCGCCGCAGCAGCGCCACGTCGAACGCGCGCTGGTGCGGCCGCACGTGCTTGTTGCGGTCGCGCAGCAGCGCCGTGCACGCCGCGTTGACCACCAGCGCGCAGAGGGCCACCGCGCGGAACGCCCATGCGAGCCCGTGCCGCGCGATGATCGCGCGGATGCCGAGCGAGTACGCCAGCCCGCCGATGCCGCTGCCGGCGGCCGTGATGCCGTTGGCGACGCTGCGCTTGGCAGAGAACCATTGCGAGATTGCGCCGATGCTGGCGGTGAACAGGAAGCCCATCCCTGCGCCGAAGAGCACGCCCTGTGTCAGGAACAGGTGCCAGATCTGCGTTGCGAACGACGCAGCGATGAGCGCGCCGACCTCCATCGCGAGTCCGAGCGCCATGACGGCGCGCGTCGAGGCGTGGCGGAGACTGAAGGTTACGAGCGGGCCGATGACCATGGAGGTGGAGGTGGACAGGCCGCCGATGAAGGCGTAGTGCAGCGGCGTCGCGCCGGGGAAGGCGTCGGTCGAGAGGTAGTGCGCGAGGAAGACGCCGTAGGAGCTGTTGATCCCCCAGGTGCTGCTGTTGATGAAGAAGAGCGCGAAGACGCAGACCCAGCCGTAGCCGCCGTCGGGCGGGATGTCTGCGGGCGGGTCGGAGAGGGGGGCGGGGAGCTCGGAGGGGATCGGGTGGAGGGAGAGGGCGTCGGGGGGCGTGGCGGGGGTGTCGCCGCTGAGGGAGGGCGGCTTGGACGACGAGGACGTGGAGGGGGCGGGCGCCATGGCGGCGGCGACTGTGGTGCTGCTCCGGCTGGAATCAACATTGTTAGCATGGCAATTGCAAAAGCTTCATGTTCAGGCTGATGATGGGCAAAAATAAGGTTGGGCCGATATATTGATCCATCTCAGACAATGTCTCATCCGCCACCGCCGCCGCTCAAACACCAGAACTCTCCAGGCATGACTCACCACCGATATAAACAAAGTACGCGCCTGGTTCCGCGTCAATATCAATCCTGTGCAGTCCGTCCGTTCAGTCGTAGCAGTCGTAGTCCGTCACTCTGGCTCTGTCTTCCGCATTCACTCCACTCGCATGCAATATGTATGTACAGTCATTCCCTTCCCCATTTTAAACTTCCCTCGGCTCTCTCCCTGCCCCCTTCCCAGGTGCCAGAAAAAAAAAGATAAGATTTGGACTAGCCGGCAAGATGCCGCTTTGCCGTCTTAGTATATATTTTGCGACTAGGCAGGCGGCGGGTGTGGGGAAAGGGCCTGTTCGGCAATTGCATGGCTTACGCCAAGCGCGATCGGCTGCGTTGTGCGGCGCGCTGGGGTGCGGATGTTCCGCGGGGATGGAGGTGGAGACGATATGCATGTATGGGCATGGGCTATGGTGGTGGTGCATGTTGGAGACGGCCACATTTGTCTCTCACTCGGGCGGACGTGCGGAGATGTCCGCATCTCCATGGCACATACAACGTCAAGTCAACTTCAACGGCCTCAGTCTCAATATCATTATTCATACAACTCTAATATACAGCCCGCCCGCCTCCTAGCTATTCTGAGCCCTCCGCCTCAACTTCTCCCCCTTCTTCGAGCCCTTCTTGCTCATCTTCGGCCGTGCCGTCTTCTTCTTCAACCCGCCCAGCATCGCCGACTTATCCAGCATCATATACGCGCCCATCGTGTGTCTCTGGCCCACGCCGCGGCCCTCGGGCGCATGCACCTCGACATCCACCTTCTGGAACCCGGTGTCCTGGCGATTCCTTACCTGCGCTGTGAGCTCAATCCAGCCGAGACTGTCGAGCAGCAGGTCCGTCGCGAGGACCTTGTACGGCAGCGCGCGGATCGCGGCGGGGTGTGCGGACATCAGCATCGGGTTGCGTTTCTCCGTCACGTCGTCGGCGATCGTGAACACGCCCGCGGAGGCGATGTTGGAGGGGAGATGGTGGGGTTCGTCGTTGATGATGGTGGGTTTTGGCGAGGCGGCGCCGACGGCGGCGGGGTCTTGCAGGAGCGTGTCGCAGAGCGAGGAGTCCTGCGGCGAGGGGTGGGTCAGGAAGGAGCAGCATTTGGCGGTCGCGGCGATGTGGATTGGCAGTGTCGTGAACGGGTTGACCATCACTGTCACGTCGGTTTTGGGCGTGATCATGAATAGTCCGCCGACGAGGATTGATTGGCCCGGCTGCACTGTGTATTCTTCGGCATAGACGCGGCCCCGCACGCGGAAGTCTTTGCGCTTGTCTGCTCGGGCGTATTTCAGGAGATCCCCGCTGCCGAACCGCTCGAGACCAGGGAGGTCCACGAGTTCGCCCCAGAGCTTGGAGCGCCCGCCGAGAGGGTTGTAGGCCACCCTGATGGGCGCAGCTGTTGTCCCAGGCACATCGGAAATCGTTGGCGGTTCCCGTGGCCGGTGGCTCTGTTGCACCTGGGAAAGGAGACCTTCCAGCTGTTTGCCAGTATCCTCTTCCCCTTCTCCAACCAGTTCTGTTTCTTCCGGTTCAGTCACTTTCGGTCGGGCCCCTACTTCGATACCCTCCATGGTAAACTGCTTCCCGTTTTGCGGCCACGCATCACGCAGCAGACTGGTCTTGCCCACATTGACGCCGCCGACAAACCACACGCCGCCCGCGCGGTGTTTGATCTCGTCCTTCAGCCCGCCAATGTCCCACCCCTTCCGTGACGACACCGCCCAAATCTTCGTCTCACTCCCCGCCGGGCCCTCCACCTTCTCATCCTTCGGCAACCTTGCCTTGACCGTCTGTTTCAAAAACGTCATCAGCGACGAAATCTGGGCGCGCTTCGGCGTCAGCACATCGCACCGCGTGATCACATACGACACCGTCAGGTTCCGCGTGATCCGGTTCGGCAGCGTGCTGTGAAAGTGCCCGCGCAGCTTCCGCAGCAGCGACAGCGGCAGGTCCACGGCGTCGACGAGGTGGTAGACGTGGTGCGTCTTGTGCGGCGACGCCAGGATCAGCTCGCTCAGCGTGTCCAGCGTCGGCGGCGCGGGCAGCGGCGGCGCCGAGTGCGAAAACTTTATATAATGGCAGCGGTGGCACACCGGCGGCGCCTTCGGGCCGACATTCTTCACCGGCCTTGGTTCGGGGCTGTCTTTGCTGAATCAGCACGCGGCCCTTGACCCTCAGATACGGCGATGTTACCAGCACTGTCCACGCCCAGCTCCTGCAGCACCGCCGCGTCGCCCGCCAACCGCTCCATCGCCGCTTTCCACACCACGTCGGCCGTCTCGGTGCGCCGGTCGAGCCGCGTCTTGCGCGGCCCGTGCCCCGTCGCCGGCAGCCCCGCCCACTCCAGCTCCGCCGGCTTCTTCGGCTTCAGCGGGTAGAACCCCGGCAGCTCTGCGTGTGTCTGCTGGCTCGCCGCGCCGCAGCCGGGGCAGGTCGGCGGCGGCGTCCAGCGCTTGGGCAGCGGCCGGCCATCGGCGTCGAGCTCGGTCCAGGCGGGCGCGGCGGCGGCGGCGGCGGGGTTAGTGCTAAACGACGCGGTTCGGACGGCGGGGATTAGGGGAAATCGGCGGCTGGCGACGCAGGAGAGGCGGCATTGTGAGAGGAGCGTCCGGTGGGAGAGGCGCAGGAGGTGCATTGCAACGTGAGGTTGGTGCATGGATTGAAGCCCGACATGTTGCGACACGGTTGAGGCTCAAGAAAAAAATGCTAGGCCGGATTATTAATTTTCCGAAAGCTGCCAAGTCGGATTCTAGTTAAGTGTCCGTCTTCCGTGAGCCCACTCACCCACCACCCCCACTACTTGCTACTTGCACTGTACCTATTTGAGGGTCGGGGGTCAGGGGTGCAAGCCTAATACAAACAAGCAGCTCTACCAGGAGCATTACCACAGCTACCACTGACATTTCACATTTGTACCAATGTAGCTCAGCAACCACCCTCAGAACCTCAACAACACACCGCAATCTAGAGCATCCTGCCACCAGCAACACCCCAAACAAGGTAAGATTCATCTTACTCAGTCCCGGCTTGCATCTTTCATTTTTCTACTACTCGGTATTTTCGGTCTTGAAGGGGTGCATACACACGAAAGTCTTCATTTTTTCCGGGTTGTGAAGACGTGGCCTCCCCCAAGGTCCGATCTCGCGGCCTTGGGAGTGTAGACTTAGGAATTTGAAACAGGCTGAATTAATTTTTGGTATTCCAAACTGTTTCTAAGGTTACGCATGCTATCCAATTCATGCACGCAATATTCTGCGTCCTGGGCTTCGGCCTTTCGGGGGGCCCGTGAGGCGGGCGGAGGTGCCATGTAGGGGGTTGTCTGTGTTGATGTTGCTTCCCTTTGCCCTTTTCGTTTCGTTTATGGGAAGTGCATACCTCGACTGACTTTTTCAAGCTTGTCTTAGATTTATCGAGCATTCTACCACCAGCAAAATCATAAATAAGGTGAGATTTATCTTACTCAGTCTTGGCTTGTATCTTTCATTTTTCTACTACTCGGCATATCCCCATTATAGGTCTCAGGGGTGCAAAAGTCTTCATTTTTTCCGGGTGTGAAGATACCTCCCCCAAGGTCCTTGTGGCCTTGGGAGAAGATTGTGGGATTTGGATCGGGGTGGGTTAATTCTTGCTATCAACCGATTTCATAGGTTACGCATGTTATCCAATTCATGCACGCAATTCTGCGTCCTGGGCTTCGGCCTTTTGGGGGGCCCGTGAGGCGGGCGGGGGTGTCATGTAGGGGTCGTCTGTGTTGATGTTGCAAATTCCCCTTTCCCTTTTCCTTTCTTTTATGGGAAGTGCATACCTCGACTGACTTTTTTTCAAGATTATCTTAGGTACAACAAGTAAGTAGTAGATCACGATACGATTTAACCAAAATGGCCAGCCAGTCAATAGTAATCAACCCTGATATTCACATGCGTTTTGTTTCCAACTGTTATCGTGAAAAGACTTGAAAGAACGAGTAATGCAGTCATACGTCAACTCTGAAATATGATGGATTTGGGGGTTGATCTTACAATCAGTAAGACGATAGCCCCCACGGTCCCAAACAGGTGCCTGCTCTGCAGAAGATTCCCAGAAACTTTATGTACCCTGCTGCCGAACATCCTTCGTAATCAGCTAGCTTAGGTTACCCCACAAATAGACGGAAGCCTTGCAATGCAATTGATGAGTCTATTTCCGCAATGGAAATTCCGGTTAAATCAATTAAGATTCAACACTTGATTTGATCGATCCGTAGTATCTTGTTCCCCTATGCCGCTGACCAATCCAGATTTACATGCGTTTCGCTAAAATCGGTGGGACAAACAACCTCACCTGCAAGCTTGCCCGCGATTCGCGAATTTACGCCGTAGCAGTACTTTGTGTGGTACATTAGAACGCTTAGCAGCGGGTGAGACATGGACATCTGTATCGTACTGAAGTCGTTTTGCATTTGAATATAACTGGCAGGGCTTCCACGAGGCATCACACTTGAAGTCGCTTTGCGCGCGTGAGTTTTGTTCATTGGGCAGCGCTGGACGGCAGCCTGAATTGAAGTGGATGTCTGTAAAATCATGGGGCCAATGAAGCTTGAGATGAGAAGACGTCTGCCTAAAGAAAAAGAGAAGGATAGAGTGGGGTACGATAAGCTACTGCTGATATAATACAAGACGTGCACTGATTTATCAGTGGTTGTGCTCTGATGCACTTCACCACTGGAAAGCGGGGCCTTGGACCCCTCCATGCCCGGCGGGGTGTCAATGGGGGGTGTTCCGGAGGGGCGCCGTAGATTTGTGTATTTATGGTTTTTGTTTTGGCGCGCTTTAGATTTGCCCAGCCGTACCTCGGAAATTTCGATTTCAAGTTGAATATACATGTAGCAGATAACCTCTTGAGTTCCGATGGAATTTGGTCTTCCTGCTCATGATATCTGCGGAGTATGCAAAGTTGATTGTATCCATGGTGGTGGTGAACCAGGGCTCTAGGGGCCGTGTCGTGCAGCGACACACGTCACATGAAACAAGCTTAAATAGCCGAAAATAACTTTAGAGTCCTGGGGTACGGTCAGTTCACAAAATATGCAGAAGCTTCATCCTTGTGAAGCCTAAGCTTGAGCTCACTCGCCCTTCTACCACCAGCGACAGTTTATGTATTTGAAGCTCTGTCAAAATCAACAGCCTTTTGATACGGAGGGGTAGCCTCTGCAGACGACCGGATTGGAGCTGCGGCATTCGCCGTCCGTGCACACTTTGTTTTGTTTCTCGTTTATCCAAACTAGTGCAAACCAATCACATCAGAGACAGCGGTCGCCCCCATAAAAGGAGACCCAGACCTGAAAAAGCTCGCCATCCAAAGCACAGCATCGTCGTGAAGCAGATCCACGTCACAAAGAACGATTGCGCATGGCATGCAGCTCACATAGGGCTGAACACCGGGGAGCTGATCGGCCCCCGACGCAGTCAGTCCAGAGCTGATATCTTACATGGCTGGCTGCTCGTCAAATAGAATCGCAGCTCCTCGCGTCCGTTAGCTCGCCCGCCTTGGCAGGCATGTCCAAAATTGCCTGCCACTGAAGCTAAATCGGCCCTCCGTGGCGTTGGGAGGCTGCGTTTAAAAAGGAGGGCGGCGGCCGCGTGCTCTGCGTAATTCCTCATAAGTCGCGAGAATGATGTTGGAATCGGGGTTCGAGCTGTGTCGGCGAAATCCAGTTGCGGCGTTGGCTGCCGTGGTAAATTATATTTCCCAATATCTTCAGCTTTCGAGTGCGTTGCTAACAGGTAGACACAGGCGGTGGCATATGTGCTCGCAAAATGTGTGTATAAGCTGTGGTTCCATCCGCTGGCGAAATATCCGGGGCCGTGGTGGTTTGCATGTACAGAAGTAAATATTGAACTGCGCTGCTACATTGATTGGGATTGGGGAATGCTAATATTGTGGCCAAAGATCCCGTTCTGCTATTATTCGGTCACGGGCCAGCCGCACTCCAAGTGGGATGAATTACACAAACGATACGGTGCTTTTCTCCAGCGTTTTTTTGCTTTTTTTGGGATCGAGGGGGATGTGAGACATTGTGTAAACGCGTGTTTGGAACTTGATATAAACCCCATCAGTTCCGTCTTGCACAAAACATGTACCATACATGCCAGATTTACTCACCAATATCAATATGGACAGATATATATGTGACTAGCTCTAACGTAAATGTGTATTAGGCCCCGTGGTTAGGTTAGCACCAGACACACTCTCATTCGCAACCCTCAAGGCGGCCGAAGACATCTACAACAACCGGGCCACGCCATTCACCAAAAGCGTTGTCTACCACGGCTGGATAGCGAAGCCGCGAGTGTACTGGAGCATCGTAACGGCGGAAGAGGGACACCCCCGGCTGCGGAAGATATTCGCGCCATGCTTCCACAGCAAGCAGCTGGCCAAGCAGGAACGGCACATGCAGAGAGAGACGAAGCTGATGATCGAGAAGATCGGGAAGCTCGGACAGACTGATAAAGGTATCGACATGGGCCTGTGGTTCAACTGTCTTACCTTTGATGTTGTGGGAAGTCTGGCACTTGGAAAAAGCTTCGACTCGCTCAAGAATGGTAAGCACATCTTGTCATTTCGAACTCATGTGGCTGATACCTGTGTAAAGAGAAACTGCATTTTTGGGCACAGGCTATCACTAGCTATTTCAAAATGACGGTGTTCATTGACGCATTCCGGCGCCTGCATCTCTCATGGATCCAAGACGTAACTGTTGCCCTGGGCTCCAAAGCCGACATGCGCATAAAGCTCCGAAGCTACACTATTGACGCCGTAAAGTCGTAAGTTATCAACAACAGGTGTGTGAGCTATGTTCATGCATCCCGACTAACGAAACTGCGAATGAAGGCGTATAGAAAACAAATCGGGCTCAGACGACTTCTTTGAAGCCATCGAAGGGCTTTCGCCAGAGGACCAGCTGCCGTTTCCAGAAATGGTGGCCAATTCGAGTGCCTTTGTCGTCGCGGGATCCGAAACCACTGCCCAAGTTCTGACGGCAACCTCGTACTACCTTGCCAAAAACCCGCGTGTATACAAGAAGCTTGCCGAAGAAATACGGACAGCATTCAACTGTCTCGAGGATGTAACTTCAGAGGCTACTATCAAGATGCCGTATTTGGTTGCCGTTCTGAACGAGGGTCTGAGGATGTTCCCCCCGAAGCCGATAGGCGGCAGTCGGACGTCGCCCGGCGCCTTTGTAGACGGAAACTGGGTCCCGAAAGGAACCGAGGCATTCGTGCCGCATTTCACACTCAGCCATGATAGTGACAACTTCCACGATCCGTACGAGTTCAAACCAGAACGGTGGCTTGATGAGGATTGCAAAGACAACCGGAAAGCTAGTATACCGTTTTCCCTTGGGGCTAGGAATTGCATCGGGAAATTGTAAGCTCTCTCTCTCTCTGTCTCTCTGCAGTGCTGTTTCGTCTGGAAGAGATGCTGATACTTGGCCTGAAATAGTCTGGCTTTGACGGAAATGAGGATAGCAATGGCACATTTGATGCTGGCTTATGACTTCGAGCTGGTAGACAAGGAGCTCGACTTCGTGGGGCAGAGTAAAAGCTTTGTTTCGTGGCACAAGCCGCCGGTTTACATGAAGTTTACACCATGCAAGGCTATATCTTGACACTTTCTTTTCACCATTACGTTCTATCTTTTTGTCTTTTTAGGGATCTTTATTTGGGTTGTGGGGTATTTTGTAGGGCTCTGTAGGGTTTTATTATATACAGTTCTTATTATCACTAAATCTGGGCCAAGTGTTAATATGTGCATGCTACCAGAGATTTGAAGCCCTATGTGTTCGATTCTCACTGCTCAGGTTTCCGTCTTCCGGACCGTCGGAGCCCTGTTGTCTCCGCTATAGAAGTTCCTTCGTCTTTTGTGTTTTCGATTTTTACCTTATTGTTCCGCTTGGTATCTGGCTCTTGACTGCTGGGTGTCTCTAGGTCGCCTTTTACTTTTGAAATAGCTTTGCGCTTACGCACTACTGGCTTTTCCTCCTCCATTTCAGATTCGCCCAGGCTCTGACCTGTAGATTCTCTTGATTCATCCGGAGAACCATTGTTTGTATCCTTTTTTTTAGTCTTTTTGCCTTTCGGCTTCCCGTTGACCTCTGTTCCTGGCACTGGACCCAGTACTTTCTGGAGTGTGGGCATATATGCGCTTGTTCTTCCCCCGACACTCACAAACTCTATCTTCTCACCAGAGGGTAATTCCTGTTTGACTTTCTTTTTACCCTTGCCCCATCTGTGAAGAAACAGCCAGTTTTTGGGGAACTTGGAGCTATCGGCATCTGTCTCAACCGCAGTCTTGGTTATACTTGTTATGGCCTTGTGCAGATTTGTTATGTGGGGCTCAACGAGATTGTTTGTGTAAGTTTCGGGATGGATTCTGGCGTGGTATAAAATCTCGTCACTAAGTTGATCAGGAAACTGGCCCGCTGTATGTCTGAATGAAGCAAATACCCGACCCAATTGCCGATTCCAGCAAGAACATGCTGATCCAGTAGGAATGTTTTTACTGGAACCTTCTTTCTTGCCAGGTTGCTTTGTAGCCATTCTAGTGATATCGGTTCAATGACAGGGTCAGGCCCATTCTCAGAAACCGGCGGGACATTGCGGATATCGTGGCCATCCTCATGTTGTATTAGTCGTATCCGTGCAAGCCGCCTTGAGTCGACAAATGCAATTTGATCGTCACTGTCTTTGAGTTTGAATATGAACTTGTGATATTTAGGAGGCCATAATGGTACACCGTCTTCATCTTTTACTGCGCGGTAGTGCCCTGTAGGGTCATTTTTGATGTGTATCCATCCGGCCATACCTTTGGTTAGATGTTAGATTTGATAGGATGTTCTTGTGCCACAGACGTACCGAAATGCATGAGTGGATGGGGTGCCCTGTCCATTACGAGCCTTGACATATTGGTTAGTATTGATCACTACGGCTATAAGAATAACTGCAATATTATATCTTCTTCCAACCATGTTTACTCACCAGAAATATTTTCCCCATTGCTTTGCAGCTTGGACCTGTCGTCCCTCTAGAGCAGCTTTGAAGTTCTCTCCAGATGTATCTTTAAACACTATATTGTCGTCCGCCGCAGTTACTGAACATATGGTTTTCCCGACCAGCGAATGATTCAGTCGCTTGACAATGCGCGCAATTTCACCGATTTCAGGCATTTTGTGATACAGAGAAGTGCTCAATGTGTGTGCGCGCGCGGATATGTACGGGTCGACGTGAGACTTGGCGTTCGTCATCAAAATACGGTGACATAAGCGTTTAATGTATTTGGCCGAGTGGTTGATTCTATTTCGACATCATCTCATTCTTCAACTTCTCACGCCACTACGAATTGGTAGATATTTCACACCCCCGTTTACTTCTTATAACTGATTTGAATGTGTATGCTAGCCACAAATAATGTCGGAATCACAAGCGGCAAAAGTCGACCACCCTCCGCTATCCCCGCAGCTCTGTTTCTCTACCCGTACACTGAAAGGTTAGATTCGGCAATGAGGTGATTGTCTCACGGGATGATGATATTTCCTGGCCCTCATCTGTGGGCTGTGATATATGATCTTCCCCGCCCTTCGCCAAAGGGTGAACCCACTAAACCAACATTACATTCATTAACACGCCACAGCATTTCTGCGAATATCTCGAGGAACTATTGATGATACAATAACTCAAAATCTTAATGCCCTTTCTACACCTGCCTCACAGAAGTTCGATGCTTCTTCAACGTCAAGACGCACAGTTGGGCCTGTATCGAAGGCACTCTCAAACGAAGCATGTGGAGGGTTTATACAGAATGTCTTGATGCCCTCTTGGCAAAGTCGCTCGGATGTGCTCAACTACTGCGCCTCAGTTGCTACTTCGACCGACCCGAACGACCCGGACTCGCTTAAACGCATTTCGGAGAATGAAGCTTCCCGGGAACGGATTATTGATGAGCGCTTGGATCCCTACTCAGGGCGATATTTTCCCAAAGAATCAAGAACCGAAATTCTGGCTCAAGTAATCCGAAATGAGAGGATGGTAGAAAACATAATACGAGACCGGACCTGGAGAACAGTGAAAGAGCGATGTGGGGATTTAACTATTCTAGACGAGGACTGGCAGTCCGCGTTAGATACATGGCGCAGAAGTAACACGAGGTGATGTGGTGCAGCTCTCTGCGTGACGTGTCAAGATTGGTATGTGGATGCGCGGTCTGGCCACAAGGCAGAATTAGGCTCTGCAGTAGGCAATTTACCTGTTTTACACGCGGGTTTGTGTGATCTCAACTCTCAATAGACTTCTTTGTACATTATGACACTATATTTACTAACCTATGATGAACTTTGTATGAATAAGGGCTGGCAGAAGGTGCTATCGCTGAGCTGATACAAATAGTCCTTCTGATTTCTAGAGGCTCTGGTGGTTAGAAGGAGACTTTGCCAATCCGGGCAGTCGTTGTCCTATTGTATTATGGTACATACACGCTGCTGTACTGCGGCGCGGGCCTAGGGTACCCGTTTACCGTAAAAAGGTACCTTGGCAATTGTAGTTTTCGGGGTACACCCGAAGCTGAGGGTTTGTGCCAATCGGCTATTGCGCACTTCGGCACACTGGTGGTGGGGTTTTGGATATAAGCTTCAGCTCTAATCGTCCAGATTTCATGCAGGGTCCACAACAAGACTTTTCGTCTTATTTTTTCCACTCTAGGCCTAAATTTTGTGTACTCTTCTAGAATTGGTCTCTTTACTGAGGGCACAGACAAAATGCCTACTCTGTTTCATGTGTCTAACTATAATTCAGCTGAGAATCAGTAATTTTGAGTTGTGTTGAGCAGCGCGGCACGCAATTGTCACGCCCATTGGCAACACAATGGCACAATTGAACGTCACAAGGCCGATCTTTAGTAGAAGCTAGTCTCGTATGCCTTTCCTTATGGCCAGGGCCTTAGTATAAGAGACCTGCCTGCCACTAAAATTTCTCCTAGAAAAAGTTAAGATAGTTTATGAGTTAGTATTTAAACTTGTCGAACCTAATCTTTCAAATCCCCTCGAATAGCGACTCCAACAGTAGTGAATTCCTCTTTTGCTGTCGATATGAACCTTTTGCCCTATGTTACGGGCCTTGCGCCCTCGTCTTCGAAAGAAGAACCGCCAATCACGAATATGCAAAGGAAACGCCTTCTAGTCGCATCACCATATACCGATATCCCCCATCTCCTCGACTTAGACACTCTGGAATTACCATATCAATTTATGGCCAGGGCGCTGACAGTTATGCGCCCTGTCACAGAAGCATACTCAACTACACCATACATCGACGCATTTAACTGGCACGAAGTTCTGTCAGAGCTCCAGAGAATCATTGTCAATGAACAATATGTATTCCCAGAGACTTCGTACTACGTAATAGTTTTCCGTTCACAAATTCCTCCAACGACCGACCGGAGCCACCTTGGAGATCTGGATGCTGCAGCACATATTGAAGCAGTTAAGGGTGGCGGTCTCCTCAAGTATTGGTTTGGAACGCCCAATGGAGACTACAGGAACTTGGCAACTTGTCTATGGCGAAATAGAGAGGACGCAAAGATTGGTGGTGCTGGACCGGTATTATTTTCTACAAAACACCGGGGTGGGCTATGCTAATTCAAGTGTCAGGACCATGCGCGGGCTATGCGGGAGGTGCGAGAGCTGTACCTCGAATGGCGTGTGGAGAGACTGCGACTTGTTATCGATGAAAATGCAAAAGGATTCCAGATTATAAAGTGGGTGGACTAGAGTAGACAGGAGCGATTCTTTCATAGACTAAGTTATATTTCCTTTTGTAGCTATATTTGATTTTAGGCGTTTGAGGTCTCACATACTTGAGCTTTCACATTTGCATCCCTATTACCAATGTATTTTCAGCGTTCTTTCTGGGAATTTCTGCTTAGATACCTAGTACATTTCATAGTTGTATGTGCTTGTGGTTAGATTATGTAGCTGAAAATCTGGTAGATGGACATGTAGATTTATCACGTAACGAAAGTTACCTGGAAGTTGTTCATATTGTACATGGACAAACCCATTTAATATGGCCAATTCTGATAGAGACATGCACCCATTATCTTCTAAGGTTTCCCACTGGCACAACGCCAAAACCATGTCGCCGGACATAATTTCACGGACATCCGAGTGATTTTCCATGTTACCACTTCTTTTTTCAGGTTAACTTTGTCTCGTATAGACCACTGGTTATCTAATTTGGTGTGGATCAAACGGTAACCCCATAGACACGAGTAATTGCCGGATCAGGGAATGTAGGCATAGGGTTAGGGTTTCATACTACCGCGTATAATTTTTCCTCTTGGGACACTTTGTATATACCTGTCTGTATTGAAACTTTACTACGAATTGGGTAGGTTATCTTCTGGAAGCTTATAATAATGGCATAATCTTATTCTGGTCAAAGACTTGGTAAAGTTTTGTTGCGTACATACGATACTGCCTTGAAGTTTGATGACACGTGCTCCAAGAAATACGTTTCCCTCTGAAACTATGAAATCATTCCACACGGTTCGAATAATTGCAGTAGAACAACATAGCAGTGTATCAATATCAATTGCACGTGTTAGTTTAAATATTCACAGGAAACCTAACATGAGATACAAGAAGTATTAAACATCCGTTGAAATCTATTGGACGTTTCTGTCTGTGAAACAAGCAAGTTTATCCGCATGTGGGTCACACACGCATCCAAATATTTGATTCTGATGTAGACCTGAAAACTTTGGAGTGATTTGGTATCCTGTGATGCCGGTGATAACCGGTTTAAGATATCAGGGTCTGATTTTAAATCAAATGACTGCTTGTTAGTTACCAGAGATCTCATTACTTCAAATCTTGTAGTTTGTACACGTGTTTAAGAAATCGGCTTCGTAAAAGTACTCAAGGAACAGTTTTCCGTACTGCACAAGCACTGACCTGTATTGCACTAGGGAAAATGAGGTAACTATTCCCCTAGAGTACGAGCACAAGTCCTTGGTTGGCGGATCTGATCACCAACTAGCCCATTGATGTGGTGGGAGCTGCACACTAGAGACTAGAAGAGATTGGTAAAGATTTCTCCCATAGTCTCTGTTTTTGAGAAAGAAAAAAACAAACCAGCACCCGCATAAAATGTGGAGCTCCTTGGAGCTCGACGAGTAGCAATCAGCCAATTGATCAAATTTGACTTATCCTATCCAATAGAATCCTTTGAAATGGACGAATGTAGAGACAGCTTCCTGGTATGTATTCAAAACGACACCGAGTTATGCGGGTTTGTGTTCGTACACGACTCAACGGCTTCGTTTAACTCCATTTGGACCCGCCAAGTAGAATTTGCCAGCCAGGGGGACAACCCCGCCCAGACCCTTGTTGGTAGTAAATGTGAACAGTAAAGGACCCCTCATAGTCTAAATTTCTCTCTTCTCTTTCTATCCCTTCCTCTTTCCATCAAACCTCCCACTCAATTCTCGTGAGTTTTCTTGTGCAGATTTGCTCATTATCATCAGCTATTTATCATTTCTAACTCAATTGACGTTAGTTCACAAATACCATCAAAATGACTACTCCCGCACAGAAGTTCAAGGTCGCCGACATCGTATGTTAAACCCGTGAAAATTCAACTATAGGAATACATGGCTAAAACTGTAATAATAGTCTTTTGCGGCGTTCGGTCGTCGTGAAATTGAGTTGGCTGAGAATGTTTGTGTCTTCTTTTTATGCATTGAAGATTGAGTCACTAACCTCCAGACAGGAAATGCCCGGTCTTATGGCCACTCGGGCTAAGTACGCCGCCGAGCAGCCTCTTGCTGGTGCTCGTATTGCTGGATGTCTCCACATGACCATCCAGACAGCGGTTCTCATTGAGACCTTGACCGCCCTGGGTGCTGAGTGCACCTGGACTTCTTGCAACATTTTCTCCACCCAGGACCACGCTGCGGCCGCCATTGCTGCCTCCGGTGTCCCTGTGTGAGTAAAACCTATATCATTGCTTATATGGTGCGAATCTGACTTTACATAGGTTCGCCTGGAAGGGTGAGACCGATGAGGAGTACGAGTGGTGCTTGGAGCAGCAGCTTGTTTCCTTCAAGGATGGCAAGAAGCTTAACTTGATCCTCGACGATGGTGGTGATCTTACTGCCTTGGTCCACAACAAGTACCCCGAGATGCTGAAAGACTGCTATGGTATCTCCGAAGAGACCACCACTGGTGTCCACAATCTTTTCAAGATGCTCAAGGAGGGCAAGCTCCTTGTTCCCACTATCAATGTCAATGACTCCGTCACTAAGTCTAAGTTTGACAACTTGTACGGCTGCCGTGAGTCTTTGATCGACGGTATCAAGCGTGCAACGGATGTCATGATTGCTGGCAAGACCGCTGTTGTTGCTGGTTTCGGTGATGTCGGAAAGGGCTGTGCCATGGCCCTCAGATCCATGGGTGCTCGTGTCATGATCACTGAGATCGACCCCATCAATGCTCTCCAGGCTGCTGTGTCTGGCTACCAGGTTCTCACCATGGCCGAGGCTGCTCCCCAGGGTCAGATCTTTGTTACCACCACCGGTTGCACTGACATTTTGACCGGAGAGCACTTCTCAGTCATGAAGAACGATGCCATTGTTTGCAGTAAGTTTGAAATAATTGATATAACTCAACAGACCCCTAATCATTTCTATAGACATCGGTCACTTTGACTGTGAGATCGACGTTGCTTGGCTCAAGGCCAACGCCAAGAGCGTTGTTACCGTGAAGCCCCAGGTTGACCGTTTCTTGATGCCAAACGGTAACCACATCATCCTCTTGGCTGAGGGTCGTCTCGTCAACTTGGGATGTGCCACCGGTCACTCTTCCTTCGTGATGAGCTGCTCTTTCACCAACCAGGTCCTTGCCCAGATCATGCTGTACAAGTGCCAGGACAAGGCATTCACCACCAAGTATGTTGAGTTTGCTAAGACTGCTGGCAAGCTTGATGTTGGTGTCTATGTCCTTCCTAAGATCCTCGACGAGGAGGTTGCTCGTTTGCACTTGGACCAGTAAGTTACCACCATGGAAAAGAAGCATACTAGATACTGACTATTGTAAAGCCTCGGTGCCAAATTGGAGGTCTTGAACTCCAAGCAGGGAGACTACCTTGGACTGGCCCCCGAGGGTCCATACAAGAGCGAGACGTACCGTTACTAATTTTTCTGTTTTGTAAAATCTGGAGCAAAAACGTCATGAGGGTAGACCGTAAAAAGTAATTGTCTTCAACGGCATCTTTTAGGGTCTTGTGCAGGTGTTTTCATTTAAAAAAGTGTGCATTTGTTTGTTTATGGGGTTTTATCGGGGCGTACTTGGATTCAACACCAATCATTTTCCTTTTTATATTCTGTAATTTCTGGTAAGACAAAGTCGAAGAGAAAATCAAAATTTTCTTAACCAACATAAAAACTAGTACTGAAGTAAATTTCCATCGTGATTAAAATAAGTTGTAGGACATGCATATCTGGGGCGGTAGCTACTTGACTTGCTACCAAGTAGCTCTCGAAGCGCAGTCAGCCATGTCACCTCTATATTGCCAAGCCGACACCCTTGGCGGCAAACATCATGGTAGAACTCCTGAATTCCAGGCGTGAGTTTATTCAATATCCTAGCTCTCTTGATTCACACTTCGACGGCACCTATCACTGGCGACAGACCTCCATGAATGCCTCTACTCAATCCATACCTCCGTGCTTTCTTCCGTTCCGCCCTCCCTGCGCAATGCACACCTGTTCAAGACTACGTAAGCTGTGATATAATTCGCTGCAGATCGCGGAGAATTTTTGTCTCTCGAGCTTCTGTTAATCTAACACTGGGTGACTATACAGATACTCCTGGTACCTACGACCGAGATCCTTACGAATACGCGCGACCGGGAAACGGGCTCCCTTTACTCGGATCTAGCTGGCGCGGAAGAGTTCTTGGGTAGCCATGTCTTGCGTGTTCCTAATGCTGCGGCGGGCGCACAGAATGTCGGAGGAAGGGAGAGTAGGGGGAAGGCTAGGCAGTTCACGACTTTCAACGGTAGAACTGTTGTGATCAAGGATTCTTGGATTTATTCCAACAAAGGTCCGTACTCCAGTCGTGGGAATATACCTTTCGGGGCTCTAGGATGGGTCTTGATGGGCTGATGAGGGTTGTGTATCTCTGGATAAACAGGCTTCCGGAACTTAAATCAGGCACAGCTCTTAAACGACATATTATACTACCCCGATGTCCCCGAGCCACAGCAATGGCTTGTCTATTTTATATCGAAACCTCTGATAGGATCTTTGGAGGCCGTTCCGACCGTACCCCAGTATTTGCGCGAAAGAACGAAAACCGAGAGCCCTAAAACTAAAACAGGCCCGCATAGTGCGCCAAAGAAAGAGATAAAATCATTCAATGAATTGCTAATGCTATTCCCTATGATTGCGAGACAAATGCAAGCCGGACTTGAGAAGATGTTTCATGATTTTGAGGTTTCTTTTGAAAAGTTTAAACCATTGCCGCTTCCACCTCCATCACCATCCTCACAGAGATCCGGAGCTTCGGCAGCGTCCTTGAGGTCGATGCATTCGTCCGTCAACGGCGACGTCTACAAGCAGGCAGCGGATGAAAGTGAAATTAGGAAATCACTTGAATCGGCCATTACCGTTGCTGTCGATTTGTTCCAACGAGTAGACCAGTCCCAACTGGATTTGCTGGCTCAAACCACAAATTTGACAGGTCCTATGGTAGACCGTTTGATAGAAAGATATGTTACTGAGCAACTTCACGACACAACATTATTTCCTAGATTATGCGCTACAAAAGCTATAGAGGACGAGGAACTGGAGCAAAAGATACTTGAAATGGAGAACGTGGACCTCACGCAAGTCGGAATACCGTCCATCGACCAACAGGAGAAGGCAAGCCTCACAAAGCGGATATCTCGAGGGATTGTGTCTTTTGAAAAAATAGACGGATCAAAATCGCCCCAGGCGATGGGCGAACATGTTCTCGAGACCGCAAGGACTCTGACCAAAGTGGATGATGATGCCGAGGCTCAGGGCTCCAGCCCGCCTACTGAGAAGTCTGCAACCAGTGTTGTAACAATGAATGCAGATATGCTTGTTTCGCTTCTTCTAGTCGTCGTTATTAGGGCGAAGGTACCGAACCTTCATGCTTGCCTTAGCTACATGAGGAATTTTGTGTTTGTTGAGGATGTTGAACAAGGAGAAATAGGCTATGTCCTCAGTACGCTAGAGGCTGTGTTATTTCACATTGCACAGGATCATGTTTTAACTGCCGCGAGCCGGACTAACGAGAAGCTGTGGCGGAGTGTTAAACAAGGGAATTTTAAAGCTGTCAAGATGTTATTGGAACAAGGTGTAGAAAATGACGAGGAACCCGCAGAGTCACCCACATCTGAACATAGAGATAGCGATATAGGGTCACTCTATGACGCCCCTAAAAGAACGGACTGCAGTGATGAAACTGCAGTAATGAACGATGTCAATGGTGTCAATGGTATCAATGGCGTCAATGGCGAAGCCAAGTCTTCGACTATACACACAATACCAACCCCATCTAAAGAGGTCAACGGGATTCTCAAAGATCATGATTCTGGAGTTGGTGTGGAGTCTGGTGGATCCAGGGTCCCGACCCACACCCCAAACGGCTCTGTCCAAATCTCTGACGCACCTCCTATAAAAATTCCCAGTGAAGGGTCGGTGGAAGAGGAAGACACTTGTAATAAACTAGAGAGTACAAAAGATGGGGACAATTCTAACAGCGACGATATTTCGTTAATTAAAGACGGGCCACCTGTTGAAGATATATTTGACGCGCCAACCTCACCTTGCACAGGGGTTGCAAATGTTCGCATTGAGGAACTTCAGACTACCCCAAGTCGCGATTCAGATTCAATAAGCAATATGATAATAAGTACACCGCAGATAGTTCAGAAGCAAGTCACATCAAACCCCCGGGTAGGAATTGCCAGATTCGAAATCCAGGACAAACCATCGTCTTTAAAATTCACCCGAAATAGAAGCACGGTGAGCATTGCTACAGTTACAACAGTTAGTGATGTGTCAATGTCTTCAATGATCCTGTCTAGAGCAGGAACGGGCCAAAGTCAAATGGAAGCATTTTCTGTCGAAAAACTTTCTAGGACACGAAATCAACAAGGCGAATCAATTATAATGATGGCGGTGCAGGAGCGAAAATCTGAGATGGTCGAATATCTTATGAATGCTTCGTTATTCGACATGGATTTCGTCCTTGAAGACGTGCGAGATGATGGAACGACACTTCTATCAGCTGCCGTACAGACAGACGACATGGCTTGTGTGAACGTTGTACTGAAAGAATTGTTCAGGCTTTCAGAGGATACTTTGATCCAATATCTAAAGAAACCGGATAATGCTGGAAGGACTGTTGCCCACTATCTGTTTCACACTCCGGATCTGATTAATCGTCTAGGTCGATGGTTGCCATGGCGGTTGAAGGATAAGAATGGTCAAACTCCGCTCTTTGCATTATGTAGATCCTATGACCATCCCTGTTATCGGGAGATGGTTGGAATGGCGATTAAGCAAGCGCAGGCCTCGCAGATGGACAACATGAAGCTGCACCTAGACGAACACATAGATAAAAAGGGAAATACCCTGCTGCACATTGCGGGAGATCCAGGGGTCGTTCGGATGTTGTTGAGATGTGATACAGATGTCAACGCAGTAAATGAGAAGGGGTTTACCTCATTAATGGTTGCTAGTAAATACGGTAGAGTTGAAATGGTACGGACCATGTTTGGCGATCCTCGGGTAGACTTATTGGCAAAGGAATTGCGAGGTTTAACGGCAGTTGAATTAGCTAAAGATGACGATGTAAGGAATAGAATTGATGGTGAGTTTCATATCTCTATTGGGCTCTTTATTTATACAATGCTAAAAAACATTGTAGATCTCGTCTTATTCCAGAACCTACCTGCAGATGATGGTAGGGTGACTGCTGTCGTTCGATCGTTTTTCGTGGAAGACGCAACCATTCGAGTTGTTCTCAAGAGTGGTGCTCCATCTACTGACGAATCGTCTACCTTTACTGTAACCACTTGTCGGAGATCTCTTTCCGATTTTCAATTCTTGGCAAAGTGGCTGCAATATGAAAATCCAGCATCATGGCTTCCATCACTTCTCGTATCACGCAGTCCTTACCAAATACCGTCAAAGCCTTCCCGAGCCGTGTTGCGGGATCTTCAGTTGAGGGTAGACAATTTCTTGCGGACATTACTTGGCCATCCAACCTTTTCTACACATGAGCTCCTTTGGGAGTTCTTTTTGGTTCCAGAAATGCAGCAAGATTCGCTGATTGAGAGAAGCAAAAAGAAGGCTGAGGCTAGAATTGAAAGAGTTAGGGAGGAATTTGTACCTGTGCAAGATGTCCGTGAAGTTGAAATGTTTGTCTCGTTCGCAAAAGATTCCGTCCGGAGCATCAATTATGCCTGCAGGAGTGTTACTAGGAGGGCTACTGCGGTTCGGACCACCATATCTGACCTTCCGGAGACTTATAAGAATGTCATTCTTCACCTAAAGGGCTTCAAATTCCTCGAGGGAACCTCACAACTGGCTGGTCTTGCAAAATTCACTGAAACCTTGGTGCCGGATGAATCACACCCATACAATCTGTTCCTTGAAGACTTGCGAAATATATTGGCGTCTCTCTCGGGAGTGACGGTTGCTCTTGAACGCCCTCGTCAAATTATAACCGAAATAACTACCATCCAAAAGCAAATCGATCGTCACCTCGCCTCTCGTAGGCGAAATGATAGGTGGCCATTGGGCATACTGGATGATACAAGAGCCAAATATCATCAAGACGCTCAACAAAAGGTGGACGACCGACAACGCGAGAAGATAAATCTAGCCTGTGAACTTCGGTACACTCAGAGCATTGCTGCACAGGAGCTGGCAGCATTCCATGAAATGCACACCAAACAGGCCCGGATAGCAATACGAGACTTGGCCAGAAGACAAGTGACCGTAGAGAGAAACCGACTGGAGTTGATGAAGGCGGCCTTGAGGGTAATCAAGCGGACATAAACGGCATGCGTCACCCCTGGTGTTTTCTCATTATATAATATTTCCTTGTAACATGGTTTGATTAGACTCGGTATAGGTAGGGCTATGGTAGGGTCCCACTTCTTTTTAATTCAGGGTTACTTTTTATTATTCCTTGTCTGGCTATGTTTTCCTTTGGAATGTTTTTGGTTGTGTTGATTTGAATCCGGGTTGACGACTAATTCGAATTGGGGTGTTTGGAGTTTCAACATTTCAGTGTAGCGTTCAACGAAATTCTTGTAAAGTATATAAGACTTCTAATTGTTGTAAAAACTAAGAGTCCTATTGAATTGAGATGACTGTCTTGGATATAATCAATGCCGTCGGGCTACAGTACTACTACTAGCTCATTACATAGTAATTGGTGAAGCAGATGAACAGCTACTTGAATTGTATTACAAAATGTGATAATTCGGTAAACATAGTCTATAGACAAGCTCCAAGGTAACATCCGAGAAACGCCTTGGGAATACCTGACGTTTGAGGCAGGAATAAGTACGCCTTGAACCCTTTCTACCTGTACCATCAAACGGCGACGAGGCCCGTGCTCATATACCTAGTATGCCGTATGCCCTATCAAGGATTGCTACTAAATTAAGGTTTTCAGATTTTTGCGCGTTGCTGATATTATATTTTCGCGACAATCAAGCATGGCCAAACCCATCCCCAGTGACCAGCTTTCTATCGCTCTCCAGAGAAATCCCTCTTTATAATTTTTGAAATCTTGCCAACTACTGGAGGACAGAATAATTGGCAATGTCGCGTAATTTGCCTGCATTTATTTGTACTTGGTGCAATTGCTTTTAGAAACTCCTGCATGAAGCCGTGCCGGCCTGAACAATATATGCGGCCCAACCTGAAGTTTATTCCTTGCTGTCTAGCTGTAGTATATTAGTAACCGATGGGAAACTATGAACCCCAGTTGATAGTAATCCAAAAATCAAGGGTTGGGTTCGGCATAAATGCATGCGCGCGGTTGTTTGGGTCCAAAAAATGAGGTGAGACGATTGCATCGGGTTGGAAGCAGTGGTACCTGTGTAGGGGATGGCCGCAAGCGGCATCCTGGTTCCTACAGGCTCTAAACACTGGATACTTTATATGAATTTCAACTGTACGCCATACGTTCCTGATTACTATTATGATCATGTACGTACTTGCCCCCCTTCAAACAGGACGACTGCAACCCACACCCGCTAAAGTAAGATACTCTAGTCATACCCCAAAGATCCGGATTTTCCTAGCCGGTGCTGTAGAACACAGAAAGGAGGAGCTCGATAGAGGGTGGCGGGGAACTATAACCGTGGGTATGAGATAGGGTGGGAGGATGCAGCAGGTATATATGGCCAAAACGCTGCCGAATCCCCAGCAATACTCGTTTAGAAAAGACAGCTTTCTGGAGAGTTTGTCATTTTTATGGAGTTTGTATCCGGCACTTTGAATATTACTTGACATGTCCGGCTCACGACCATCGACGATTACGCCCGCGGCAGCCAAAGCCACGGCACAGCCTTTGATATTGCCCAGTAGCAAGCAGTGGTGTGTATGAGCACAGAGACATTGTCGACGTCTAATCACATGCTAATTTTACAGGTATGGGAAACTCGGGAACTTCTCGGGCTTCGGCCTGGACATCGGGACGCCGGCGCAGACGGTCGATCTATGGCCGCTCACGGGGGCCAGGGGGATCTTCACCGTCGACTGGAGCCAGTGTGGGGGCTCAAACCAGGCATGCGATAATGTCCAGAGCTTCAAATTCACGACGGGAAACTCGAGCACGTGGGACAAGCTGGGGCAGTTTCCGGCCGAGATTTTGAATTCCGACAACAGTGCGACAGTCGCAACTTGGGGCTTGGATAGTGTTGGGCTAACGCAGAAGGATAATACGACTGTGGAGCTGGAAGGACATCTGGTGGCGTCGTTTGATGCCCAGTACTATACGAGTGGGTTTTTGGGATTGGTGCCCGAGGCGACGCAGTTGAATGGGACCTATCCGTCGTTGTTGGATTCGTTGTGGGCTGAGGGGAAGATTCCGTCTCGGAGTTGGGGGTATACGGCAGGGGCTTCGTATAGTGAGTTTGAAGTTGCTGATTGTTCAGAGACTTTGGTATCTAATAATGGTGTTTAGGAAAGAACAAAGTGCCAGGAAGTTTAGTTCTTGGAGGGAGGGATACTGGCCGATATGTCCCAAACAACGTCACAATGAAATTAAACGAGACCACAAATCTTCCTAAAGTGTCTCTGAGAGGCTTTTACGTGGACGGGAATCCCGTAGCTGGGATTGGAACAAACCCAGGAAACACGTACAACCTCACGATCGATTCCAAACGGCCGTTTATGAATCTCCCACGAGAAATAGTCCAGGCAATCAGGGAGCTCTTCCCAATCGAGGACGAAACAAAATCCAAGACCTTCAAGTGGAACTACGACAACCAAACTAGATTCAACGAAACTAAAAATACTAAAATAACGCTGGAACTCAGTGCAGGCCCCGACTCGAACGAGACAGTATCCATCGACCTGCCGCCAGGGGCACTGAAGAATCCAGCAAAGACGCCGCGAGTGGTCGAGGACTGTGACCTGTTCCCGCTCGAGAGCACCAACTCGAAAGATTACAACTTAGGCCGCATCTTTCTGGCCGAGACATATATTGCTATTGACTATGATAACCAAGAGTTTCAGCTCTCTGAAGCCATCCACACGGCTTCCAACGCAGACAACGTAGTTGCGATACGCCCGGGACAGCTCGTCGCCGCTCAGAGTCCGAACCCCCGCAACTCCACTTCGAGCGCAGCTGCTGCATCCTCAAAACCCTCACACCTCGCAGCAAAGATAATCGCTCCTCTAGTAGTGTTTTTCATCATCGCCATAGCGGTTGGGCTCTTTCTCCGACGCATCTACACCGTCAAGCACCAGACGCTCAAGACGTATTTCGCGGAGCTGAGCGGCCAGACACAGCAGCCGCAGATGCAGGTGGTGGTACACGATACTCAGAACGAGCTGCCCGGAGATTGGGCACCGGTAGAACTGCCGGTTGCGGCCAGCATCCGCTCGGTGTCGCGCAAGTCCGACCTGAGTATTCAAATCTCTCGACAACCCAGCTCTCGAGGGTCTGTCAATGTAGGAACGTCGGAGTGGATATGAATTGGGATCTGTTGGCCGGTTGATATCAAACACATAGTCGCACCAAGCAGCGCAGTGGAGGGGTCCACAAGATTCCGGGCTTCCTGGGCGGTTGCGGGAAAGAGCACTATAGAAGTATGTCCCCGTGGGAAACGGAGTATGACAGGCGCAAGGAGGCATGTACATATATACAGATAGGGCCACGTACATATTAGAAAAGGCTGTATGTACACACACAAGTAGGATTTGAGGCAAGAGTTAGGCTGAGGTTACTCAAATATACCTCAGACTGTTGGAAGCCTTGATCCCGCGTAATTAAGCTTGCAGAAAACGGGGACCAGCAGGGAAGATCCTACGGTGCCGCTGTCAGCCCCCGCTTATACATGTCAAATGTTGGGTTCAGCTGGATGCCCAAGGTTATACCACATAGATGCTGTTTGAATGATTAGTTACACTTGAACAAGGGTTAGCCTGGTTGTCAATGTTGAATTCACAGACCGTAGCATCATGGATCCTCACTTACTCCATATGCCGATCATTACCCTACCAGCACCCACCCCACCATGCAGGCAACCCCGCCATGCCCGCTCCCCCACTACCCCAATGACAACGCCCACGCCCACCACCGCCGCGGCCGGCGCACCCCCGGCGGCCCCATCGCCAGCCACCGAACGCCCCACCCTCCCCACCACTCTGTCCGACAATCTCTACCTAATCCACTTTGCGCAAATCCACGAAACCTTCCGCCGCGCGGAACTCGACGCCCTTGCAACGCTGCACTCGATCCCGCTGCAATGGCACACCTACTCCGCCACCTCCCCCTTCGCGCTCGCCGTGCTCCCCTCCCCCGCCGCCGCCGCCCTCCTCGTCAAGCGCGCAATCCTCACAAAGGCAATCTACACGCTCTGGGGGTCCGCCGGCACGCCCGCCGCGCTGCACACGCTGCTGCGCGCGCGCACCCCCGCCCTCGCCGGGCCTTGCATGGGGCGCACCTTCAAATTCACCATCGAGTCCTACCACTTACGGCGCAGCGCCCGCGAGCAAACCGCACTCATCGAAAGCTTCTCCTACCTCGGGCTCGACGGTCGCATCCGCATGCGCGGCGCCGAGCTGGAGTTTGTCGTGTTCGAGGAGTTCACCGCGCCGACGCCCGGACGGGACCCGACGCTGCTGTGGGTCGCGCTGGGCCTGCGCGCCGGCGAGGGCGCGCGCGGCGACATCGAGCGCTTCGATCTCAAGAAGCGCAGCTACATCGGGACGACGAGCATGGACGCGGAGCTGTCGCTGGTGACGGGCAACATGGCGCTCGCGGCGCCGGGGCGGGTGGCGTACGACCCGTTCTGCGGGACCGGGAGCTTTTTGGTGGCGTGTGCGCATCTGGGCGCGCTGACGCTGGGGAGCGATATCGATGGCCGCCAGGTGCGTGGGCGCAAGGGGCGCAGCGTGGTGGGGAATATGAAGCAGTACGGCCTGACCGCGCGGTATCTCGATGGGTTCGTGAGCGATTTGACGAATACGCCGTTAAGGAAAGGGCAATGGATCGATGCTGTTGTGTGTGACCCACCGTACGGCGTGCGGGAGGGGCTGAAGGTTCTGGGCCACCGCGACGCGGCGAAGAATGGCGGGGAGCCGGTGGTGCGGAACGGCGTGCTGCGGCATACGGAGGACGACTATGTCCCGCCGAAGAAGCCGTACAGCTTCACCGCGATGCTGGCGGACATTCTGCAGTTTGCGGTCGACTATGTGGTCCCCGGCGGGCGCCTGTGCTTTTGGATGCCGACAGAGAACGAGGATGAGCACCGCAAGTTTGATATCCCCATGCACCCGCAGCTGAAGCTGGTCAATGTCAGTGTGCAGGAGTTTAATAAGTGTGGGTAGTGGGCGGGTCGGCCGGCGGGCTTGGAGTGATGGCTAATGTGTAAATCGCAGGGTCGCGGTGTTTACTAACGTACTCGCGGAGACCAGGGGATGAGGGTCTGGCGGAACACTTGGAGATGCAGCGCGCGCGTGCGGAGGCGGCAGTCACCGATAAGCTGGATGGGACGGCGGATGAGCTCAATGACTTCCGGAAGAAGGTGGATAGTCTATCAGAAACCGTAGGTATCACGACAGCTAACAGTGATTTCAGTATTTCGAAGGCTTTCGACCCTCCTCCACTCCCACTCCCACCCCCACCACTACAACTACTACTAACACTAGCAGTGCCACCGCACCGGCTCCAGCAGAAGCAGCACCAGTAAAAGACATACCAGTAGCCTCTGCTCCGTAAAATAAAATAAAAAAACGTAGACGAAAAGATAAAAAAAAAGGCAAAAGAAAAACACACTGTATCGTCATCATACAAAGAAATTAGACTATAACGAAATATTTATCATTTAAAAAATATAGAAAAATCCCCTGTTCCCCCCGGGCTCGCCGCCTTATATTGTATATAAACCATTTCGTATAAATCAAAAGATGCAATGCAAAGTATAATGAGTATAAGTAATTGCGCGGTTCAGCAGACTCCCAAAGCACCGCCCATTTCTCCCAACGCCCTTGAAATCAACGCTAGCAATTCGTGGTCGCCCTGTGCTACGGCTATACATTTGGTAAAGAGTGGAAACAGCTTGAACAGCAGTCGTTTCGATGATGGGGGAATGCACGGTGCTGGATTCGTGTTAGATTTGGAATGTTTGAGAGAGAGAGGGAAACTCACTTTCGGTTTCGACCGTCCCCAGCCCCGAGTCCAGCTTTATCATCTCTCGCAGCACATACATCATCTCCTCTCTCTGCCTAACCGGCTGCGGCATACGTCCACGCAGCGGTTGATCCTGTGCACATCAGCTCTGCCCACAGAAACCTCGGGGTAGCAATCAATAACTTACAGCGATATAACTCCGCAACACCAACGCAACTCTACGTATCAACCACGGCGCCGCAATCGCCGCCACCCTCTTCAACGCCTCATCACCGCCGTCCGGCACCGACACCAGCGAAAACAACTCATCGATGCACACATAACTCATCTTATACCTTCGCTCCAGCACCAGCTCCCCAGTGCTCCCATGCATCTTCGGCCCAAGCCATTCCTTGGGGTCGCTCTCGCCAGCGATGTCGTACAGCATCGAGCTCCAGAACACGGCCTCGACGTACTGCAGCACCGTCGCGTCCGGGACAACCCATTGCCCGAGCCCGGTGATGATCAGCTCCCGCAACTCCCGGAACGCGGCGATGTCGAAGGCTTCGTCTTTGCGCAGCACGCTCTCGTCAATCGCTTTCGTGTTGCTGGCGCACACGATCGAGCCGGCGATCTTGACGATTGTGGTCCAGACGTCGCCGCGGACTTCGTCCGGCAGGTCGAGCTTTACCATGGCTGATAGCGCGCTGCGGGAAATCTTGAGAACTACCTGGGTGGCGAAGGACCATTGGTTGGAACGCTTCAGTGCTGGCGATGCAGTGGCTGGTGCGAAATTGTACTTGAGCCCGATCGGGACCTCCAGCGACTTCAGTGTCATGGTCATGGTTGAAGATGTGTATATGTCTGGATCTTCTATGTGTTTGACTGCAATCTTTTCCATAAGTTCCATGCTATGAGTAGACAGGGCAATACATGTAGGTAGCCGCTTCTTGCCACCGCTTTCAACGATGGGGGGCCTCGTATTATACGCTACAACGGCAAACTGTGAAATCATGTTCAGGAGCAATGACGGGACCCGCGGGATGTCGGTCCTTATTATTTTGACACAATCCAGTATGCTTGCTTGAAGAGGTGTCACCATATCAATGTCCTGAAAGTAAGAAGGAGCATCTGGATAAAGAACACATTCTTTCAGTATGTCCAGGGACTTCTGCACCAGACCTGCAGAAAGGCTTGGATCCAAAAGTCGATACAATGGTTTGAAGGCATCGACATATGCCTTCAAGGCCTCTTGAATCCCGGTTGCGGAACTGGAGGTTGAACTGCTCACGCTGCCCTCAATGAATTTAACCCCTTGGGCAGACCATAGCATCCATACTTCATCCCTAGATTCCGAGGCCAGGTTTTCGGGTTGTTTCACCTGATCCAATACACGTGCAAGAACATTGAACACTGTAGTGCTAACTTCGAAGGACTTCCACCCAAGTAGTGTTTCCAGGTACTTAATGAAAACTGACCACGTGTTGGCAAAGTTGGCTTGTTGCGTGAATATGTCAAAGTAGTTTGAATACAGCGTTCCTATACCCCCCAAGACCAATTTGATGGTGTCATCCCATTGTCTTCGTTCCACGTTTCCAGAACTGGAGTAGAGGGCGAGGTCTTTCGGATCGATGTTCATCATTCTGAAAACGACAATCTTCAAGCATGAGCTCCACCCCTGCGGTCCAAGTTGATGTCCATAAGTATCGAAAATCCGAAAGAGTGTTTGAATCGAGCCTATTTAACGCTTGTTAAAAATCCACGTGAATTACCCAGGAGTCGATTCAAGTTCTCACCATTCCGAACTTCAGCTCGGGCATCTTTGCTGACGCTTGCCAACCGCAGGAGAAGCAACATCCAGAGCGACGACCGTGAATCTACGTCTTGTGTTTCTACAATATCTAACAGATCCCTCTCATTCTCCGCCTGCGACGTCAACGCATCACCCTTAGTTAACTGCTCACTGTCACCCTTTGACTGCAAGAAATCCGACACATTCCAGAAGAAAGTAATAGTAGTTAAGGATATATTGAGATCGTCTTTTTGACTACAGAATGCAAATAGTGCATCAATTAGTACCAGTATACAGCTCGTTGGTATGCTAGCCAAAAAGTCTGAGCATATGAGCTCAAGCGAACTAAAAGAGCTTCGAACGAGGGTTCCACTCTTGCTTGATCTAGCGCTGGGATCGATTGGAATGCTTTCTGGACTCACGGGTGCCGTTGAGTCTCTTCTCCACACCATTGTCGAGTCGAATACACTAGTTATGATATCAAAGGCAATATCCCACCCCGCAACCAGACTTTGTCCTTGGTGTTCCAAAATAGCATTCAATGCCTCTAATCCGGCACGATGGATCTCGAGTTCTGTCTGCTTGGTCATAGCATCAGAATCGCCCGGCTGATGGCTGTAATCCACTCCTGCTTTCAATGCTACAAGAATGCGCCGTTGTGCATTCGCTACATTGTCTGGATTCTCTGTCGGCACCGCTTTTGCAGCTGCGACTATCACTTCATTCAGAACCTGGATTGCCTTAAGTCTAACATTACTTCCCATTTCCCTGGTGCCCGTGAGAGAAACGAGATAGTTTGTTAAATTATTCCATCCCGAGGTCTCTGGGTTTGGTCCGACGAGTCGATCGATGTTGAGTTGTGCGAGCTCATTCAGTTTTGCCAACGCAAATGCATGGTCTCCAATAACTTGAGAAACCGTGGATCCAGGCATACTTGGTAGCCGTTTGTGACCAGGTCCCCCTGAGCGAGGAGAGAGGGGATTATCGATAGAAACCCTTGACCGCTCGTCGTCCGGAGTTAAAAGCTTACAGCAGGCCGAAAGTATGGCGACAAATGCTTCGTCTGGGAAATCTCGTGTTCCTTCAAACATCTTTCCCGCCGCGACCTCTACGGCCTGGAGCTCATTCATGATATTTGACATCAGACTGGCTGAATCACTCACCTTCTGTGATTCGGTACGTGAACTTGGATTTGGGGTACGGCCGCCTCTCCGGATCGACGTGAAAATTACATAGTCGGCTTGTTGTAAAGTCTCCAAAACTATGGTCCACGATGTTTCCAGAGTAGGCCCCAGGACTATACCAAGGTTCAACAAAGCTCTTAGGCATAGTAAATTCCGAACATTGAGCGAAGGAGCTGTCTGATCAGCTGTACTGTTTGTTGTCCCACCTGTTCCTGTATTTGAGCTCTCTACACCTAACAATCCTTTGGCACTGGAAAACATACTCTCATTTGGGGCCGAATGTGTAGTGGAAGACGAATGTACATTGGCTGAGAAAACATTTGACGGCACAGCCGCTTTGCCAATAGTCGTCAGGAATGCATCTCTAGGGGTATTGAGTCCAAATACGCCAGCCACCTGGGTAAATTTCTGAAAAGCCCGGACAAGACCATGGTAAAGCTCATTATCCAGAGTTGCATAAAGAAATGTGGAACACGCCGCTAAAACAGCCGGCCAACATGAGTCAACCAACCCGCTGGCCACCACAATTTCCGCGTAAAGAGGATGGGCCTCTAGGCTCAGAGGGTTTACGGGGACGCGTGATGAACGTGTAGTGGGTTTTCGTTTCAATTGAAGCTGTTGTTTTGCGGGCGAAGACGTTGATCCTCGATCTGGAGCAGCAGGTCCCGCAGTGGAATCCGAATCACTCCCTGTATGGCCATGGCCAGAAGCTATCATCTTCGAACGTCGTTTCATACTGTCACTGCTTGATGCTAAGGGAAGCACAAATTTTGCTAGTCCCTCTGAAAAGCTGTTTAAACAAATAAGAGTCAAATAATATATGTAGGAATCTGGGATTGATGGGGGTTCGATCTTGTCAAGTTGGTCAATACACGGCACTCTTATCACGCTCCAAGCACCCAGGCCAGTAACATTGGCTTCTAGTCCAACAGCTCCCCCGATGATGCCAGCAACGCCACCTGCCTCCAAAGCTGCAGCTTCTGAAGACGAGTCTTTGACGAGCTGTTGGTTCAAAGGAGTTGACGACTGCGTTCCCAAACCAATAACACTCGGTTTTTCTGTTGCCAAACGAGTCATGGCTCCCATTAGCTCCTTTATGACAGGCTTTCTGTCTGCTTTTGCATCATACTCCGAGAATATCTTCCGTACTAAAGCCGGCTCCGCACAGATACCTTTAAACACCTCCATGCAAAGGGCACGTTTCCAGGGCTGTGAAGAATCCGGCTCGAGAATTTGTGTAAGGAGACCCAGTGAAATTTCGCATTCAGAAGATAATATTGAGAGATGTCTTCGGAGCAGAATATATAGAACGCGCGTTATTCGGACTGTAGTTGGAAAGTTCAATCGTTCCGACAGCGCACGCATTACCAGAGGTGCGACCCGCGTGCGGAGAATATGAGCCTGCTCTGGATGTGAAAGAAATATATCTGGATGGTTTGTGAGGACTGATTCAATCAACTCTAACCCAAATGGCTGTGGAAGATTGTTGAATCGAAGAAACATGGGCTTTTGTCCTTCGGTGAGTAAACACAGGTCGTAAAAAACTCTATAAGCGTCCAGCGCCGCAGGTCTAACGGGAATGGTGCCATCTTCGGATGGTGCCTCTCCAGTTGTCGGAACTTCCAGTGCTCTTTCTGAACGAAGTCAACCCTAAAAATCAACACATACTGGTAGGCTCGTACCATCTTCTACTACCACTTTGTCAAAAATAGATATAACGATCTGACTCAAAGCTAGCAGTCAACTCATTAGAAAAGACTTTAAACAACATACTCTATGACCGAGACGTACTTGCCACAGCTGTGTTATTCACAACGCCCATCTTACTCCCCTGGAGAATAGCACAGATGAGTAGCGCTTCGCCCAACAGCGGTCCCTGTAGATCACCGGCATAGTTCTGTAGCAATGGTGGAAGAGCCTGTAGAATCTTGAGCTGTATATCGACACCTATAGGATCCCTCGGAAAGCAGATCGTCAGAGTCCGTGCGGTAATGCTGTTTAGCTGTCATACCTAGATTCGTGGCCTCTCCAAATGCTTCAAGAATTTCCCTCAATCGTGACTATTAAGTTTACTGTAAGTTTCCATGTTGGTGCTTCGGATGAGCGCACACGATATACCTTTGCAAGCGCCTTCGATGTGATAAGTCGTTGTAGGCACACTATGCCAATAGTACTGAACTTTGTATTTCGAGTGCCACAGGCTATAACAAACGGCGTGACGAAGCCCGCCTTCGATGAAAGTTCTATCAAGAATACCCAATCAATATCTCGCTCTCTCCCTGCGCATTACGCCTGTAGTGACGAAAAGCGTACCAACCGAGACATCTGCTGTTGGTGGTATCGACTTGAGATCCTGTAGCGACTTTTCTGCGGCCTATAATCAAGCATCAGCTAGAGACATGTAGCGCACAGCAGGCGTGACGAACCTGTCTCAAGTCAGAGTTCTTGCGTTTGGCCTCTTGCACCAAGTTTGTGAGCTCGTTGTGAAGGAATTGAGCTGTCATGCTCGGAGCTCTCTACCTGTGCCGATGAATCAGAGTAGTAGCGACTGAATGACCGATTATACTGTATGCTCAGGGCGCCGACCGAATGCCGTATTTCTGCGAAAGGATGTATTCTTGTGCGATCGGTTTTGTTTTAGGTGTTCAGATCTCCAGTCGTCGTCACTTGCATACCACTAGTACGAGGGCGTAAATTATAGCAACATGACAAGGGTCCGACCGTAACAGGGGGTTTCCGTCATCCAGCCCCTCCCCCGCATATTTAGGTGTGTCTCTGAACTTTAACTGTTCCCTCTACCCTAACATCAACCTCACTACAAGCCAACGTCCGCAAATACCCCATCTGTCCGTCGCTCCCAACCAAGTATCATGCCTGCTAAGGTTCCCCGGAATTTCCGTCTGCTCGAGGAGCTGGAGAAGGGTGAGAAGGGTCTGGGCGCTGGTAAGTTTCAAGCTCGCCGATAAGAAAGCTCTGGCCGCAAAATGTCTCACAAACGGATAGATGGTTGCTCATATGGTCTCACTGATGGTGACGATGTAATGATGTGCAACTGGAACGCAACTATCCTCGGCCCTCCTCACGTGTGTTGTCATTGTTCTATATCTCAAGCCAACTGGCTAATTGCTGTCACAGAGTGTTCATGAAAATCGCATTTACAGTCTCAACATCTACTGCGGAGACTCATACCCCGATGAGCCTCCTTCCGTGCAGTTCACGTCGCGCGTGAACCTTCCCGGTGTAGACCAACGCACTGGAAAGGTACATTTGACCATTATCATTAACTCAAATGTGCCATAATTTAACGAATTGATAGGTCGAATTGAGCAAGCTGCAGCGCGTTGCCTCATGGAACAGAGACTTCACCATGGAGAAGATCTTGATTGCTCTTCGGGAGTAAGAATACCCCTCACGTGCTCTTCATGCGAACTCAAGCTAATATTCTATACTGATAGACACATGGCCCACCCGTCTTGCCGAAAGCTTCCTCAGCCCCCTGAGGGAACCAACTTCTAGGAATCTGGGAAATGTATGATGGCTATGATCACGATCTGTTTAGAAGAATTCTTTTACTCAGGGGTGCGGAGGGGAATTGTTTTGATATGCATATGTGTGTAGCAGACTAAATATGTAGCTGGAGCAAACTACGGCTATTGTTCTCGTGAATAACAAAGAATATTCCTTATTTTTATATAGAGCAATATTCATGAATATTCATCTTGGCCGCCAACAAGCTCATACATGATCATATCATCTTCATGAGGGAGCTTTAATATGGTAAAACTGTCTCCGCATTGACCAAGACATCCTCTTTCCTTATTATTCCACCCCACGGGGACATTTTCGAATCCTTGCACAGTAAGTGATACCCACCGGCGATTTCCCGCGTCTGTGGCCTTGACCAGAGCCTCTACCTCTGTCCACAGACTTTCTATCCACTGTGCAGACAACAGCCCTGAGACCCTTAGCCTAGTCACACCACCAGTGTACACGCCATCATCCTCGTCGCCCACAGAATAAGTACTCAGATACGGATCAATACTCCCTGCAGCGCCGATCCGATCCGCGGGCCGATCTCCAGGCATCTGCAACAGGCCAAGATATTCATAAACCTCCATTGCCCAGTCCCGCCACACTTCGCGGTTATAGTTTGCCTCCAGCGTTTTCCCGCCGCCATGGGGCACCGCATCAAGCGGCGCCGCAAACGACGGTATCCGCATGCCATCAAACCCAGAAATCTGCACTTCTGCCGTGCGCACTGGAAACTTCTCCAGTATTCCAACCGCCTTGGCGCCCGTCGTCGTCGTCGTCTGCGCCGCCAGGTCTGCAAACAGGAACACCGTCGGTTTGTTGAACACATTCGCGCACGCCCGCTGCAGCTTGGTGAACATCTTGGACCCCGTCATGTACGTCGTCGCGCGCAGGTTCAATTCCACCACTGTCCGCGTCAGTCAGACAGCTCGTGACGCCCGGAGACTGGGAGGGGGGGGGGGGGGGGGGTATACGGAACCGCCGCCGCTTCATGACGCCGGGGCCGTTTCCAAACACCGCCGGCCGCCCCTGCAGCCCCGCCTTCTCGTACGCCTCGTTATCGAGACTCAGCCGCAGGACGCCGTCGCTGAGCGTAAAGATGTTGTCGACCCCGAGCCGCCCGTGCGAGAGGAGGAGGATGTTGCCTGCAGCGACACCGATGAGCGTGGACTCCGCGAGCGGTGCAGGGCCGCGACCACGAACCTGCCTTGACATAGGTGTTGAAGAAGTCCGGCTCCAGGATCGCGCCCAGCGGCATCTCCAGGCGGTAGTATTGCGGCGGGCTGGCGAGCGCCGCGCATGCGTGCAGCGACGGCGATATGCGCTCGTAGACCGCGGCGGGGAGGAGCACGTCGACCTATGGAGCACAACGGATATCCGGGTGAGCGCTCGCACACGGGGAGATAGAGGCCGGCTGTAGGGCGCGCACCTGGTGGTTGAACGGGTGCGCTTCGAGCGTGCGTTTTGTCGGCAGCTGCTGCGGCGCCGTGGCCAGCGACACGAAGACCTTTGGAGGCTGCATGTGTATGTAATGCTGTGTGTGAGGGAGCAGGGAAGATGTGCCCCGGATGGGTGAGAATGGCCCGGCTTGGCGCCGCTAGGAGGCCCGCTGCAGCCCGGGGATTAGGAGGCACGTGGATGGGCCCACGACACGAGAGACGCGACGAGAGACGCTCTGGACGACGACACCACTGCGAGACGAGGAATTGATTGCGCGCGTCTTGCTTAAATACACCACTTTGGTTATTATCGAGAGCGACCCCCACTTCCATCCATACCCGACGCCAACGCGACCAGCTCCGCAATCGAACGTATTTTGAAACTGCGACAAAGAAGCACCCCAGAATACGAGAACACGTATGAAAGTTACATGTATTGCCGTGCTGCACACATAAGCGAACAGTATATCTGAGCACAGGTATAGCTGTCCCGACCAAACCCTAGCGGAGCATTTCCTAACACGGCCAGAAACGGGCAGACGTCATTTCGAATTCTTCAAGCTAACACCCTCCGCCCGTCCACGCCGCGATGCCTCCCCCACCGCGCCGCATCCAGCCCCGCGAACGCGGTCAGTCCACCACCACCCCCCCACTCCCACCATGACCGTCCCCCCCTCCCCTCCTCCCCGCTGGCTCGCACACGCACTAACCCCGCCCGCCGCTCCAGCCCCCTACCTCTTCGCCACGCTCAAAGCGCGCACCTACAACGACCACTCGCGCAACGCAGCCTTCAGCATCCGCGACCTCGCGTGGAACGCGCCCGGCAACCGCATCGCGTGCGCGCTCTCGGACAAGCTCGTGCGCGTGTGGAACCCGGACAAGCCGGACCTGCGCAACTCGACGGAGCTGAAGGGCCACACGGCGCCGGTGGCCGCCGTCGTGTGGGACCCGACGCATTCGGACCGGCTCGCGTCGTGCTCGGCGGACCACACGGTGCGCTTCTGGGACTACCGCAGCAAGGCGTGCGCGGGCGTCGTGGGCACGGGCGGCGAGAACACGGCGCTGGCGTGGGCGCCGGACGGCCGCGCGGTGGCCGTGGCCGCGCGCGACGACAAGGTGCACTTCATCGACACGCGCGCGCACGCGCGCACCAGCACGCACAGCCTGCCGGCGCCCGTGCACGGCATTGCGTTCAGCCACAGCGGCGAGACGCTGCTGATGGCCACCGCCGCCGGGAAGGTGCTGCTGTACGACTTCCCCAGCCTGACGCCGTCGCACAGCGTCGATGCGCATGCGAGCGCCGCGCTGTGTCTGGAGCTGGATCCGCGCGGCGTGCATCTGGCCGTCGGCGGGAGCGATGCGGTGGTGGGCCTGTGGGATACCACCGAGTGGATCTGCTTGAGGACGCTGAGGGGCATGGGGAACCCGGTCAAGTGCATATCGTTTAGCTTCGACGGCTCGTATATCTGTGCGGGTAGTGACGAGATTGGGAGCCATGATATCGAGATTGTAAGTGCTGCGGTTTTGCGGGATGGGGGAGGGGAGGGCTGACTGGAGACAGATTCACGTCGATACCGGCGACCTGGTGCACACAGTTACTACGACACATCCGATTACGAGGATAAAGTGGCACCCCACCAAATACTGTCTGGCGTACTCGGGCGATCCGTCGGGGCTGAAGATCTTGAATGTTGCAGATAGCAAGTGATGGGTGCGAGGATGGGGCCGAGTGTAGATTTATGAGTTATGATGTTTGTGTGATGATGAAAGGAAGCGTAAATACTAGCTTGTAATTGAAGTTGTTTACCGGGGATATGGAAAATTTGCAGCATTTGTTAGGACATCACCTAAGATACGGCTCTCCGCTTGTTAAGTAATATAAGATGAATGCAAGCAGACGTGTGAATGCTAATCCGAATCCCCGCTAACCATGATATCTTAACAAAATCAAAACTCCAGCCCATACACAAGTACACATCTACTTACCCTCTACACCTCCATCCCCTCAAGCACCTCTCTGAAAGCCCTCAAATTCTCATCCGTCTTCCCACTATTCCCCTCGTATATCGCAAACACCATCTCCTGCCACCAGCCCACGCCATCAAACTCCACCTCCTCCAGCACCGCCTTAAACAGCCGCGCCACCTCTTTGGGGGGGTTCAGAAACGCGCCGCACCCAAACGCGCCCAGCACCAGCCTTCGCTGTCCCTGCCGCGCCGCGACCCTTAATACATGCCTAATCTTATCCCGCATACACTCCCTCTCCCAGACCCGTTCATACACCTCCCCCGCCGCCTCCTCCCTCCCGCGCAGATCCAGCGCCGCCGCACTCAACACGCCCACCACCAGCGCCGGGTCAAACACGACATAGTCCGGCGACCCCGTGCGGAACACGGCCACCGCGGGGCTGAACACGGCGCTGACGCGCGGCAGCGGGTACAGCGCCGGGTCGAGCGTGCGCGCCAGCGTGCTGCGCAGACACAGCTGCTCCTCCTGCGCCGTCGCGCCCTCGAGCCAGCCGCCGCCGGGCAGCCGGCGATTCGCCATGTTGAGCACGCACACGGGCGCGGGCGCCGCGGCGAGCAGCGTCGCGGCGCAGTCGAGCGTGTCTGCGTTGACGACGCGGATGCGCGTGCGCGGCAGGCGGGGGGAGAAGCGCGGTGAGAGGCGCCAGTGGGATGTTACGCCCGGGTTCGTGTCGTTGTATTCGGCGTAGAGGTTGGAGGTGGGCGAGGCCTTTGGGGTGCGGGCGAGGATAAGAGGGATGGCGTGGAGGGTTTCGAGCGCCACTTCGGCGTGCTTCGGGGAGTGGTGGCGGCGGTTGAGGGCGTGCGGGCGGATCGCGCGGCACCAGGAGGGTGTGGCCGGGACGGCGGGGGCGGGGGCGAGGGTGCGAGGAGGGGTGGTGCCGTCGTCTTCGCCGTCGGTGGTGATGTAGGAGGCGGTGCTGGTTTCGCGGGAGATCGAGCTCGGCGGGCGGGAGGGCGAGGGCTGGGGGCGGGATGACGAGGCCTGGGACGGCGAGGGCCGGGGGCGGGCAAAGTACGGCGAGGTTTCGGGTTCGCTGTCGGCGGCGGAGGAGAAGGAGGGTTCAGACGTCGACTTCGGTGTCGTAGTGGGCTTGAAGAACGCGCGCAGGTTCATCTGGCGGGACTTTTTGGAGCTGCCGGGCGTTTTGGGGTCTTGGTCGGACGCGCGTTTCGACGCCATTTGGCGATGGGACGCGTCGAGATCGCGGGTGTGGTGGTGAGGAGGGAGAGGAGGGAGCTGAGGTATGGAGGTGAAGGAGCTCTGGTGGGGCTGGAGCTTACACGCAGGGGTCTTGGGTTCACGTCTGTCCATGATGTTGTACGAGAGTGAGTCATCGGAGTTGGTATCCGTTTCTCTTGCAGTGATTGATATGGGGCATAATAAGTATTGGGATATTATTTGACGCGTAAGTAATTTGGTTTCGGGCATCTGATGTGAAACGCGTGCATGTTCAGGGTGATATTCCGTGATGATAGGTATTGCCAACGACTACCAGTTAGCATCCTCAAATGTTACCGTTTAAACATACTGAATACTACTACGATATCTATAGAGAGAAACACTTGAAGACGGACGAATTCACGAGGCTCATTGAACCGCTAATGACCTATGGTTGAAATTGTTGGCCAGCGAGTGACATCAAAAGCATATCAGGAAGCCCAATTAGATCTATGGTGTAGGTCACGGAGGTGTTAGTTGTTGGATGTTAGACTTGGTTCAGTGTCCGGTTACGGTATATAAAATCATGATCAATGTGTAGATAAAGTTGAAGTTGTCCAAAAAGACAACAGAATTGCTAAATTTTAAGCACATATGTGAGGAATACATATATCATAACGCATTTCTAAAACTCCTATTACGCTGTATTATGCGCCATCAAAAGAACCCATTTCTATATGCTGAATCAAATCTGGTACATCTAACTGCATCTCACCCACAATTACTTTCGTCAATCTTTCCAGCAGCTCCACTTGTGCCACAATATCCGTCAACGCTGCCGAGTACGCATAGTCTACATTGCATGTCAGTCTTTTATACCCAAATAAGGATCGGTGGGAGCCAACGGTAAACATCCGCCCATCTCCGACTCTTCTCCGGTCTGGGCCGCAGCAGCCGCTCTGGCTCATATTCGATTTCAATCTCGGCCATGCGGTCGAGGAGCCGCTTCCTGGCTGCTGCCGCCGAAGGCAAATACCGCGGTACAGGGCGTTTCGACCGGAGCGACCCTGCGAGGACGTAGATATTCATCAGAATGCTGGCGACCGCGTCACGGCGGACCGACATCATTTTCTTTGTAGCTTCCTCGCTCCCCTGGAACAGGAAGGGCTGGAAGTATAAACTCGCTTGCCGCACTTCGACGATGTGCTCGAGGAAGCGCTCGCAGGCGTCGATGGCGTCGTTGTAGGGCGTGCTATCAAACGGGCCTCGGGGCCGCTATACAGTGTGAGAGTTTGTTTGCCGAGTGTGTGGGTGTGGGGTGTCTTACTATCTCGTGTCGGGTCATCTCCGATAATTCACGCATTCTGAAACAGCCTTCGCGCAGTTTTGCTTCTTGTATCTCGGACATTTCGATATCCTCGGGCGTTGGTTGGTAGTCGGATTCGTGATATATATACCTTTTCTCGCCGCCGCCACGTTAGAAAGATCCTCTTGGGATTGTACACAAAGCATACCTAGCTACAACACCACGGTACGAGGTTCCCAGACTCAGAAGCATAGAGCTCAATGATTTTCTCAATTCATGCCTAGCTACGAACGGCCACACCAACCAGTTGACTATCACGGCCGCCACAACACCTGCCATCAAAGCGGTTCCTCGTGTCCACGCAATTTCCAGGGTAGGGTGAGCTCCGTCGTCATTATAGGCACTCAGAGATACCACTGTGAAGCTAAGACATGCCATAAGCCCTGATCGAGCATGGGACGATATAATGAATCTGAAAACTGTACAACTGTAAGCAGGCTTCAAAAGCAGTGTAAATCAATCTTAAACGTACTTGCAGGAAACATAAACAGCGCAGCAAATACCGCGAGCACATATGGGCGACCTCTCCCAGATGCCGAGGCAGCTGCATATGCAAGCCCGCCCCAAATGGCCCCAGCTACCGTAGCTATCACTCTGGTGAACAAATCCTGTAGATTACCGCCTACTCGGGGGTGCATCATGAACCACGCTGCCACAACGGCCCACCAGGACTCGTATTCACTCCACCAATATCGGCTCTGTTCCACCCATGCCGGCACACTCAAGGTGACTGTGACCAGTACGACCTTGAATGCAAAGCGACTCTCGAACTGCTGGAGGCGATGTGAAATTTTCCACATGCGATACCGCAACGTGTGCTTCTCAGCTGTCATGAATCCCGCCGAAGATCCTTCATTTTTCCCGGGCTCGCCGGCCCGTTCGGGATCAGCAACGTATGCCCTTGCATGAACTTTGTCCATAATGGCTTCAATCTCCTGCTTAATCCTAAAGTAATAACCTGCACTGACGCCCCCTCGGTCGTGCCTGACTTGGGGATTTGTTCGGTATATGGCCTTCTTGAGAGGATATGAAGGTAGGAAAAGCCGCCTCCGTTGGGATTTCGGGTCATTAGATATATCCAAGACCTTGCTTGCTAAATTATCTATTGCCCCTGCTGCCTGTCGAAGGGGGTGTATAAAGAGGAAAAGCTCGACAATTTCAGGATGAAAAGAATAAGATGCGGGTAAACTAGGATGGCCGATCAAAGAAATATCGGCAGTGTCAAATTTCTCCATGGCTATCCTAAGCTCCATTTGTGAAAGTGCAACATCAACCTCATTTTGTTCTGCAACTAGATTTTGCTGTCCCATCATTCTCATAAGTTTGCTGTCGCAGCATTGCAGCATTTTTACCATCGTGGTGATCAATTCCCTCGATGGCCGAGACATTACATTGCAAACTAACTTGGATGCAATTTCCTCTTCAGAAGAAGCTGAAAATCGATTACTCGAACCTGCACCTGCATCCTCGGGATTGGACTCAATCTGTATAACTACATCATCTGGAGTATTGTATCCAGTTGCACCATTGACCCCTTCTTCTGTTGCTAATGTTGTATTCTCAAATAAATGAGTTTCTGGCTTTAACGCCATGATGTCTCGGATCATTGCCTGGAACTTGTTCCGAAGCTGCTCAACATCATCTGGACTGATAGTTGTAATTGTCACCTCGTTACGCATGTCGCGAACCGCATCAGACAGGTTTACTAATTGCGCACCCATATTACTGTGGATTTCCAACGAATAGTTTCTTGGTAACACGAGAGCCTCGAGGGCCGACTGTGTTGCGTTGTGCAGTGCGAACCTGTGGTGTTCCAATCAGCAATCAGATATATCATTTATGCACGTGTTCAAGTTTGTGATGTGTTTCATTTTTTGACAGGGAACAAAACGAAACGGGACAAACGGTTGAGAGAGCAACAGAAAACGAGATGAAAATGTAAAAGGTTGCATACGCTACAGCTTTTCCACCGCCCTCGGGTAAGATGCACAGATTCACCACAAGGCAAATACCAATACCAATCAACCATGGGATCGCAAATTCCCATATCAAAGTCCTATCCCATTCACCTTTACTAGCAATGCTAACTGTTTCGACGAGACAGAGAAATATAATTGCTAAGCCGGCGGTCATCATTGCTTGGTAGAATCTTAAAAGCGAGCATCGAATCCAACTCATGATTGCAATGATTGGTATCAAGAATGCAGCTAGCACACCGCCATAACCATCCCGCGATGCATCTGTCAAACTGGACAGCTGCAGGGCAAGAGATCCAATCGCAAGCCCAAACGCCCCTCCAAAAATGCATGCAATGGTTCCGTCAATCTGGGAGCCGGTCGGTCTGCCAGCATGATTGAATAGCGTGGCGATTGTTATCCAATACGAATATCTTCCGAGCCACACTTGGATTGCAGGTACAAGACAGAGTATATATGCACAAAAATATCCAATGAATGCCTTAAAAAGAGTGATTCCATTTTCAGTTTGAAAAGTTGAATTATAGAAAAACCGAATATCTTCATACTGAGCATGTATCAACTCTTTGAGCCAATCTTTAAGGGAGCCGTCATGATATGAGTCTTCATCAGAATCCGTGGGTCTCTGTTGGGCAGATCTGTAGAACGTTGCATCAAAGAACCCATCCCGAACCTCTTCCACACCAAATGTATCATATTGATCCATTTCCAGGGTCTCAAGCAAGTGTTGCAGATGCAACGTGGACATACTGGCCCTTGGCGAATGCGGGTCTAACGGTGTCCTTGCCCCAGAGGTTTGGGCGCGGGAGTAGGCGGATCTGGCAGAATATGCAGATGAGGACCGTACCATTGACGGCCTCGATCCATTTGCCGATCTCCATTGTCGCTCACGGAGTTGTGCCCTACTATTGTTTGGCCGTTCATCTACAACTTTGACATGTCGAGAGACCACATTGCGCAAGGGGTAGGTAGTGATGTCGTCGTCTGTTGTATGTCGCAGATCGGACGTCAAACCGGATGAAGGGGTGGAGGTGCCACTGGGACCCCCACTATTGGTGGTATTTGCTCTTGCAAACACTTCGGGAGACTTGCTGCGGAGCATCCGTCTAATCGTGATGCAAATTGTATTTAGCCAGCTGGCCCGGCTGCAGTTTTGAAGAGAAGGCACCCACCTTAGCTCACCAAGCTAAAAGTGAGAATAGGTGTGAAAATTACAGCGAACGATGCAACTCATGCAACAACGACGGAATCTTCAGGTGAAAGGCTGTCGCCCAACCGATTGAGATGTTGGCCAGACCTGCAGGCGATGAGATACTAGGTAGATGTCTGGTTCCCTATGTACTTTATCAAAAGGTACATACATGTACATGGTGCATAAGGCTTCTCAAAAATGCCAAGATATATCCAAAATCGGCATACATACATGCAGACCAGGCAACACCCAATTGGCTGTCACGCTGTATTCAACCGGGTTTCTGGACTACTTGCTAGGAGAGCTGCAAAGGAACTGTTCACTAAGGCCGGTTGCAATTGGAAGCTTTGTGGCATCAAAAGGTAGAAACGAAGAATGTAGATTATGAGAAGGCTTTGAGCTATAAAAGTAGAAAGTAGAAGTAGGTACTCTACGTACTCTACACCGCCACCACCACCACATCGAGTGTGGGACCGATACGAAGGAGATACTACGTATCGATATGGCAAGAAATAAGGATTAGAGTAAAGCAAGTGATATCTGCACGAGATACGGATAGATGCACAAGAGAGCACACAAGGCCGATCTTCGGTGAGTGAGACGAGGCGAGGACACCATGGTTTACATACATACACCGATTGTTTCAATTCTTGCTCGGACGCTGTTTTAAAATGACGTCCATCTTATAGCCTCGCCTGGGCATACGCGAAAAGTCTGCGCCGGAAACGGATCAAGGGCGCCAGACTGCACCAAGTTGGAGAATCGGTGCAGGCTGCAGAGAAAAAAAAAGCTCTTTCTGCGAGTGCCGGCGTCCCACTTGCCCAAGTTGAGGCGTTGAAGCGGCTGAGTCGGCATTGGGTGTTGGCAACACCTCGGCCGGTGGCGCTAGTTGTACTTTTTGCGGCTTCCTGAATAATCTCCCCCACCACGGCCCTTGAGGCTTGGAGGCTTCGAAACCCTGGCTCCCACCCTGGCGGCCTGCACTGTTGCACCCACCGTGTCCCTCATACAGCAGCTAGCTGCCTCTTGTGAAGCAACATGCTTGGCTGACCACCGCTCCGTCCCACAAAACATAAGCAAATCACGCAGCCAGACGCGTACGTTGCCCTAGCAACGGCCTCTGAGGACGCGCTCGCGTTTGTTTACTTTGCCAGTCATCTGACTGACACGAAAAAGAACCAACAAGAAGACGTCCAGCATCCTGGCCTGCCATACACTGAGCCCTTGAGTCCCCGTCTTGATACACGCCAATTCTCTTCAAGACACCGCGTTTCCTACCCCTCTCTCTTCCTTTCATCTGCGACTCTTTCAGGCTTTCACTTCTTTCTAACAACACACGCAACCCTTTCGCTCATCCACCGAGGTCCACCATCCGAACAAAATCGACCCAAACAAACAAACAAGAAACACCCTCTTGTTCTGTTTAATCTAATTCTCTTAAAGAGTTCTTTTTTAACTTTCAATTGCATTCACCGAACGGGACCGTTTCGCCGAGCGCAATTGCATTGTTCTAAAAGTTACAAGGTTAGTAGGATAAACAGCCTAACCACTTTTGGCTGCAACATCCTTCCCCATCCTTCACCCCAAAACCACACACAACCTTCTACTACTCTTTCACCTTCTCAAGCACTTCACAACACACACTCTCACAATCCAAACAACCCGACCTCCACTCTCTCTATAACCCACTATCACCGGGACCTCTTTACTTCCACCCGGTAAAAGTAAAGGCAGTGTACTGACCCCTTATATTGTCTTTTGGCGCGTCCATATTTACCCCATCACCAGTGTATAAACACTACTTGATATCCATCAAAACACGTCGATACTGTGTTAACCTTTCGTTCAACGAAAAGTGCTTACTGTTTTTAACAGTTTATTTGTTGTTCCCCCTTAACTTTCGCGATTGATTTTAATTATCTTCGATTGCCAACTATACATGAACATCGCTAATTTGATACTAATTTTCACAGTTGTGAATTACTTTCACACGGACCAAATTCTCCCGTCGGGTTTGATCATTTTTGGATTTCTCGACACATCGTAGGTCGCTACGAAACACGACTGCATCGTCTAACCAACACCACACAAATACACAGCAATGCAGGCGGTAAGTTTTCAATTCCCAAATGTCACAAGAGTCTCTCATTAGAGCCTCTGCTTTTCATCTGTTTAATTGATGCTAATTTTTTTTCCAGCGTCGACAAGTCCGTGCGCGGCCCAACGCCGAAAATGGAGATGAGAACCGTGCAGCTGGAAACACCCGCCTAACAAGAGCAAAGGCTGCCTCGATTTCAACAGGTGCCGGAGCTGCATTGGCACCAAAAACTGCGAACCCCACCACAAACATCGCACCTGCCAACCGGAAACGCGCCGTCCTTGGAGATGTTAGCAACGTACACAAGATCGATGGCAATGGCGTAGCAGACAAGAAAGTTGTGAAGAAGGTCTCTACAAAGACCGCAGGAGTTGCAACAAAGGCCAAGACGACCGTCAAGTCAACAACACGAGCTGCTGCATCGAAGACAGCAAAGGTTGAACCAAAAGAACGCAGCAAGAAGAGGCCTGCTCAGAAGGAGGAGGAAGATGAAGAGGAGGCAGAGGAAGAGGAATCTGCTCCCAAGGTCGAGGCTAAGGCTGCAAAAGTGGAAGCAAATTTGCGTGCGACTAAGAAGCCCCGCATGAGCGAAACAATGGCTGCATCTGCTGTCACTGGATGGAAGGATCTTGACGCTGAGGACCATGACGACCCCCTAATGGTCTCCGAATATGTTAATGAAATATTCGAGTACTTGCGTCAGATTGAGGTCGACAGTCAGCCAAACCCTAAATACATGGACGACCAGGACGATCTTCAGTGGCAGATGCGGGATATTCTCATCGACTGGCTGATTGAGGTTCACACCAGATTCCGCCTTCTTCCCGAAACCCTCTTTCTCGCGGTCAATATTGTCGATCGTTTTTTGAGCAACAAGTCGGTTCCGTTGGAGAAACTTCAGTTGGTTGGTGTGACTGCAATGTTCATTGCTGCCAAGTATGAGGAAGTTTATGCTCCACATGTTCAGTACTTTAGCCATGTTGCAGCCGACGGGTTTGATGAAGAGGACATCCTGGGAGCTGAACGTGCTGTTCTGAACACTTTGGATTACAGTCTCTCCTACCCTAATCCTCTCAACTTTCTCCGAAGAATTTCCAAGGCGGATCAATACGATCTCCAGACAAGAACTTTCGCCAAGTACTTTATGGAGATGAGTCTGCTTGACCACAGATTTCTTCCATACCTGCCCAGTCACGTCGCTGCCGCAGCTATGTACCTGTCGAGGCTTATCCTCAGCCGTGGTGAATGGGATGCGGACTTGATCCACTATTCAGATTACACGGAAGAGCAGATTCAACCCGTTTTCCACCTGATGGTTGACTACCTTAGAAAGCCAGTCAAACACGAGGCGTTCCACCGCAAATACCAGAGCAAGCGGTTCATGAAAGGTTTGTTAACAGCTCTGGATCGATTGGATATATGTACTAATGTTTGTGTTTAGTATCGACCTTGGCGCGTAAGTGGGCCAAGGAAGTCACTAAGGCACAGGACCCCAAGGAACCCATAGTGGACGAATCGTCATAGAGCCGTCCCAACCTCTTTCACCAATGATTACCCCGTTCAAGCATCTTCACTTCATCTTTATCCGAATATCAGTGTTCCGCAGGCGACTATTCGGATTTCTTTTTTGTACATTTCTGGGAACCTAGACTTCAATACTCCGGGGGTTTCACATTTGCTTTACGGGCAACTCAGTAATAAGAGGTGGTAATTGGTTACGACGCTATGATTGAAAAGGTTATTTATCGAGCTTAAAAACGGCAAGGAAATGAATTGTTATCAATGGGAACTCGCCCAAGTTCGGTGAAATGCAGCGAGTTAAAGTTTATTCTACAGGGTTATAAATGGCAGAGATTATATTGGACCGAAACCTTTTCTTGTCCATTACTTTCGCCTTTCTTTTTTTTATTTATCTTATCTCTTACAACCTCATATGTTTTTTATTGCGGTGTTTGTTCTCTTAACTGTTTGTATTCCCTCTCCCCCATCCCGTTCGGTATTGCTTTCAACCATTTTGCTTCATCAGGTTATCAGGGATTGATTTTGGTTCTCGTTTGGTTAGCTTATTTCCTTTGTCATTGTTGGTGTGGGTTTTTCCTTTATTTTCCTTACAATCGGTAGGCTTGTGTCAAGTATTCATCAAGATTTGGGTCAGTCGAAGCATGGTGTTCTTGTACGCGACGGAGCAATTGGTATATTTCCTCAGGTCCATACTTTTAAAACGTACATTACTTCTCACCTGAGCTGATTGTGGTCGCCGTGCTTGCGCGTGTAGAAGGTGCTGATACCCACTCCCAATACGCATATCTGCCCTTATCCCCCATATTCCACCCCCTTCCCCACCCCTCTTCCCTCGTCCTCTTCCCTATTCCCTAACCACCCCCCCCCCCCCCCCCCCCCCCTCCCCTCGGCGCAATCCTGTTTCAGTATCGTCATTTTGGTGATGTGTTTATTCGTTTTGTAATCTTTACGCTAACAACATCACAAACCCACTCTTCTTGAGAGGGTCTTTCCTTTGTCATATGTCGAGAGTATTCGGTACAGTTGGATGGAAGGTAGGATGGATGGATGGAACAGGAGGGCAGCAATCAAGGAAGGATTCCTAGGAAGCAAGGAAGGACGGAAAGACGGATGGATGGATGGATGGACAGATGGCCGCGGTAGGTCAGTCAGGTCCTGTATGAGTTTTCGCTCCGAAGCATGTTTTGGCTTCGAAGTCATCATGTGTGAATGCGATCTTTCATTTGTTCGAGCCTGGGTTTTGGCCAGAACCGGATGGGTTCGAATGTGCCTTGAAGGAGGAATTTCTCACGATTGGTATAGTCTCATACCGTGTTCATATTATATTATGTTGCGATCATACACTGTACCATAAGCTTTTTTTCCTTTCTCTCCCAGACATCTTCTCCTTTGTGTGTGTTTCTTTTCACAAAAGTATTCTTATATATAAGTCTCTATATATCATACACACAAAAAAACGTCAAACTCTTACACTATCTTCTTTCCGCTTTCATCATGTCCGCCTGCTCTAGTGTACACCCTCCCATCTCCACCACCCCCCCTCACAGCCTTTCCAAAAACGCTCTCTCCTTGGTATCCTTCCTCAGCGTCTCCACCTCCTCCCACACCGCCGCCCTCAACTCCTCCGCCATCCTCGCGCCCACATCATCCTCCAACTCCGTCCTCCACCCCCCGCCAAACGGACTCCCCCAATACCTCTTCTCCTCCGGCGTCCTCTCCCTCAGCTCCTCGCGCTGCCTCTCGTTCGGGCGCGGAATCACATGGTAATGCACATGCGGCACGACCTGCGCCGCGCTGACGCCGTTGTTCTGCACCACATTGAAGTCGTCGTATCCCGACACGCGCAGCGCCGCGCGCGCCACGACCGGGAGCCACGCGCCGACCGCCGCGTTCGCGTGCGGCGTGAGCTCGGACACTTTTTCGGTGTGTGCGCGCGGGCAGACGAGGATGTGGCAGGGTGCGAGAGGGTAGATGTCGAGGAAGGCGAGGACGGAGGGTTCGGAGAGGATTATGTGTGTGGGTGGTTCGAGCGCGGGAAGAGGTGTGGGCGGTGTGAGAGGCGTTGAGGGCGCGGGGAAGTGTGAAGAGATGGTGCAGAACGGGCAGTGGGAGCTAGGGGTGCGGTGGGCGCGGGCGAGGGACTCGAGGTCGGGCGTGGGCGGCCGGGAGTGCGCCATGGTGGCCGTGGTGTTGTGGAGGTGGTGGGCGGGCTGCGGCTGTTGTGGAGCTGTGGAGCTGGGAGACGTGATGCGGCTCTGCGCCGTTGCAGAGCATAGTGGGGCGCTGGAAACTCATTACCCACCCCACCATCGCCCATCTCCACCTCCATCTCCACATACAGCACCACGACTCCCCAATGGCGACGCCCTCCACCACCACAATAGCGCCGACGCGCCCGGCGCAGAAGCTGCTGATCAAGCAAGGCGCCGAAGCACTCGTCTACAAAACGACCTACCTGCTCCCCACGCTGCCCGCACTCCTAAAATACCGGCCGCCCAAGGCCTACCGGCACCCCACGCTCGACCAGCGGCTGACGAAGCACCGTTGCCTCTCCGAAGCGCGATTACTGGTGCGAGCGCGCGCGCTCGGGATCCCCGTGCCGGCGGTCTACTTTGTGGACGAGGGAAAGGGGGAGATATACATGGAGTGGATCGAGGGGCACAGTGTGCGCGACGTGCTGGACGGGCTGCTGGAAGAGGAGGGCGGCGTGGCAAGGGTCGATGGGATGATGGTCAAGATGGGAGAGGCGCTGGGGAGACTGCATGCCGCGGATATTGTGCATGGGGATTTGACGACGAGTAATGTCATGGTGCGGACGGCGCGGCGGACGGGGTTTTTGGGGACGGAGGGAGTGGTGGAGGCGGAGAAGGGGATGGTGGAGGATGTGGTGCTCATTGATTTGGGCTTGGGGAGCATGTCGACGCAGGAGGAGGACAAGGCCGTGGACTTGTATGTGCTGGAGCGGGCGTTCTCGAGTACGCATCCCAAGGCCGAGCATCTGTTTAAGGATGTGCTGGCGGCGTATGAGCGGAGCTACAAGAAGTCGAAGCCGGTGCTGCGGAGGCTGCAGGATGTGCGGATGCGAGGCAGGAAGCGGAGCATGCTTGGATAGAATAGTGTGCAATTCAATGAAACATTTGCACGTTTTGATACCATCAAGGATTTGTTTGCAATGAATTGGCTACATTGTCTTAACTACTAATCATGGCTGGGGCACGCCTGGTATCCTGAACGCCAGACCCCGTTTTGTGTGCGTGGACGGAATGATGTACAATACACGATTTCACATTTGTTTGAGCCCTCAAATTATGTCCTGGACATGCCTAACCTGGCAGTTGAAATTCCGAAAGCATAGGTACACATCGCCAGTACAACCCTTTTTTATTGAACCCGAAGAAAAAGCGTTAAACCCAAGAAGAAATTACATTTATGCCTATATTGAAGTATCCAGTGTAAGCCACCGGTCTAAGTTTTATCGAAAATCATTGGTGGGCGTATGTATGTTAGATCAGTAGCCGACAATTCCTCCCCTTCCTTTGCCCAATTGTCTCTCCACTGCTAACATACATAATCCCACCCGATGGGGTGTGGTTTTATCTTACCTTGATGGCAAACTTCCGCTGCGGGAAGTGGGTGTTCTTCTTGCGCTGCTTCTCTGTGATTCTGCTCTTCTCGTGTCCAGTCAAGCGTCTGCGGATGGCGCGGGTCTGCTTGACACGGAGGTCGAGAGGCAGGTACTTCTTGCCCTTGTAGAAGATGCGCAGCTGCTGGCGCTGCTTGGAGTTGATGACGGTCAGGGTGCGGGCAATCGACTTGCGGACATCGTGGCTATTCATCATCCAACGTCAACCATCTCCTCTTGCACATTTTTCCAATCCGACACGATTCCCGCGGGACTGGGTTCGGGGGGGTGGGTGGTTACATCTTGGTGAGCTTGGATGAAGCACCGCCAGCGATCTTCTGGACACGCAGCTGGACGAGCTCGTTCTTCAACTCATCGAGCTGCTTGGCCAGATCCTCCTTGGTCTTGGGCCACAACTGTGCTGCTTTAACCCCGGGCTGTTGGTCGGTCGCGCGTCATGTTAGCCGGCTATTCCTTCCCATTTTTTTCCATCTCGAAATCCTGGATTATAGGATATTCGAAATAGCGAGGGGAGCGGACGCATACCATGGCGAATGATGTCGATGGGCGGGTTGGCGTTGGGTGGTGGAAATTGTCGTGAGTCGTTACTTGGGCGTTGACCTTTCGATGCAATTTGCTATGTTGAATTGCAGGGCGCACAATCGAAATGTGGGACAGTCATGCGGCGGTGGCCTTCTAGGGTGCACACCCTTATCTCCAAGATCAGCATTATTACATAAGAAGAGGTGCGTACACAATCTAATCAGATGAACCAGTGATCCCGGTCAACTTGAGGCTGTGTCGAATGAATGACCTCCCAGCAACCGAGTCGAGAGAGAGTTAGTTACCCTCAAACCTCCTCCACCATGACGTCCGCGACAAGCTGGCCTCAGCTACGGGCCCAAGCCCGCTCGCTCGAATCGCAGGTATCTCCAGATTCATGAAGCTTCCCGCCGGCGCCGCGCTGACCGCTGCAGACCGAAAGCCTGTTCCAAGCATATTCCGCCTTCACCTCTAACCCCCCTGCCAAAGCGTCCGAAGATGAGCTCCAGACCGAGTCGAAGCTGCAGGACCTGCTTGCACGGGTATGCCACCTGCACCTGCGCTATCCCATCCCTAAGCTGACTATGTATGCCCGCAGCGTGAAACCACCGTCGGCTCGCTGGCGCGTTTGCTGGACTCCGAAGCCGCCCTAACGTCTTCGGCCGCGAAGCTCCAGAACCTGACGCTGCACCGCCAGAACCTGATCGACCACCGCCGCGAGTTCCACCGCCTCAAGTCGTCGATCGCCGAATCCCGCAACCGCACCAACCTGCTGTCGACCGTCAGGGGCGACATCAATGCTTACCGTTCCGCCTCCCGGCTAGAGGAGGGGCAGTCGACTGCTGACTACATGCTGGACGAGCGTGAGAATATTGACCGGACACACAACATCGCCGACTCGGTGCTCAGCCAGGCGTACACCATCAAGGACAACTTCAGTGACCAGCGCGCCCGGCTGACACAAATCAATATGCGCATAATGCGCGTTGCGAAGCAGGTGCCTGGGATCAACACGCTGATTGGGAAAATCAATAGTAGGAAACGACGCGATAGTATTATACTCGCGGTGTTGATCAGTTTCTGTTTCCTCATGGTGTTGTGGCTCCGATAGATTGATGCGGACTGCCTTGCTCGACTTTTCACTGGGTGTATGCTGTTTTTGGAATTATGGACGAAGCGAGCTTTTAGTACTGGTGGTGCTTTATTGTTTTCATGTTTAACTTAACCTCTTGTTGATTTGGGACGGCGTCTTGCACGGTAGTGATATTTATATATGTACGAATACATGATAAACAATTGAGAAATTTGTGAAGATCTAGTTGATACCCCCGAGAACCTGTTATACACCTGATGGAAGTAATGTACAATGTGAATGAGTCTATATGCTTTTACGAGAGCTTTATTTCATCTCCTCCGCCTTCATGGCCGCCAGTATCTTCTTGTGGTCCTGCACCAGCTTATTGACACCCCTCACCAACGCAGCCCTCTCATCCGGCTCAGCATTTCCACTCCCGGCCCACCGAATCCTGCAATTCCAGTCCACGAGGTACACGTACCCCACCTTGGAGTTCCAGTACCCCATGCTGTGTCTGATATCCTCCGTCAGTCCCTTCTGTACCAAAAAATAGTTCTTATGCCGCTCCTCCGGGAACCTCTTCCTCAGCCCTCCCAAAAACAGCCTCTGCAGCTTCGCCTTCATCCAATTCTCCTCCACATTAACATCCACCAACTGCGCCTCACCCTCCTGCAGCACCGTCTCCCCCTCCAGCTCCCTCACAAACGTCCCCACCTGCCGCTCCGCCCACTGGGCACTAAACACGCTCACCACTGAGACCTTCCCGAACAGCGCCCGCGTCGTATCCGCCGTCTCGGGCCCCGCCAGCGTGCGCCCCACCAGGTTCGGGAAGTGCAGCGCCTTGTCGGCGCGAAACAGCAGCGACGGCGCAATCCACGACTTCCCCTGGAACTGCCGCGACAGCCGGCTGAAGTCGCGGAAGTACGGCTTGATCATCTCGTGCTTGAGGTGCGCGCGCTTCTCGAGATGGCGGTCGTAGTCGACCAGGTCTGCGCGCCGCTGCGCCCACGTGCGCGGGTCGGCGCCGGTGTTGTCGTGCGGCTGCGGGGCGTCGGGGAGGCCGATGGGGCGCACGAGCGCTGGCGGCTTGGATTTGCGCAGCTCGCTCTCGGACTCTGGGGGTTTTTCATATTCGACTGGAGACGGGCGGGGTGGTGGCGGGGGTGTTTTGGCGGGGGTGGGCGCTGGCGGGGTGGTGGAGGAGGCGAGTAGGCGGATGCCGAGGAATTGAGGGAGGGGGAGGGCGCGGGGTTTGGTGAGGAGACATCGGCCGGCTGGCAGCGCCGTGAGCGGGCGGAGGAAGAGTCGCATCGCGGGTCAATGGCGGGAGACGTTGGCAGCCTGAATTAGTATGCCCTGCGTCTTAGCCGTGCTCAGTGGCGGGTAACTTTAAACTTTAATTAATCACCTGCAGCAAAGTAAATGCCATGTGGACCATATTGGCTGTGAGGCGGCTTTAATCCGGATTATGTATATGCAGGTGGGAATTTACACAACGAACGCCCGAAAATAGAGTAGAAGCAGATGTTTGTCCCATTTGTGTTAGTGCTCTAGACTCCCGCTCGTCCTCGACCCTCCAAAAGTTCATAAGATTACATAGATATACTAAATACATACACATTCATACTCAAACAAAGAACCCACCATTGAGTAGTTTACCTACTCTGTCCAACTCTGCCTGGTACCCAGCCTTGATATCATCAAGCGTAAGCACCTCTCTTCTCTGGAGAGACGACTGCGTGTCTACACACACCATTGGTTAGTTGAAAACGTTGGCAAACAAGCGTCACGGAACTCATACCATTCTCAATCTTTGTCCGTTTTGTGTTTCCACCCGCAATTCCTTCGGCCTCTGCCCGTTTTGTCGACAATATCCAAGCCTCGTTTTCATTCACACAAGACAGAACGTTGATCAACCCCAAATATCCGTCTGCTACTACCCTTGAATGGGGGTCTGTAGAGCCAACTTGAGATGTTTTCAATCTCTGCAGCCTCTCGTAGAGTATCGTCGCCGCTGTAGGCACATTAGTCAGCTGGGCACAACAGATCGAAATGTAACACCATACCTCCTCGGTAATCTCCACGCCGTATCCGCCATGTATAGAGCACCTTGTGGAACGGAGGGCCGGTTACCACATCCAATATCTGTCGGCATTTGGAATTCAGGGCGCCATCGACCTCATCCTGTATTCCAATGAACGGATACGAACATAGTCGAGCACCTTCCTTGTGCTGAACCATGGCATCGATGAGTGTATGGAGAGCACTCTTTTGCCTAAAAAAGGTTAGTATTTAAGAGTAGAAGGTTAATAAACAATCATACAGGTCTTTGTTGGTCAGACGAGTGAGAGCAATGTATGCTTCATCAAACAAGCACACCTGGACTGCTGCATAGAAGAGTTTTAATAAAATGTCCGTCTTCACCGATACATCCACTTTGGGCTACGTAGGTCAGCTTCGGTAGCGCTTTTAAAGGGCCGAACTCCTCACCTCATTTGCATGGAGAAGAGCAGTATTACAAAACTGGACGACATAATCGGGTGTGTGTGCCGCACCAAAAAGCCCAGCAATGTGAAAGTAGTATTTCGTAAGGCCCCCTCCAATAACCGATTCAACCTCTTGTTGGGCCGAGAAGCTGCCATTACCCACAGATTTATCAGATTTTGCTGTTGCTGTTAAGAAGTTAGAATATGCAGGATGTCTAATTGCCAAATTAAAACCTACCCATCCCAAAAGCTGCCTTGTGGAAAAAAGATGCTGCTGTTTCATAGCGCTGATTGCCGAGTTGCACTCTCCCTTTCATGTATGTATCCCAGCACGATGATTGAAGGAACTTCGAAAACTCCATCGCCTTCCCTGCAGATCCAGATCCCAGGAGAGCTGAAACAACATTTGTGACACCGCTGCCATAACGATCGACACCAAGTCCGTGTAGGAACCGTCTCACACAGAACGAAAGAGTCGTTGAGCCTGCACGGCCATGTCCAGTTGGTGATGGTCCGGACATCTGCTTCAGTACTAGCTGAAGCACAGAACCTCGTTTCTCTGTCCCCGATAGACTGGCGCCCGAAACAGTCAATTCGGTAAGCGCGCGAGAAATTTCGTCACCGTCTTGTCGTGATAAAGGAACGGTATTCCGGGCCATCCAATTGAGAATTTCGTACTCTCGGAAGTGGGCCAACAGATTTTGGTATAATATTTCTGGCTCTGATATTGGTGCGAAGTTACCGTCGCAGTAAACAATATGCAGCAGCAAAAATACAAGGCTGAACAACAAGTCATGATTCACATGAATCACTTCTTGGCTTCCTCCGACAAGCACCTTAGCCCCAAAAGCTGTTAATCTTGCGGGGGTGTTGTGTATATCGGCATGGTAAAGGCTCGAAAATATAGAGCTGAAAGCCTGCTCGAGATTGCCCACATATTCAATGGTATTTTCAATCTTTTCGCACATTTCTGTTGATACTTCATCGACAAGACATTGATCCCACAAAACCTCCATCAAATCCGACATAGACTGAATAGGATCTCTAGTGACCTCTTCTTGCAGCCGCATTACACACCTATCGTATGCATTTTCAGACAGAGAATTCATCAACTCATCAGCAACGCCTACTAGCAGTATTGCATCGGCCAAATCTTTGTCTTTCAACCCGGCACCCAATCTTTTAGGATTACGCCAAGATAGAATGTCAAGATTATTACCAACACTAGCGGGGGGATTGTGCTTGATAATTTCTGGTTCGGTACATTCTCTTAATGCCGTGATGCCATCCACGTTGACGGTCCAAACGTATCCGGAAACAGGGTCCGTGACCAACGAGAGTGCCTCGCCTCGCGCCTTGTCAAGTTCAGTGCATAATCGAGAAAATCGCTCCCACTGTAAGTTGAGGTCACTGTTGTATTTCTCATAGCTGGGCGTCGCTACAGACTCTTTTACGGTCGTCGTAGAAGTTACCATCGTGGTTACCCTGGCCTCCAAGCTTTCATTTTTGAGGTCTGTCTTATTATATGCAAAATTCTCTTCATATAGCAATAATGCAGACTCAAGAACTGTGTCGGGAAACCTGCCGGGGTAAAATATCCAATTCATCCAAAAGTCCGTTACATCTTCAGAAGTTTGCAATGAAGCTGTTCTCTTGGGGATTTCGTGTACGGGATCGGTTATTGCAGTTGCCCATTGGCTCCATGATTTGGGGATGGACTTGATATCGAACTGAATATTTTGGACCCGGAAGTTGGTATCGCTCTTCCAGAGGACCCAGAGGTCAAACAAACTAGGTTCTTCTGGTGATGCAGGCGTCACCCTAAACTCAGATATAATCCAGGGCGCAGTTCCGCTCGGAGGGCCGGCCTCGAATTCGGCCTCAGGATATAAATCTACCAGTCCTCCAAAGTCTCCCTGCTCATTCTTAACCGCAACCCAGAACTTGAACTTTCCAGTAGTGGCAGTCGACAGTGTGACCAAATAAAACAAGTGGTCATCTTGGAACGAGGAATCAATGATTCTAAGAAGACTAGAGGGTGAAGGGTCCAGCCATGTTTTCATCTTCGCCGATGGCGGTTGGGGTTCATTCAGTAGGTCTGCTGAATGTAGGAGAGTCTGTCTTTCCAATGACCAAACTTTGAGCGTATGGTCGACGGATACAGTGATAAGCAACGGCCGAACGCTTCCTGGTGGCTGCTGCGAATCAAGAGATTGGGACTGCTGGTATGTTATTGCAGAAATGACCGTCGTGTGATACACACTGCTTTCGCCGTAGTTTACAGTAGCAGTCCCAACCCATGGCATCTTGAGTTTGATGTAGTCCACATATCTTGTGTCACTAAACCTCTTCTCGACGTAATGAGCAACTGTAGATTCCAAACCTAACCCAGATATCAATTATAAAGCTCGTAAATTGCGGAGAAAACTAACTCTCTGGTTTTGACTTGTCTTTGTCAAGCCTGAGTATATTTCCATCATGGAGGGAGATTGCCAATGACTCATGGTTTACCGCAAACAGAGCATGGGGGGTGTTTAATGTGAAGGTTGACGGTACAAAGGTCTTGCAGAATTCATTCGTTCTTGTTCGCCGCTTAGACGTTGAGTTTTGCTGGAAAAATGCTGGTGTTAAAGAAAGGGTATATAGAACTCCGCCGCTCGTCAACGCATAAACAACCAATTCGTCGCGTCCTGGCGCATCTGCAAATCCAACGGTGCCAGGTTGTATGGGCTCCGGGAATAAGAAACGAAAGGTCTTATCCAGCGCAGGGTGTGAGTCTGGCTTTGTGAAGTCCACCGATGTCAAGGAGAGTATTTGCCAGTCCTCCAGAACCCTCCACAGTATGCAGCGGGGGAAACGATCATTCAATCGGTAGTAGATCGATGCGGCGTCTGCATGTTGCGCATACTTGAATTTCTCTTCTGAATCTAGTGGGACGGTTTGTCGGCTTTTTGCTCTCAAGGTCAAGCTTTTCGTTACTCGTCCAGGGTGTTGTGGAAGCGCGATGTCGATAGAACTAGTTTTCTTCTCGCTCCAGTCGATATTGACGCGTGTCTGCTTGTAGAGGTATAGGGGTGCTGTTTCGGACATCACTGCCTAGTGCGCCAGCTGTAGGTTGTTTAAAGATTGGAAGTTCGGAGAGTTGAGAATGGCTATTTGGGAGACGTGACGAGCTAGCATGCGAAGAAAGTCTTGGCGGGTTCTAAGAGCCGCCTACGCATTACCACACCAAATCATCAGCAAGCTCATTGTAAACCCATAAATGAATGCCTTCAATTAAACTGGCAAAGTAGTAAGTACATACATTGTACGTACCTGAAGTGCGACCGCTGTACTACTGTAATTACTAGCAAATTCATACATGTGAATAGAGGTATCTACAGGTATACGGCACAAGTGCCATCACATCAGGTGACATGTACATGAGTACTATGTAATTTTGATACAGTGCATAATCCCATCCGGTAGTGTAAATTCAACTCCGGCCCCCCTCCAATTAGTTGCGCCATTGAAGTAGCTCCCATACTACCAATCGCAAAAGATACCTACAACCAAACAATATGCAGTGTACATAAACAATAAAGAAAGATATATGTTCTTTCGGACAAAATACAACGTTTTATACAAGTTGAATAATTGAACACAAGTGTGCCTAGATTAAACTAAGCAGTCCGTGTCATGATCTATCACTTGGCGATCATTCTCGTTCGCCTTGTTGAATACTTTTGAGCTCGCTTTCATGGATACTTTCAGTAGTGTGGCCCTTGCGGCTAAATATACTATTACGAATGGTTGGTCCAGCCTGATCTTTTGAGCCGTGGTCACCAAATCGATGGAATATGTTGTTTAATCTGCTCGGTCGAGGATCGTCGTTTAGTTTAACGTCTTCAAACTCGTTTTCCTCAACGTCTTTCACTGGTGGGATTCGAGGTGACCGGGAATCCAGACTCATTCTTCCAGCAGGTCTAACGTCCAAGCTCATTCTGGATGGACGAACATCGAGGCTGCTCCTGACAAGTGGTCGCGCTTCCATGCTGGCTCTACCTGGCATCTTATCCGTAACCGGAGAACGGGCAGAGATGTCCTATACAAAGGCCATTAATACACACCAACAGTTTCTTTAGTAGTTGACCTACAAATGATCGTCGGTAAGAATCAAATGACTCCCTTGGTATCGTAAATGGCTCATCAGAAGGGGAAACGGGAGGACGATTTTTTGAAGAGTGAGAAGACTCCGATCTTTTCCAAAAACCTTTCTTGTCTGCTGTAGGAGACGGCTATATGCCTCGGTGAGTATATATTTCTACAGAATAATGACTAGGTTTGTTTACCGGAAGGTATACACCGCTATCATTAACGACTGAATCGTTCACTAATTAGCCCATGCACGGCAAAAGCTCTACCCAAAGCTGTACTGGTATCATTTTCAATCACACAATCATGTGCAACATTCCTGAACACAAGCTATGACATGGGTAGTATGGTACACACCACTCATTTTGTACGAGTTCTTGTCGTCGTTTTTAGCAATAGATATTGCACTAGTTGATTCTGCGGCAGGAGTGCTCGTCCTACTTATATTCTCGACACTTCCAGCCGGGCTCAGCCGTGAGACCACCGGCTCGGTATTATTATGAAGCAATGGAGGCGCATTCTTGCGGAATGGATTGCGAATTACAGGCATGGTAGGTAGTGTATGAGAAGACAAATAGGTCCGAGTCGGGGCTTGTAGTGTAGACAACTGTGGAACGTGATGGCTGAGGAGACAGGCTTCGTCGAGCTCACATCGAGAGCTGGAGGGCTAAAGAGGGATCTCCTTGGCGGCGACGGGCGTGAGAGCACCCCACCAACGTACGTTTTCCTGGCCTGCAAAAGTTCATCGGAGTCTGGCCTTCCGGCTACCCAGCGTCCCGAACCGGATCTAGCAGAGTTCCATTAGGATATAGATCCAACCACCTCACAGTGCAGCTTCAGCGCGCTTAGCGGCTTGGAATATGTAACTGTTTGCAATTATCCGACACACAATAGGTTGAGACGATTATAATTATGGCAATTCCAAATAAATAGTGTATTTTGTTGTAACACAATGAAGATGATGTAGTATAGACGCGTGCTTGCGTGCATCCGCGCATGTGCGACTATGGAGGCGAGTGCCACTTGGGGGCTTCCGGAATAGTGGTGGCGGTTGTGGCTGTTGCTCTAGAACAGTTGAATTCCTCAGGCCTAAGACTGACCTATCAATCTGTTTCCGCGTTACATAAATAAAATATAGTGACAGGACACAGCTTTGTTAGCTCACTTATTAATTCACCAGAATTTATCTTCTATTCTCCGGTACATAACGGTTGAACGTGCATCATCACAATGTCAATTGGCTGGGGACTGCAGTGGTTCAAGTGCACGGAGTGTGCGTGGCTTATGGTATCCTCATGAGATAGCTTTCCCGGAGTTTTAAATATGGCATTTATACCTTCGAAAACAACTCCCGGTTCACATACTCTTGCTGTGTAAACGATGATCAATAGAACCCTAACCCATATTTCTGCGAACAGATTGCTACTGATCAGTGCAGGGTACTTTGCCTTCGCTTCAATTTAGGCTGACTCAGAGAGTTACGTTATAATAGTAAATCAGGTTTGTACTTCTGCTTAATAACATATCATTCGCAGTTTGAGGTAGATCCGTCGTAGATCCATGAGGGTTTTAGGGTTTTGGCCCGGAGTACGTACTCGTACCTATGTCGAACCTGCAAGATATAAAATTTGAGCTTCTCTTTAGATTCCCCCTGATATATCCGAACTTGCATATTCTATGGCACGCGGCCTATATCATGTACGCTTTGTTGAAGTACTAGGTGAACCTCATTCGAGACTGCACCGGCGCAGAGGCAGAAAAAAACATAACAGGATAGATCTGAGTACTATAGCGCTGTTTAAAGTTCATCCGGAAGGTAGCCGGACATGTAGGGCTCGAAGGAAGCTTTGTAATATCACATGATATGGCCGCTCTCCGGGTGACGTGCCGTGGGCCGCTCGAAGTTAAACATTCCTAGAGATTCTCACTCGGACACATGGATCTTCTGTGTTGTGTGGAGTATATAAATTTCAAGATATATACCCCACCATCATGTGCCTATAGTTATGATAGAAGTCCATGGGTATTTGGGGCTTGTTGATTCTGCCTAAGAGTATCGATCCCCCGGAACCACTGAAGCCGCGTTATTGACTTCCTGTGCAACCGAAAACTCCGCAAAGCGCCGCAGTCCTTCTATGCAGATAGACTGTGGTTCAATAACATATATATATGTATACGCGTATGTTGACGATTAGCGTCCGATGACCATTTGTTTATTGAAGATACACAACCAAATCGAAGATTACGCGAGAAGGAGTATTTCATTCCCGTAAGATCGAGCTATATTTCCCAGATCTAAACAGCGGTTACGCGAATATTCTTTCACACCTGCTTTGTAAGAAACTATGAAGTATTCCAAAGGTTAATTGTTTTTTATTAGTGAGATCGCTCACGTTCACGTAATAAGAGCTTTGAAAGTGAAAATGAATAAATCACATACTGCCGGCAAAGTGGCTGAATGATTACAAAGCTTCTCCCTCGATGTCAATCTGGACGGCCCGGAAGAAAAAATACGGCCCGCTAACTCCCGTTTTAGCTCCAGAGCTTTGATTAATCGCCACACATGTTGAATAATTGACACGCGAGCCTTAATCTAACGGAACAATAAGTTCATTGTGGGTCTGACTGTGCAGGTCGGTGATTTCCTATCACCTAGGCACTGCGCTGTACCTTCGAAAATACTCCGTAAGTTTTTTCTTCTTGTGGCATTCTAGCATTTCCGGGACGTGGTGGTTACGGCCGTGGCCTGGGCCCTTAGCTGGGCCCTTAGGGCCTGGCCGGTCGGACACACGAAGACCCTTAAACTATCTGCCTAGTGCCAGAATATCCGCATGGCAGGCGAGTGCTGAGTTTTTCGCGTAGGTACAGCCACGTTCCTCACCCTTTTTTGACCCAAAATCTAAACCACCCTGGCCTGTCAAGTGGCAACTAAGAAGTCTAGTTTGTATGTTTAGCTTCAGGTGGGAAGGCACTTGCCGTTCCTTATTCACCCCGCGGTTTTTAATCCCACTACACTGGGTCGGTCAAAGTTCGGCAGAATATATTTCCCTATAGCATAGTAACTTGATATTCCCCGATGTTTTTCCCGAAGAGTATACCTATTAAACTCGGGTCTACGATGCCACTTATGGTTGTATTTATCAAGTTGTACATGTAGGTTACTTCACATTCCACGATTGTACTCATTGCAGTTCCCATCGTCCGAGCAACACATGACTGAACAGGTATCAGTCTGATGTCTCCTTGTAGCTTTGGTTTTTCGTCCGACCTTTTCCCCGCCGATGCATACAGGCTACAGCCCTCAATTTTCCCAAACTTTAATGCTAGTAAAGGTTCTACAAAGTATCATTCTTACTCCGGCTGGGCGGAAGCGTGACATAACCTGAAGTTAACTCTAGTGACCAGCACATGTAGAGTACATGTACTACATTGGATTCTGATGTAAACTCTGTCTAGTTGGATTATGGCTCAGGGTGCAAAGAACAGCTGTATCCAGAGCTTCTATAACCGGTGGCAGGTCGGATCCCAGACGAAATTCCAACACACGTACTCAACCAAGCAACTGCGAAGTTTAGCCGGAGATATCAGGTTCTTGCTAGCTGGAGATTTGTGTGACCCACCACGAGTATTCGCCCTACGGGAGTGGCCGCCATTACCGGTGCCCGCATTACCATTTGCAAACGATCTAAATACCTTCATTTGTCTGTGCTATTTCTGGTGTGATGAAGTTCGAATGTACGCATGCTGACCTGTGCAGATGCGCAGGATACACGTTTGCAACCTAGGATACGTAGATACACCTCAGGCTAAAGGCGGTATGTGTGTTGCTCCCGAAGTCTTTGGTTGCTAGCTTTGTCTATAGTATTCAATTTAGTAAGACAAAGCTCCTCCATGTCACGGGTGTGACATGTTATTTGTACACAATAATATACGAGCTACAATATATTGGTAGGGTTGGGTCGGGAGGAAGTCCTTCTGTTGTACTTCTCGTGCATGCATCTTCATAAGAAATACAAACAGAGTTTATCGCAAGGATTGAAGTATTAATTGTGTACTACTTGTGTAGGATATGGTATTACCCCATTAGTACGTGACACAAGTCTAGCCGCGGTAGACATAGCGCAGATTGCTAGTGCTGCAAATCGCGGTGTGGAAAAAAGTAAAAATACTTTATCGGAGAGCCCCATCCTGCATGATGTGATATTCCTTGTCGAAGCCCTCACTGTTCCGACATCCCAGTGCACATGAGTCTCTGTATTCACCCGTCACACATTGAATCGGAGCACGTGGACAGTCGAGTGATATGGAGTGTCCGTAAGCGTGTCTACAACGTGGTCGTGAGCAGGTCTCCAGTCCAGCAGCCGAGGGCGTTCCACAACCCGAGAAGTCCAAATCACGAGAAGAAACTTTGATATCGGCTATCAGCTAGTCAACATCTAAGAATGTCGCAACTTGTGACCCCAATCCTTGAATATCTATCCTTTCTTGGGCGATTCAAGTAGCAAAATGTAGGTACTTTTTCATTAGCACGGGTCACAAAATAATTAAGCTTAGATAAGGAATAAATGCCACGCTCGAATACCATCTCGAAAGCCCGTCGATCTGTGATCGGAAGGCCCACCCAGACTTCGGACTAGGTACAACGGGCTTGTGGGCGGTGTCGCCCGCTTGCCCCCATTCTGATTGAAAATCGGACCAGACATACCTACTATAGGCTTTGGAAAATGTACGCGGATATTCTATTTGCAGATTCGAATACTCGGCGGTGGTGTTATATCAGTAGAGTGACGGGATGTCGGCGCTGGTAACTTCATTCGCACTGTTTGTGGCAGGAGGTTTTGTACCCGGAAGGGTTACATCGAGCCCGCCAGGCCTGCTGAACACTTTATCCCTGCAGTGATTTGGCGGCATGGTACCGTTGTCTGTGCGTACAAGTACATGTACTCGTACATGACCTCACAGGTTGCATGCTAAGTAATGTATGCATGATAATTGTTGTGGGGTTTCCAGTGCACCTGTCATGTCTGTCAGACACTACTATATATTATCAAGGTTCAAATTGTCTGGATATAACGGCACCAAGCATATAAACAGCAGCACAGCGGCGGAGGCATGTTTACATCCAGACAGTGGCCTGCTGTGCCGGAGGTGGGGTTCGGTTCTCGAATAACGCTCCACGACATGTTCAAGAAGAGGTACATACATGTACTTAGACTCAGAACCCGGTATATTCATATTGGCGAGTGGGATAGGAATACTGGTCAGTCCAGATCATACGTTACGTTATCTAAGGTGTGGTGTGGCTGTGTCTCTTCCACTACTTACTATAGGTTCGTCGGCCATCCATCCACAGTCCAGACGCCTTGGCCTCACTCGCCAGCCGCTTTAGCTTTAGATGTGATCGGAAGTGCCATCTAGACTGTCTCGGCCACCCGTCTCCAATCGGACTTTCTTTTTCTCTAGAACGTCTCGTACCTACGGAGTAAGTAGAAGTAAGCATCTTAGGGTTAGTCTTGCATCCTACACATCCGTCATGCCACAGCAAGGGCGCAGACACCCCACCTTACCTTGCACCTAAGCCGCTTTGCGCCTGCTGCAGATCGACGGGAAGGCAGGGCCTAAATCCACGAGGCAGCTCATTGGCCACGGCAACGGAAGCGAGTGCGTTGACTTGGATGAATTTTTGTGTTAGTCCGGGGTGGTGCCGCCATCGTCGGCCTTTTTAGCATGCAGTATCACCTACAGGGTATTGGATCTTCAAATGTGCCCTCGCGCATCTATACACTTGGACTTTCTAAGCTCCTGGGCACCTCCTGGGCAACCCACTGGTCTTCCACCAGCCGGGGAAGCAGGAGCTTTTCTCTGCGGGTCCTCCCTCAACGGTTACATCGATCAACCAATCCCTCCATCCCTCCCTCGTCCTTGTTCCTGACCATTGCAAAGGTGGCTGACCAGATCTGTCCGGTCCTCCACCATCTCTGCTGCCACGGCGCACGAACTTAGTCCGTCTGGTGTGCACCTGTCTTCCCGGCGTCATCATTGCCTAGTCATATTGCTACTTGGTTTTTTGTTATTGTTGTTTAAATCCTTTCGTATTCGCTCTTTCTTTTCATTTTTATTCTCAATTCGTCCGTCTACCTAGCTCCCGGGAATCTGTGGTCCTACCCAACAAGCAAGACAACCATCCAATCCTTCCAATTATTCAGGGCACGACATAAGTACCAAAGACTGGAGCTCCCTGCTTCTATATTCCTCATTGCTATTACTAGCTTGATGCCTGTTCTGGTACTTTGATTCGGCCTTCATAAGACGGGGCCTACCCAGCACACATCTTATCCTCACGACGCCTTGATACACGCCAAAAAGGTGAGCATAATACTACTTCCAAAAGCTATTTAATACCTTGCAGGTTTCTAATTAAATGAGTTTATCACAGGGACAGTTATTCATTGGAACTAAATTTTAAACGGGTGTTTATCTCTTTAACTTAACCCTAACCTCAACCACCCTCTGTTGGGAAACGGTCAAAATGTCTTTCTGGGATGGAATGAAGCTTTGGGAGAAGATGCTATTTGTAATATTACCCATCCGTAAGCCAACTAAAAGAATAATGGCTAATCGTCCTTAGGTTTTGGCATGCGCAATCGTAAGTCCAACTATTCGTACAGTTACTATTATCCTCAAAGAACTAACATCATGGTTTCTTTAGGTATGTGTGCTTGTATACGCAGTTTCGAGGCTTATATACAACAACCGTCGGATACTAAAATACACAAAACTCGCCGAAGCAAGAAAAGTCCACCTAGAAAATGTCCGGAGCAGCCGGAATGTAATACAGCTTAAATCCGACGAGATACCTTTCGGCATCAAAGCCCTTGAAGCAGGAATTGAAGTGGAGGGCGTCGTAATTTCGCGGCCTGCAACTCCAACAAGCAGCCGTCCGAACCAGAGTCAATTGACCTTAGTTGGGTCCGATACTGATAGTGTTGGTTCTGGGAGAAGTACAACTCGGATGCAACAGATTGGTGGTAGACCTTTAGTTTACCAACCTAGCCCATACCTATCATTACCTTCACCGTTACACCACGGTCAATCCGGTTCGTCTTCAATGCGATCGAGTACTACATCCATACCTTCAACCGTATCGTTAGCGGGTGCACATATGGAGGGGCGCAGGGCGTTATCGGACCCCCTGCTTCACAACGACACGTTCAGATCGCTGGGATCACATTCCGGCCCTAGCACACCTCCACCATCCTCAGTACGGATACCAGATGCTGTCACTCTAGCCAGGTTGGAAGGAAGAATGCCAATGATACGACCAAACGGCCCGCCAAGAACAAGAAGCCCGCCAATGGCAATGGCTTATATTCCGTATAATCAATACAATGGATATCTGCCAACAAGCAGGACTCCAAGCAGGACTCCTAGTCCGCCCGAAGGGCCGCGATCTCCCACATTGCCTTCTGTTGACGAGAATTACATTGAAGAATCAGCGGAATATTCGTCTCAGGACTCCGATTCAGGGACCGAGTGCGTTGAACAGCAACCCAAACGTAGACCGCAGTTGCTTACTACACATTCTACCCCAGTTATGCCAAGCGGACCCATGGCCTATGAATATCTTCCAGAAACCGCCCGAGGTGATTTGTCTCTGCTTCATACTCATAGGCTATCGCACGCTGCGGAGGTTGGTCAATTGTTGCCTCGAAATGTTGGACACTCACGAACAATATCTGGGGGCGCTTTTCTTATGCCATCTGAACTTTCGATGTCGCCACACACATTTGTTTCGCCAACAATGGTAAATCCCGTATATGCATTAGATATTGCCCTGCCACAGCCGGCGGTGATGTTGCCTGAAAACAGCACTATTATAGAGCGACGTCGGAGAGCCAGTTCAGGCTCCACCCAGTCTGGAGAAACTTCCCGATTTGTCGAGGACTTGTGGAGTGATGCAGTACAGGTTCAAGAAAGCAGCCCAGAAGTGCCTAACATAATGTTTGCGCCTAGGACCTCGGACGTGAATGTGCAGGATAAACTAAATAAGATAAAGGAAACAAAAAGGCTTCAGAAGAAACGACGAACAGGAAGCTCTTTTGAAGTAGACCTTGAAGCACAGAAATGATAATCACGGTCAATGTAAATATTATGACTTTCAATTTCCTTCTGCTTTTGGGATGGTTAGGTGGTGTGCACGATTTGTTTTGCTTGATGTTTTGTATTTCTCAGTCACCAAAAGCACCGGACGGCGTTCTTTGTTTTTTTTTTTTCATCTGCTACGTTCTTTAGCGTTCCATGCCTAACTAGTATTTGGGCACCATGTACTGTTTATCTAGATTCTTACTGCTTGCTGCTGGAAGCTTGCATGGAGTCGCGGGTTTTCTTTCTTTCTATGGGGTTCGAACTTCGAAGTCTTTTTCGATGGTTCGACAATTGTTTAGATGTATGACGATCTCTATGGATATCAAAACACGGATACGTAAAATCCATTGAATCACTACCTATATTTAAAAAATTCTCGCTACCATCTTCCACATAACTATATTCATCGTACATATGATATTTCATCCAATAAGTTTTATTATCACCCCAGCACCCTTATTACCTCCCTCTGCAGCCGCCTTGATGGCCTTCAGGTTCTTATTCAAATTCCGTTTTAGTTCATCTTTCTGGGTAAACCCCTCTGCCTCCAATAAGCCTACGACCACAAACGAGACCGGGCCGATAGCCCAATCCTTGATCTGTGGCTGGATCTTATTGTACAAAATCTGATGGAAGTTGAGCGGAGGTTCGATAACTAGATTAGGTCAGCTAGATTCTCTAGTATTGGATAAGGGTAGGCGCTAATTCTTATGTACCTTCTACTTTCTTCTCCTTGTTATTGTAGTGACCACCAGTAACAAGTGTTTTAAGCATTCGTCCACCAGCTGCAGATGCGGCAAAGTGCGTGTTGTCGTTCGGATCCCCCGTGCTGCTCAACTCGGCGATCGCCTCGAGTGCAGTGGATTTATCGCCTGTATGTTGCACGACAGCGGGTAAGTATAATGTACCATTTCGGGCCTTTATCCAACACCGACCCACACCGTACAACATGTTCTAGATCCGGGCGGGCGATCTATTCTGGAGTACGGCAATAGATTCGGGGCTAGCAAAAAGAAAAAACAAGAGATTTATCGACTTACCATCTACGCCGAGGAGGGCTTCGGATATCAGCTGACATCCAAACGAATCTTGTACAAGTGCCTCCGCGTGCTCACTGATTCCCTGCAGGAGCATGGGCGCTAGGTGTGTGCGCAACTCTGATTGTCTAACCTGAGGGTCCTTCTTACTGGAATCACAGTTAGGATCAGCGCATTTAACCAGATAATACACGTGTTAAAATTACCTCGTGGACTCTCGGATTTTGTCCATTTCTTCAAGTAGTGCAATCGAGGAAGGCTGGAGTAGCTTTCCTTTACGACCAACAACAGGATACAACAAAGGTATCCTTCCGTAGTTGTGGGCAGCTAAGTCCGCAAACTGTTGCTGAAGCTCCGGGAAAAAGGTCTTTGAAACAAGCACTGTGTCGTCGACAACGTCATATGCAGTGACCAAAACCAAATGAGCGGATTCGTGTACTGCCATAGATCCAACAACAGGTTTGATGGATTTAAGCATTACTTTACGATCCTAGTTTTTCAATATCAGCAAAAATATGGAGTTGAGCTAATAATCTAATTACCTTCGCACTGCCCAGAGCTAAACACCTCATTACTACCTGTGCTCCATCCTTGGTGAAAGCCATCTCCCCGACATGTTCTTTGACGAGCTCAAGGAACTCTGTAGCTTCTGTCGTGCCAGCAGTTGTGTTCGATATAAACTCAAGCATGGCCTTGTGTACAATTGAGAAAAAAACAGCGCCCTTCTCCACGATGGCGGTAAGAATATCAAGTAAATTCTTCATAATCACACCTCGCTTCTCGGGGGACGCCTTCAGGATCTTGGCCAACGATGGATCGGTGTCGGTGTTCGAGGTGAAGACCGCAAATTCCAATCCGTAAAACTCTCTGAGGAGCCGGGCCTTCTGCTCACGAGTTGCAAATTCCCGGAAACAATCCTCAATGACAAACGAAGCCTCACGATGTCTGATCAATTTCTTCACATGTCCGCAGAACTCTTCAACGACAGCCTTCCGAGTCTCCGCTGATCCATAGTGCATCACCTTAACAACCAAATATTTCCCATAGCTACTCTGTGCCAACTCCACATAGGTTCCCTTCAGTTCAGCAGCGATTTCAGCCCGGACCTTCTTGTGGCCGTACTTGAGTGCTGTCTGTACAACTCTAGAGGCATCATGCTTGAATACAAGTTCTTTAATACGTCCTGTAGCGAGGGTTTGTAGCTCCTCGATCAACTTCTGTCGCTCATCTGGAGCGGCAGTCTTCCGGCGCAATTGTTCCCATATGCGCTTTGACCTCTGTATAACGTCTCCCATAGGTTTGGCCTGCTTTCTCTCGGCAATCTGGCGTTTTTGTTCCTGGCGCGACAGTCTTGCCTTTGCGACTATTTGGTTGGTCAGAAATAATTCCAAACATAGCGCATCCAAACATACTTTCTTCCTCGGATTTCACTTTTCCTTCAGCACCCTTGGGTGCAGCCGACTCTTCTTCAACCTCGTCTTCATCCTCCAATTCTTCATCTTCCGGAGCATCTTCCAATTCTATGTCGGAGTCTTCCTTAACTTCTTTTACCGGTGCACGTTTCGCGGATTTTTTTGAGTCGCGGCCTTCTGATGTTTTGGCCTTCTTGTGCTCCTTGCGGTCCTTGGTGGAGGATTTCTCCTGCTTTCTCTTGACGGCCGACATTGTTGAAGTCACAGCAAAAATTGATAATGGTGCAGCGCAATAATCCGGGCCCCAAAAAAAATTCTAAACGGACGCCCCGCCAAGACCCCACCTGGAGCCGCACCCCGGAAAGTTTTTTGGGTTATTCAGTTGTCCACCACCTGCTCTTGCTAGAGATTGACATACTTACAATTCCACAAACTTCAAAATGAGACCTTTAACAGATCAGGAGACCGAACGTCTGTTCGAAAAACTGGCGTCCTATATGGGGCGTAATATCACCCACCTCATCGACCGCCCCGACGATCCTCATGTCTTCCGGCTGCAGCGCGACCGAGTCTACTACGTGCGCGAATCCATCGCAAAGCTCGCTACTTGTGTGGCGCGCGAAAAGCTTCTCTGTGTCGGCACGTGCCTGGGAAAGTTTACCAAAAAGACGCAAAAGTTTAAACTTCATGTCACAGCGCTGGACCACATTGCATCACACGCGAAATATAAGGTCTGGGTTAAACCCAACGGAGAGATGCCGTTCCTCTACGGCAATCATGTGGTGAAAGCACATGTTGGGAGAATGTCTGAGGACACGCCAGAGCATCAAGGAGTAATTGTGTACTCTATGAATGACACACCACTCGTAAGTTCTTATTAGTATCCCGAGTGATTTTTAGTGAGCGACAAACTAAATATTTGATAGGGATTTGGCGCAACTGCAAGATCAACTGCGGAGGTGCGGAGACTAGACCCTACCGCCATAACAGTGTTCCGGCAAGCAGATTCTGGCGAATATCTGAGAGAGGTAAATAAATACCTAAACTATTTGAGGAGTTTACTAACTTTCTTCATAACTATAGGAAGACACCCTTTTCTAAATTCAATTTAGCGGGAGTATGTTACGGCTATCATTTTTTATTCTATGTCTGGTTAAAAGTTTCCTGGTTGTTGAGATGTTTTGTAAATACTTTGTAAGACTGGCTAGGCTTAATAAATTACTGGGATTTTGCAACTTGATGAATAATTGTTATGATTTTAAGGAATCGCTTTGGACAGATAAAATGGTCTTTTTTTGACAACCCGGTACGCCCTTATTACCACCGGTAACAGTAGAATACGATCCAGCATGAATTTGGAAACAGTCAAGTGAATGTTGTCTTGCGCCAGGTTCACTATTTCTTTTCTCATGCCCAGACTTCTTTTTTCTCTCGAGCCACACACTTCGTGTCTCAGCGGCTTGTTGATATAACCACCGACCGCCGAAGCATGAGGTTCTAGGATAGTAGGACTACTGGGCTGGGCACGCGAGACATCACTTGTGTGAAATGCCCAAATAATGCCCTCTCACTTCATTTGTAAAGTAACTGCATCTGAAATTACATCCGAGCGCTCTTTAAGAGGTCCTAGTACTTTACATCATGCATCATAAGCATACACACATCACTTAATAAATGTGTGAAGAACGAGTGATAATATGTATTCGGACCGACACACCCAGGATTTTCGTAGGCCCACAAGCCAACCTGTAGGTCATTTGGTTGTACTATTGGCATACAGTTTGATTTGCCGTGCCGGTCGACGATAACCCAACCGGCCTACGGAAATCCTATGTGTGTCGGTCGGAACATAAGTGCTCGATAAAAGGCCACTTTCTCTAACATTCTGTCTGGCAAAAATAGACATAGTTTTGATTCTGAATCATAGCTTAAGAATTGCCTTGGTCTCGTAAACAATCTTCCATGAAAGGGACCCTCACATGTAAACCCCCGCAATAGAAAAATGATACATGCTCATAAATGATCAGGACCTTAATGGAAAACTACAACATATATTTAAGATAAAATAAAAATAAAGACACAGAACGAAGCAAATAACTCCAAAATATCCTACTTACGCCCGGTATTATGTTATTAACTACCGCCCATATCACTCGAGTCATGCAGTGCTCTCGGCGAAAAATTCACTGAGGTCCTGGTTGATGGGATGAGGAATCCCTGTCATCGGATTCATGCTCATACTGTCACCAACACCTGTCATACTAGCATCGTAATCTGGCTCATTTAATCCCAACATGTCCCAGTTGATCAAATCCTTGGGTACTTGGAATTGTGAAACCCCAACCCCACCCATATCAACTGCATTCATACTCCCTGAATATTCATTATAGTAGGTTGATGGTGAATATGAGCTATTACTGGATGACTGGTTCTGTGAAGGTGGTGTAGCCATGTTTTCAGGCACGCTTATAGTATCTGGCGATTGTACAGATTTTTCGACTGGTTGATCACCGTAACGGTTACTTATACAATCTGATGGTATGTGGTCCTGTCACGTCTTAGAATCTAACTTGAAAACTTGAAAACTTGATCTCACCTGGCCTTTCTGCTGTGTGTAAGGAAATCTCTTGAGAATTTCTGGGTTATCAATTGATCCCGTTAGATCCACATCCAGTTGTACAAGAAAGGATTCAGTAAGTGGATTCTTCTTTTTCATATGGCCCATGGCAGTCAAGAGGAACTGCAGAGATGCTCGCACTTGCTCGTCCCCTGGACGCGATTTCAAGTATTGAACAAAAACTCTTGCAGCCACATAAAGACAGAAAGAGATAAACGGGTTCATCTGGTGCCAAGTCTTAGTTTTATATCTTGAAACCCTCTAGAATGCCATACCCCTGATAAATCAAGATGACACACCATCCTCATTATGGATGCGATTTCGGCTGCAGCGGTGATGCATCTTATCTTAGACTCGGCAGAAACCGTGGATGGCATCCGGTTCTTATCCGCTTTGAAAATGGCCGCCTGGTGGAGGCATATTGTAGATGTGTGTATATTCATATTGGTAAACACAATACTACTATCATTAATGCCGGCAGGCAGCCGGAAGTGCGATGGCAATGATAGGGCTATATTAAGGAGTATGTTGTCCATTTGTCGATGTCTCCTCCAAAACTCCCCATTCAAACTGTCGTCCTTGTCATCGGCATCCGGTCGATGCAAATGCGTCAGATTACGACCAAACATAGAAGCCATTAAACAAACACCACCGAATGGTGAGATCATGGCAGCACCTTCGGCGGTCATCGCTTCCTTCAGTGACATACCCTTTGATGTTCGCCCTCTATCAAAAGCATCATCAGTGACCGGAAGATTCGTCAATATCTATAAATGCATAAGCCCAGTTTTGAAAGTTGGGGCATCCATGTCAGCCAAAACATACATCTCTCTCTTCAATTGTCATAGGCCAGCCAGTTCCCATAGATGCGTATCTGTCTACACAAAAAATATGCCAGAAAGTTCTTCTTCTTTCTTCTTTCTCGATCCAATCTTTTGGTACAGGTAGACATTGCTTGACTTCTAGCCCCTGGCCGTCCAGCCGGTGGAGGCCCATCATTTGTGCCAAACGCGTTGCTCTACCTGTTGATAACCATGCTCGTGGAAAATACATGAGTTTAAACTCATATGTCGAGATTAATGACCAGGCCTGGCATGTGCACATTGAGATAACACCTTCACCATGACCTTTCATCTCCGCGTCTTCTAAATACTTTCGTGATAAGTGATAATAATGAGTTTGCATATTTGCGTATTGTTCAGAAACAGATGCAGCTAATGTCCACATTGCGTACCGGAGAGCTATGGAAGGTCGCAGATTTGGGGCCATGTCTAAGCTGGCGAAGTACCGACCTCTGTGTATGATTGGTATAGAAGGATGTATCTTCTCGAAATATATCGTATGTCTATACATGTAAATAATCAGCAAATTAATTTTTTATTGGCCATTCCTTCGAACTCCTTCCGGTACGTAATCTAGGGGAGCATACAAGGCATCCACAGTTTCAATCGACGGTAAGGATTCCTCCATTCCCATAGCTACCATTTCCCAACTCAACGAGGGGTCTATATTGCCTGCCCATGACATGTTCGGTGATTCCGGGACAAATTTTGGCATACCTATGCCATCCATCATGTGATCGCTGCTTTCGAAAAGCGAATGACCATTGGTCGCTAGGTTATGTAGTGTTCCCCTACCTGGGGGCGGGTGTTCTGAGCCATTCTGGTCTTTGAGAAGCGTTTCGACTTGTGCTTTATTGATAGCAATAGTCAGGATTACGGGTTGCAGTTACATATATATGCACAGCGAATGGAAGCTGTCTCACCTAGTCGTGCTTCGAGTGCTTTGACGTAGCCCCTCTTGGGTCCACTTTTTCTCCGCACCTCGTCATAGGCACTAGGGGAATTAATTAGCTTTGCCGAACAAGCGATCTGAAGTATTTCGACTGTTGATGGAGATTAGAGCTATACCATTCGTGCCCTAATCTTGAACAAGTTGCGCAACTCGGTCTTAACCCATCACAACGAAGTTTCCGCTTTCTGCACACAACACATGCTATTCGCTTGGGCCGGGGAACTTCTAGGGATGTTGGAGACTCGGATTCCACTCTCCTACTTTGACTACCGTTACTGTTTGAGCCGGTGGAACTAGTGACCGTCCCTGATCGGGGTTGCCTCGAGGTCATCTCGGTAGCTGATGAAACGTATTCTTCCGATGATTAGAATGTATAGTATTGTATATCTACTTCGGCAGCAGTATTGGAGAGCCTATGGTACGATTCACAGCTCCAGGGTGTATCGTTATTTGGCTTCTTTGTCAGGTTGGAAATGTAATGCTTTGATAATACGCCAGAGTAGCGAATGGTCGGTGGTAATAATACAGTGAACAGAGACGAAGGACACTGCAGATAGCCCATTACAAGTGCCTCCTCTTACTTGCACTCTGCCTACATTTTGCATGGACAAGGCTACTACTAAATATGTGTGTACCTGCTACCAAATACTGGGTCTAGCTTATAATGGCATCGGCGAACCCAACAAGGAGAGTGGGGAAGACAGTTGACTCAGAATGGACAGGGAGCTTTCCGACATTCTGATTTGCTTATTATTGTTAGTGCCCTAAGGATACGTGTGTAGCCGGTGCCACATAAGTTAGGTGAAGCTTACTTCTTATTATGTGTACCCTGCAAAGCTGAATCATCTACTAATTATGAAAAATGGAACCATTGCCCGTTTATCTTGAAGTACCACTTACACCTACATGGGTACCTATTCTTTTTAACCCCTAAAAATTTTGGAGTAGAAAAATACGATGAAGGTTCTAATCTCGCAATAAACACTAAAAGGAATAGGTACTTCGACTGTATTAGTAGATAATGTTTACTCCGTAGATAGCTTACAGGGGCCCCAGGTTTTAAAACAATGTAGAATCACGAAAGCGCAGGAAGATACCTCCTAAGATGTATTTTGTATCAATTTTACGGCTATTGATATCAAAAACCCTGGACCAACCAAACCTGTACCCGATGACTACCCAGATTCAGCACTTGCTACCGATCAGAATACTTTACGGAGTACATGTACGTCTGTGTTGACGCCTCACAACCCTACAGTACAAAACGGACTGAGCAGTTTTTAATATGGCTAAATGCCCTAAGCCCTCACATCATAATATAACCTAGCAAACTTTTTGCACTTCAATTGAGCGATTGTATAAATATGTACTCATACATTTTAGCTTGCACTGTATTTGCTGAATTAAAGCATACTTTAAGTAAGCTAGATGTGTGTTCGAGCAAATACTCGGCCCAAAATGAGCGTAGAATCATTTGGTCGGTAGATGCATGCACTGCACTGCATGCAAAAGTATGCAACGGTATATTGTGAAGAAGGCTAGCTAGTGGTGCCAGACTGAATGCGAAATAAATTAGTGAACTCTTCATGCTACGGCAACCAATTTTCGTCTCTGTGCCAATTGCATATCAAATCACACGCAACAGGTATAATCACGCTCTTGTAGTTCTAATCATGAAAACCCCATTTTTTGAACAAAGTAGTACAATATACTCGGCGGTTGACTATTCTGTATTTGTTGCTCAAAACTATTGGGCAGAACCTTGGATGAAGCTTTAAAATTCTAGGATCCGGGGTCTCCACAGTACGGGAAGTACCCCACTAATTTATAATCATGAAGACAACATATTTACGGATACACCCAGTACCGTTAAATCCACTAGCCTATAATGTAAGTATATACATAGGTATGCATGTATCTAGAATGTTAAACAAATGTGATAAATTGATTTAGTACGGCTGCATTCAATTCATGTAGATTCATGGTATTAGTACTGCAGGCCATTATAAGTTCAATTCCAGTCATGAAACTTAACAATATGTGCTTGAACACTCCGTGGCAATCTATGAATTTTTTAACACTTTACTTATTATTTTCCACTAGGAGCAGCATGCTCATACATAGAACCTATCCAAGTTAAGTATAAAAATTTACATGTATGTATTAAGTCAGATTCTCAGTGCTGAGAGACCAATCATATACTAACCCGTGCATGCATCCACATATATAGGCTGACAAAAAGCATGCATACCTTGCTTTAAAGTTTTTCGGCTGGCAATGGTCATTTCTTAAGCTTTTGCGCGTCGTTTACCTTGGTTTCGTACACGAGGTGTCACTACCCATTTATTAGGTTTGTTGACCGGTCCTATGAAAATCATTAGTATGTTTAGGTAACCTCCATTTGCCATAAGCCGTTCCTGGCTAGACTAAATGGTAAGTTTAGGAGTAATCAGAATACATACTCGTTTTATAACCACTTTTTGTCTGTAGTATACGAGATTAGCTTACATGCGATGCTACTTCAGTGAAAACTAACCGGTATTCCCCAAGGACTGACAGGATCTCTATTTCCCTTGCTCTTTCCACGTCCACCTCCATGAGGATGTTCAACTGGAATGATATTAGCTGCTGTATCAAAACCCCAACTAAACTTGCAATGTGGCACCGACGACTATAGACAAAACCCCAATTACACATGGATCTGCATATAGACAGCTCGGCGTGTAATAGAAGAAACTTTTGACTACGTCTTACCAGCAGCTTGGCGTTTTTCGATGCGACGATATCCCCAAAGATAAATACGAGTTGAGAAGATGACACATACCAGCGTTCATCGCCAAACCCCGCACCGTGGGTCGGATATTAAGCCAGCGACTTCTCCCAGCCTTGCCCAGCTGTCGATGCTGCCAAGTCGGGTTGCTAACGATGCCAATGGTGGCAGCTGCATCCTTTTTGATTCTTCTTACTTCTCCACTCTGTAGACGAATCACGACACAGTCACTTCGTTCGTCCTTCGCAATAACAGTTGCATAAGTTCCTGCCGATCTACAGAAAACAGCTGGTCCTTTTGCCGCGGAACCAACCGCATGGATAAGAGTACCAATTGGTATCATGTGCAACGGCAGACAATTGCCCCTCCACGCAGTTTTTGCAGCAAGCATACCTGGATCGACCACACCGCCCATACTCTGCAGCAGTGCTTCTGGTATACCAGATCTGTATGATTGCACAGTATCACCAGCACGAAGACCGTCTGGCGCTAGCATATATGATTTTTTCGCAGTAGCTACATTCGTGAGCAATGCAATATGTCCGCTTCGTCCGGGGTCCCGTTCAATACGATCTACTGTATGGGGTCCTGACTCCATCCTGTAGAAATCGACTGTTCTTATTCGCCGCTTGTGGCCACCCCCGCGATGCCGTACAGTTACCCTTCCAGTATTGTTACGACCGCCTTTCCCTTGTCCTTTTTTTGCAAAAGTAAGAGCCTTAAAGGGTCCTCCTTTCCATAGGTGCCCATTGATCGTCCGAATCAAATGTCGGACACCGGGTGTACGAGGTTTATAGGTTTTCCTATAAATTTCCGAATCAGAAATGAAATGCAGGATATCTTCTTAACCGTTGCATCTCACATGGCAAATCCTTTCTCCTCTCTCTCCGGTGGGGGTGAATATTCGAAAGGCGCCGGTGGTTCATGGCTTTTTATTGGCCCTGACGTCGATATAGTGGAAGCAGGTCGAAGCTGAAGCGCAGTATGTATAATCGAGCCTTGTATAAGAGGAGCTGGCAGCAAGCTCCGGGTCATCAAACCCCTCGAAATTTGCCGTGCCTGCATCATGGTCGTGTATACAAGCAGGTCGTCAATCCTTGGGAAATACCCAGAAAATTGTTGGTGGAGCAAGCTCGCTTACCCGGAATTGGGCAATGCGGCTCATTCATAAATGAATTTGCACATCAACACACGGCAATGTGGAAGAAACACACTCATAGTGCCCATAGGCTTGCATGTAACTACCATTCCGGTGATTTAATATTGGGATGTTAATTTCAAGCTAGGTCTCACACTTTACAGAGCCCTTCTCACTCACACAGTGCATCTCCCACTTCCTGTCGAAATCAAGAATGCGGCAGCGTTTCATATCCGTCAAAAGTTCCGGAAGTCTTTGTTTCTCCAAGGGAGAAACTTGCAAGCTGCCCTCATATTGGGCTATGAAAACGAGGGTATCATGCGCCGCGCATGCCAAAATCATATGCCATCCATTTCTACAGTTAGAGACCGGGTCTCGTCAATAATATCCGAGCAAGCTCGATTGGTAGAACGTTCGCGCCTTGATCCACGCCCTATATTAGAACCACCTTCTAGTCCCCCTACACCCCCGACACGGAAGTCAAAACTCAAGAAATTGGCAATGCCGCCTGAAGAACGGAGGAAGTTACTGGCCGAAAAACGGTTGCGTCCACCGGTGATGAAGTGCACAAATGGACTCCCACTGCTATATTTCCCCGGTATGAAGCAGTCACGTAAGGTGACGCAGGCTGTAAACGGACAAATAAAAGCGAGAACACGCAAGGTTGACGTTGTAAAATATATGGAAGCAGACGGGATCCAAATGGCAAAATTGGAGGATGAGTGGGATCGCAATCTGCAACGTTATGCTGGTTTCATAGGAGATAGAGGATCGGATTCTACTTGGGAAGCCTCCGCTCATGATGCTCTGAGGATCTTGCAAGCCGCTTATAATGAAGAAAAACGAAAGAATATTACTGAAATTAACAAATTACAAGGTATCATCGATAGCAGGAATTACCAGTATGGGAAGTTACGACAAAAACGATTGGGGGAAAGACGTAGAAGGTACAGGCAAAGACGCCGTCTAGCACATTAAGAATTCACAAAAAATCGGGTGAATTCGTCCCTAGTATCAGGCAAAAAAAAAATGTACGAGTATACATAGATCTTTTAATGCACACAACAGAGAATAGTTGGTAAAATACCAAATAAAGAGGCAACTTGAATCAAAATACCAGTACCAAAAAGGTCTATACAGGCTTCTCTGGCGCTAATTCACAAAAGCTACACGAAAGAACGATAACCCACACCTTCAACTCCATATGCCCCCTAATGATGAATGAAAACCCTACTTACCCGACAAAATGACGATGTAAACAGAGCATGTAAAATGAAGAGCGCCCAGTGGAAAATGTAAACCCTAATGTCATAAAGAAATTCGTGAAGATTCGATATGCGTTATCGACGATGGTTTCTGTGTTTTCGTGGGAGTGTACGGTATGGGTCTGCACCGTCCTCATCTTCGAATCGCTCATTGCCCACATAAAGAACCTTCACTGTGTTTCCAAAACCAATAGCAACACTCCGCTGTCCAACCTTTGTAACAGGACCCGCATGACTAACCATTAAGCCATCGTCAGAGAAATCTGAATCTCGGGGGTCTCGCAACGGATAAGATGTAACAATGCCACCGGCATCCATTGCCCATGCTTCCCATTCGTCCTCCTCATCGGTGGTAGCTTTCTTCGCCATCTTTTTTCTTCTTCTCAAGCTTGAATTTTGACAAGGTGATTCATAATCATCCGAACTAGTGTCTTCCTGAGAAAGCTCACGACGCCGAATACCAATGACCATGTTGAGGTTTGTTACTTCCCATCCTTCAACATTTTCTAGCCAGTGTGTGGTCTCAATGACGTTTTCGAACCCTGCACACTTCTTCTCACGGCGATCTCTTTCGGCCCTCAAACAGATATCCCGCATCTTCCCCTTGGAGGATGAGAAAGTGTGCATCATAAACATACCAGACTCCCTCTCGCTGTAAACAATAGAGAATGAAAGAACCGATGGACAACCACAGTAGAGGCAAGTCCGCCTTTTCCCATGGAACGCCCGAAGAGTGCTAGGTTTGAATTGTCCGGTTTGAAATGATCGAATGATGGAGCCTCAAAACAAATTAGCTACCACAATGGAAGAGGAATACATCACATCATACCAGAAAGTATATCTACTAGCTCAACATTGCAGGATCTTGAACTGATGACCATACCCAATGCAGAGAGAGGCAATATGGTACAAGGTTCTCCAGGCTCTAATATTGGTGACGTTAAGGGTGGGGCCATCAGATTTAACTGTTCGGTGTACCAATCCCCACCCGATTTTGCTGTAACGAAGATCCTTCCTCTTTGGCATGCTGTCACGATCCTCAAAGGGAGCCGTGGTGTAAATACACCATGTGAGGAGGAAACAACTATACCCTCACAGATGCGATGCTTTACAATCTCTGCAGTCCTAACATATATTTCAAACAACCTTCCATCACTACAGAGGATCATCAACCGTGGACCATGGTGCTGGTCATCATGTCGAGGGGCAAAGAAAAATGCACTTGGTTGATGGCTTTGCATTTCAACATGCACGGATCGATGCAAGGTCGCTTGATCCAGCTTGTAGAAGGATATTTGCCCTGATCTAGATGCAACAGCTAGCCATTCACCTTTCTCATCTGCTGCAAGAGCCATTACCGGCCATAAGATGTGCTCTGTACAACTCGGGCGAATCACGTGTTTTACACATAATTGACGATTGCCATTTAGCTTCCAAACAACAATACGTCTGTCCAGGCCTACTGACACCAATATACCGCTCGGTGAAGCCGCAAGTATCGCTACATCCAAAGAATGTCCCTCGATTAGAGTCTGACAAGTTAAAAGCGAAACCTCAACCTTTGGTTGAGTCGGCTCTTCCATTGGAATGTCTGTTAACAAAAGATAATTCATTAAAACAATTACTGCGGCAACCACTATAGCAACACTCAGGATAAATGACTGGAAGTGATCTCTAATGATGTCCAGTTCAAGAGTACTCAATATGTTTGGCATCTTTTCCGGAGTTCGAGCACGATTTGACTCTGCGAGCACAAAGAATAGCGGATTATAGGCTCTGGCAATTACTCGGATATTTCCCGGCTTAACAGCACGGATGAGTTCCATTCCAGTCAATTGATCCTGTGACCTCATCCATGCTGTCGGCGTCCGTGCAACATTGAGTGGCATTTCGGAAACCTGGCTCAGCGAGCGCTGCCCGATTGTCTTCGGATTCCGTATCATGTCACCTAGTACGTTTAGAGTTACAAGAGGATGTTGGTTGTCGAGAAAATGCATGTTCAAAGCAGCTGCGAAACACATCATCTAACAGAATAAGCAGAAGCCTAGTTACTGGCACATCAAGAGTTTCATACAATAACTGATCCAGCGATCCTAGTGCTCAGGGGCGACCCGCCCCGGAAGAGGTTACCGCGGGAAATATTGGGTTCTAGGCTCTCGTCGTCATTTGTAGACAGGTTCAGTCTATCTAGGGAATCCTGCAGTTCCAGTCGTCGCACGTCTACACTGAGAACTGCGAGGAAAAATGTCATATGCAACGTATAGTCTGTGATTAGTGCAACACCTGCAAAGACACAAAATTCGCGTATTGCAGGTACAGAGACTGTTCCTATTACGAAAAGCATAAAAAGGTTGGTTGCCATTCCTACAAAGGAGACAAGCCCGACTTCCCCAAGGGCACTAGAAATGCGAGCTGTTGTAGATTGTTCTGCCGGTGTGGCCAGTACAGCGTTAATGAGCCGAAACATGCTTTCTAGGCCAATAACAACGATCACGAATGGGAATATCCAGCTTTTCACCAATGTCAACCATATATTGCACAAATAAATTCTTCGGGAACACATACCTCGGGACATGGGATACAGGCACTTTGAAAATTGCTAGAATGGTGAAGCTGGACAGCACCGATGTGCAAATCTAGATGCATTCGTTAATTACCTATATTTGTACACGAGAAGTATGTTGTTCCATACCTGAGTGAGGACTGTCGCTACAAGGCCGAGCCGGGATTTTACGGCTCTCAACCTACGCAGAGAGACAAACAGGTATATTGCTGCACAAGCATAGCATCCGGTTAGAAAAAGCTTCTGCATTACCGACATAGGTTCATAACGAAACTACATTGGAACATTCGTCAGTTTTATTTTACCTTTTTAATGAGGAATGGTCGCTTACTTCATACAGAATGCTGCCTTTCTCGTGCCCGTCACTAGGGTACATGATGAATCTCCCGTGGGCATGAGCTTCTTGAGCGAGCTTCGCGGCCCGATGATCCCACAAAGCTCCAGCAGATGAGTTTAGATTATAGAACAAACTGATAACCAGCGCATCTGCTGCCACGAGCTTCTGATGAGAAAATTGCTTTCCTGCAAAAACGGACCCCCATCGCAACCCAACTTTGGCAGGTGATCGTCGTGAAATATTATCGTTAACTGTACCAATTATGTCGGGGTCTGTTTCCAAAGTTGAGAGTGAACAATTCCAATATAATAATGGCGAGTGGAAAAATGAGCCAGGGGCCATGGAATCTGAAGTAGGGGCCCCTGCACCCAGAATTTGTGAACTCATGCCAAATCCACTACTTCCATAGCGGTCCTCCGCCTCTGTTTGTGATTGGCAAGGAGAGTCTATCCCCAATAACGCCTGTTGAATTCTCAATCCTTCTCTCAATACGTCGTGCGTGAGCGCCTCCATATACGATCCTTGAACCCAAGCCTGTCTAATGCCCATATCCGGGCTTGTTCCAGGGTAGTTATAGGGAGTAGCAGAGGTCCACACATGGTGAGTAACCGACGATGGTCCTGGAGAAGCGTTGAAGTACAGGAAAGCGGATGGATAGCTCAAAATGACGGATAGTGTGACTGATAGAACGATGAATAGCACAGGATGTCGAGCGACTTTCGCACCATGATTCTCAAAGATTGCTCGTATCGGATTTGTTGGACCCAATCGTGGCGGCTCCGACGTATGTCGTAATGGCGATATTAAAGCCCAGAACTACAAACATTAGACTAACCTATGACGCTATAGGGCCCACGGGAGGCATTACCATGTGGATTTTATCTCGGGGAATATCGAGGCATTAGAAGGGAGTACACCGTTGGGGGTTGAGACGAATTATTTCGGCGCTGGAAGATGGATCGCAACAAATCCGACTGTGGGACAGAGGAAGCAGGGTATTGTTGAGAGCCTTCGGCTTCGGCAGTTTCCTTCGGTTGGTACACCTTTCTGTTGGAGAGCGCAGGGGTTTCTCTTATCATAGCAGACAGGGACAAGATGTACATGAACATCAATCAGCATTCGCGGGGTTGAGTACGCGAAGAATCACTATTTTCCTTGCGCTTGAGAAGTTCGAGTAATACCTATCTGGCTATTCATTCCTTATGCTTTAACTTGCAACCTTGACATATACATACAAGATTCAAGCAGTCATCTTGGTAAACCTCACTTTCAGTTGTATTACATAAGCAAGTTAAATGATGTCTTGACATTTGTTAATCACTAAACTTCAGGATTATATTCTTGAGCAAGAATTTATACGTCACAATGACCAATCTCAGAAGTTGATTTTTCTTCAAGGGGCTAATGCGCTGCGAGATCATCGTTTTTTTATGAGTGCTATCAATAGTACAATAGCAGCAACTTTTGAACTAAGTAGTGCAGCATGGCAATATTAGCACTTGCTATAAGTACTAGCCAAATGCGCATATCCAGAGCAAATTTAGTTTCTACATGTAAAGGGGAGTTTTGAGAAGCGGTTATCAGATTTATGTAAGACGGTCTAAACCGGATGCAATGCCCTTTCTATCAAGTACTTAGCCAATGGTCGTCCAAAACTCCCCTTTTTTTATACTAAATGTAGTTCCCATAATAGTAACAGGTGCTCAACTAGTATACTGCTTATGCTTGCCACTGTAAAAACTAACATATACTGATAAGACTAATCATCACGCCCGCATTGTATCTTGCATTTTATCTGTGCATGTACGCCGTGTTTTATCTAATGTAAATCATCAATAGAGTTCAAAAAAATAAAACAGCTTCTAGAGCCTTGGAAATAACTACATATAGTCACATTTAAGTAACGCCAGCATCGAAGATACGATATTCGATTACCTAGAAAATAAAGAACTGATCTATAAGGGATGGAAGCCCATGGGATAGTTTTAACGGTTTAATACTAGTACACACATCTCTAGAATCGGTTATTGTGAGTATGTTCAACATATCTCCTTTCTATTACCCGGCTTCAGTCCCAATTCTAAGACGCACCTAAGTAGTGCCCCACCTTGCAAGGTACACCAAGCTTTTTCCTACAAATTTACACAACAAAATGCCTTCACCGAATGTATGGATAGCTGCCTCTGATAATGATATATTAACCATTGGAAAAATTCTTTCCGAGGACCCATCAGCGGCAAACATGCGTGATGAGAATGGATGTCCGGAACCCAATTATTCCTCAAACAATGCCATTTCGTCTGACATTGAAGTACAGACACACCGATGCACGCAGCCGCATCTTACAATCACACTTCTCTGCTAAAATCGCTCGTGAAAACTTGGAATGGAGATCCCAACATTACTGATAATGATGGAGACACGCCGCTTTTCACAGTGGAGACTGTCGAGGCAGCAAGATGTTTAGTAGAAGAACTTGGAGCAGACCCAAACCACCGAAATACGGCGGGCTTAACCGTACCTTCCCCGCTAAATTGACACCTTAATATTCTAAGAGGTATTCTCACAGGCCGCCGAAGCGATTGAAGAAGATGGCCAATTTCCGCTGGTTGTAGCATACATTCGCCAGAACCAGCTGTCGCCGATTTCAGATTCTAACGGGACTAATTCTTCGAATTTGCCGGGTCCTCCAAGAGATGTTGAAGTTAATCTTTCAACAGTTTGGGATACATCTGGGACGGTACCTCCGATTGACCAAGAGCTTCGACGTAGAATAGAAGAGTTGGCAGAGAGAGGAGACTTTGAAAGCGAGGAAACACAAAGGGAATTGAGAGAGCTGGTAACAGGAGCAGTGCGCGACCATTTAGTGGATCCGGAGATCGAACGTAATGTTAGACAAAAGGGTGCTTCAGGCTGAAGGAAATAATATCTCATATTTCGGGAAAATCATTTGACGACTGTATAAAATGGTATATATTGGGCTCTGGTAAATAGTCTAAGGCTCTATCTGATGCAAGTACAGGCATCTACTGTGAAATACATTGGGTCTGAACCCCTGACACCTGGACTTAGCTTAGGCTGTCTGCATCCCCTTCCAGGTATCAACCACAGCTGTGTATACTACCAACAGGATACCTAAAATACGTCAGAAAGCAACCGGTGAGATGGCTGTATTTACTTACCCCCTCCGGGACCCAATCGTAGAACTTTGGGGAGAAATCCTTTGTAGAGCGCAGCGAATCCCTCTTCCTTAGCGACCAATGCTACGGATGGCAATGTCCAATTGTACTTCGGAACAACACCAGGAACCTTCTGGGTATTTTGGATTCGTGATTTAACAACATCAAAGCTGTAGAACACTATTAGAACGGGTAATCATGACACGTTGTATGATGAACCTACGGGGTGTTAAGAAGCGTTCCAAAAGTTCCTCCAAGGGATCCAGCGATCAAGTCGTTAATCATCTGTTGTTGCTTGACATCTGTCTTGGGCATAACCGCCTTTATTTGGTGAATCACTCCAAAGTAACCACTGTTCCACATAACATGACGCCACAGAGTGCTTTCCAGGCCGTTGTACATAGCCATAGGGCCTTCTTTCGCTACAATTTTGCGAACAACGTCAATCATGCCATTATACTTACCAGCAGATGCCTTATCCTGTAGACGAATCTTCACGAGCTCAAATGGAACAACAATGAATGACTCGGTTGCACCAGCAGTTGCACCTGTGAGAATAGATATGCCCTGTGTCATCTGGGTAACGCCGAATGCGTCCCGGTAAATTTTACCCCACTTATCATTGGCTGCAAATTTTGTAGCTCTGAGGTTTTGTCAAAAGACATTCTTGACGGTAGAATTTTGTGATATCACCTCTTCGGAGCCTCCATCAAAATTGGCGCTGTAATTCCCCGATACAATCGCGAGAAGCTGGAAGTGACTTAGCTGCGAATGCCCTTTCAAGAGTTGGTTAATAAGCAAACCCTTCATTTTTGACAATCTTGCGGAAGCAATCCACCATCCCATTATATCTATCTGGGCCCTTGGCGGTGTTGTCCTGAAGTTGGCTAAAATTTACCGATTAATGCAATGCAGTAGATTCAGTATCATGGCACTCACACCCGTGTTTTGACAACATCCAAAGGATACCTATAGGCATAGTATTAATTTTATGGCACAGGAGAAGTAACAAGGAGATGACCAACATCGTCAAAATCTGCACGAATTCAAAATAAGTAAATTATAAAATGCATGCGACACATTTCACTCACCTCGGATATCCCCGCGATTGCTCCTGCATTTTTTATTAGCCATTGTCGAAGTTTAATATATCAAAAAGGGACATGCCGGCCGCAAAGGACACGGAGAACGGTATCGGTATCGGCTGTGCAGCGTTCGACATGATGGTGACTGTGAATATCGAGGGAAGGAAGAACGAAAAGAGGTGCCGAGGAAAGAAGCTTTCCTTCACGGGGTTTTGCGGGTGGGATATGCAAGTGGGGTGGTGGGATATTAGATGGGGTCCGTCGGCTTTCCGGTCAGGTCCAGGATAAGTGCGGCTTGATTACATCTGGCTGTGACGCTACTTTATCTCCACGCCCCAGGCCGTCGCCTTGGGAACCCCTGCAAAACCTAGAAGTTACTAAAAATTCACACACAACATCTTTCATACACAACATCGGGTGCTCACATACGGAGTAGTGTAGAAAAGCTGGCATTGCAGCTTAGGAAATCTCTAAAATAAGTACAACGCAGGAAATTTTCCGCTTGAATTAGATGACAGGGTCAGATACATTAGGATATGCTTAGGTAAGAAATGTAAGTACTACTACAGCTTGTAGTGAGTGATATAATATGATCGTACCCAGGCCAACAGTTAAGTATCCAACTAAGTATCTAACCCGTACCCCTTTCCTCAGTGAATTGAGGGTATAATAATGAATTATCGAATTAGGAAAAAAGGTTCGGCTAATTACTAGTCATTATAAACCTCATGATTCGGCTTCCTACTAGGTGTACATAGTAATTCCACAGAGAAATCGGGATTACAACTATCCTTGTGATAGTTCTTAGATCGAAGATATATGTCTATCTGCATGACCTTTTACTCGAACTTGTATTTGTGCTTTGGTGACTGTTTGGTGACTGTGCGTGCACCTGTACCGAACACTGTCTCACATATGTCACCAACGAATTAGGCCATGTATCAGCTGTGATTTCTGTTATCAAAAAGGGTTACAGAGGTGTTGAGTATTTATAGTTTAAATCAAAATTTAGCTAATTGGAACCAGTGACTACGCCTTCTTAACACGAGATAGGCTGTGTTTCAAGCTGTTTACATAAAATATCACTCGATTTTCCATGAACTACCTATTTTCTATGTGTCAAGATCTACCTTCAAGGGATCAGCTTAAGTAAATCTCAAGTGTGTACGATTTATCAAGCACTAGGGCTCTATCTGCCAGGCTAGTGAAATGGTTCCGGTTCTACGTATTCCGGTTGGCATTAGATTCCACTCAAGGAAGCGCGAGATCACGTGATTCAATTTAGCTTAAGGGAACCTTTTGTGGTCGGGACACGCTACAGGGATTCTCTACACGGATCAAGATTCTCATTTTACCCACATGGTTGGATACTAGCTCTCTACCTTGCCTACATTCAACCTCACAAACACACGTTGTGCTCAATTAGTATCACTATTTCGAATTTGTCGTTATGTCATGGAAACGAACAGAGAGCTTTTTTGATCAGGACAATAGCTCAAAGGTAAACCTATGCCTGGATTTCTTTCTACCGTGCCTCCTAACCGGCTATAAGAAAAACCCAGGATTTTACCGGAAGCAGAAGAGCGAGACGGAGTCGTCCTCTGCGCCAAAGTCTTCCAACACCAAAGCTCCTCTGCCGGTTTCTGCGAGCACAAAGGAAAAACTAAGCCAGTTTGCCTTTAAAAAACCAGCTACTCCGAGCAAGTCTCACCACGCCTCAGAGAATCATACTACTGATGGACCAATTACTGCCAGAATATCTCAGGATCAACAGAATTTACCAACGCCTTCAAAATCAAACCAACGGGATAGTACAGATTCAGACATACACCACCAGCCGAAACCTCCGAGAGAACCGCCCACCACACCGGCCCCACGAGTGCCGCTTTACCAGTTGATGAGTGTGGATGAGGAGCTATTTGCTGTAAACAGTAGTCAAGCCAATGTCACACCCGAGGATCGACTATATTGGCAAAGTGGAACACCGGCGGAGGGAGCTTCAAAGGCAGCATCACGTGCTGGAAAAAAGAGAGTTGCAGCTTATTCACCGCCTCCGACTGATTCACCCGCTGGAAAGCGACAAGAAACTTCCTTTGATCTGCAGAACTTGGGAAATACACTGAAAACACCCCTCATAGACCCAGCCACGCAACTTTGGAAAAAGTACTCGGCCGGAGGTGACCCAGCGGCAAGATTATTCGATGCGGCATTGAACCGATCACCGTCAGGTTTCCGGCGTGCATTGGTAGTGCCCGAAGGACATTCACAGAACCGATTGAAGCGGAGGAAGACAACGGCGTTTGAAGAAATAGCGGACTCTGACGTGCTAGGCGGGGAGACGTCATCTTCATCGATACCTCTTGACGGGGTATCGCGAAAAAAAAGGGTCAACCGACTGATGAACCAACTGAAGAACGTAGGCAAATCAGAAACGAAACCACCAATTCCCGAATTGTCCTCCCCACTTGCGAAATCTCGGTGGAGGGACATGCCCTCTTCTCCTGTCCATGCCCGACCCGAAGAAAATAAAGTAGCCACAGAACTTGATAAAACTGAAGAAGTTGGGAAATTTATTAGTTCCGAATCAGAAGACTATGGTGATTTTGATGATAATGATGTTGATATGGATTTTTTCGAGCAAGTCGACAAGGCTGTTGAAAGATCGCAATCGGGACCATCAAACAGCAGACCGGCGCACGCAGGTGCCAACATGCCATCCTCCCCGCCCAACAGATTCGATGATGACGACGGCGACATGTTCGACGATGACGGAGATGACTCATTCTATTCCACAGCATTCGACGCATTGATGTCTCCATTTGATATTCCATCTAAAATCAACCAAGCAGGCCCTAGGGGAGCTACCAATGCCAAAAACGGATCTTCAGTTGTTGTGCGTTTACCAAAGATTACATAGTCATGAGTGTTAACATGTTCAAGCTAGAAAGAAACAGGAGAATACAGAGGTATAAAATAACTGCCATCTCTGACGGGAAATATCAAGTTGGAAATGGTAGAACGCAACCGCAAAAGGTTAGCGATATCCATGTAATTTATGTAAATTTATTGACAGCCATAGATTATCACACTCCAGCACGAATCGGTGACAGCTATGCGGCAAGTGATACTACGTGATTCCTGGGTTCAAAGTACAACCGTATATGTAGGCCAGATTGTCCATGTCATCGGAAGTTTTGATAAGCACAACTCCTGTACAATCGACAACAAACATAACTACATTATTTTGGATCCTGATTTTCTTGTTTCTGCCACCACCGTTGCAGATACTGTTGATTGTTTGCGCAAAGCCGTACTACAAGAACGTGTGAAAGTAACTGGCGAAACTAGTAAACCTATGGTTTATGGTAACATATTACATGCATTATTCCAGTCCGCCATTGAAGCGGGTGATTTCCAAACTCCCAGTCTTCTTAAGAAGTTAGATTCTATTCTCATAAACAACATACAAAGCCTTTTCGTGCTGCGCGAGGATATACCAACGGCAAGGGAATATGTAAAAACCAAACTACCCCAGATACAGGATTGGGCAAGCAGATTTATAACTAATAGACCTAATGTATGTCCAACCCGGACATGTTTTGAGAATCTTACTGAGTTTGGTTAGAAAAGAGCTATTGTTACCGACGGCAGCCAGTCGTCTTCAGTCGTAGCCATAAGTAAACTTCTTGATATCGAGGAGCATGTATGGTCGCCGTTGTATGGACTGAAAGGAAATATCGATGCAACTGTCCAGGCCACTCTCGTGGAGGGCAGTAAGCAGAAAATATTTACTGTACCATTGGAACTAAAAACAGGAAGGAATGCAAGCTCTATACCTCATAGGGCACAGACTATGTTGTATACTCTCCTTTTATCTGATCGATACGGTTAGTAATTAGGTGCTACGATCTATTGCATGCGACTAATTGGCGTCGTTATAGATATCGCGGTAACAAGCGGACTTCTCTACTATATGGAAACCGGAGACACCATAAGAGTTTCTGCGGTTCGCCATGAGCTTCGTGAATTGATCATCAAGCGGAACCAGGTTTCTGGGTATATAACCAAACGCGATATTCTTCCTGACATGCTCCGAAGTTCCCATAGCTGCGGAAGGTGTTACGCAAAAAATTCTTGCTTCTTATACCACTCAGTGAGTGATTGCTGATAAATTTGACGAAGAATATGGAACTATACTAACCACTGTCAGATGCTGGAGGGTGGTACAGCTGAGACTAGTGGAGCTGAGAAAACTTTCCTAGAAGTTACGAAGCATTTAACCGTGAAGCATAAGTATTTCTTCAAACACTGGGATACCCTACTCACCAAGGAGGAAAAAGATTCTGTCAGATTTCGGCGTGAGCTTTGGACAATGACTAGCTCGAATCGTGAAGCTGTAGGTCGGTGTTTTGGCGGCTTGATCATTATTCCTGAGTCAATATCTATAAGCCAAAACAATACAAAGATCAACAAGTACAGCTACAGCTTTAAAAGAAAGTTTACAAACATAACCTCAACATTCTTTGACTCCCAGATCAATGAAGGAGAGCCTATTGTAGTTTCTGATGAAAACGAACATTATGCACTGGCTATTGGATATGTGACCAAAATACAACAGAATCAGATCACTGTTGAAGTAGATCGTCGGTTACACAATGCTCGAACCCGCCAAACGGGATTTGAAGAAAATGAAAGGCAAATTTTTAATGGAATTCTTGAGATTGGTCGGAATTCGAACAGTGAATCCCAACTCACGTCTCAAGCCGAAGTGTTGTACCGGGTGGATAAGGATGAATTTAGCAACGGAATGGCAAACATACGAAACAATCTTATACAGCTTATGTCATCAGACACGAACGATACTCATCGGCGGGTTATTGTTGATCTAGAGGCACCTAGATTCAAACCTTCGTCGACTGCTTATGAACTATGTAGCCAATCTGGTTTGAATGGTGACCAAAAGGATGCGATTTCTAAGGTTATGAGTGGTAAGTGTGCTCTATAAATTGTGACAAAGTTAACAAAATATATTAGCACAAGATTACGCACTCGTTCTTGGAATGCCAGGAACGGGGAAAACAACTACAATTGCTCATATAATTCGTGCATTAGTTTCTCAGGGAAAGAGCGTGCTCTTGGCTTCTTATACCCACACTGCGGTCGATAATATTCTTCTCAAGCTTGGGAAAGAAAACTTTGGTATCTTTCGTCTAGGAACTCAAGCAAAGGTTTGTTATCTTTGAATATCTACCAGTCGAGTACTAATCGCTTGTCTGGCAGATTCACCCAGAAGTGCGGAAGTTTGCACAGCTTGCCGAGACACCAAGGAACACATTTGAAGAAATCCGGAAAGCTTTTAATGGGCCAAAAGTGGTGGCAACTACTTGTCTCGGTATCAACCAGTATGTGTACCTTGTTTTATTGCAGTCAAACCGTTTTGCTAAACTAGACGAAGCCCAGTATTCGCTGAGCGGTTATTTGATTATTGTATAATTGATGAAGCCTCTCAGATCACCCTTCCTGTATGTATAGGGCCAATTAGGTTTGCCAAAACATTTATTCTGGTCGGTGACCATTACCAACTACCGCCACTTGTCAAGACCACAGAGGCAAGAGAAGGGGGTCTTGACATTAGCATGTTCAAAATGCTTTCCGAGGCACACCCCGAGGCAGTTGTCAATCTCGAACACCAGTACAGAATGTGTGAAGAAATCATGACACTATCGAACGAATTGATTTATTCTGGTCGTCTTAAATGCGGGTCCACGGAAGTAGCCAAGAGATCATTACTCTTACCAGACAAAACAGGACTCAGGGATCTGCATACTGATCCAAATCAGTGCACATCCAGTTGTTGGCTCGCAGATCTTATGTCAGAGCATGTGAAAGCATGTTTTGTTGATACCGATCCAGTGCCTGCACCGGAGGTAAAAAAAGGCGATAGAATTCATAATCCTACAGAGGCAGCTATGGTGCATCAGGTATTGTCCACCACACTCTCTCGAGAATACTGACACTAATGGCATCTAGATGGTTGAGGGACTTTTAAGCTGTGGTGTTGACCCAAGTTCGATCGGGGTGATATGTGTATATCGTTCACAACTTAAAGTGATCCAGCACCTTCTGAAAGCACGTCCGGCAATTGAGATGCACACTGCGGATAGGTTTCAGGGTCGCGATAAAGAGGTCGTAATTATATCATTGGTGCGTTCCAATGAACAAAAGAACATTGGCGATTTACTTCAGGACTGGCGCCGGATCAACGTGGCGTTCACTCGAGCAAGAACAAAACTCATTGTTCTGGGCTCTAAATCAACCCTATGCTCAAATGAACTTCTAAGAGACTTCGTAGCAATGATGGAGAAACGGTCATGGGTATATCCAATACCCAAAAATGCACATCTGATCCATCAAGTACCGCAAGGACAGGCTCCCTCAAATCGTGGGAATACTGATAGTTCATCTCTGAATAAATCACCGAAGAGAATAAATGGTAGGCCTGGAGGACTAGTTGTTATGAACAAATCCATTTTGGGTGGCAGACCAATTTTGCGGGACATTGCTAACAGCTTTATTTAATATTTTGGGAGGTTTCTGAGTGAAGACATAACTTTACTCAATTTTGGACACTAGGAGTACTACATTGGCGGAAGGAGTTTTTTTATAAATTATGTAGTTTTTGTAACAGACTTGGAGATGCAGCTATGTGATGAGATACAATACTGCCATGGGTACGAGGATGTCTAACTGAATTATGCTGGCGTTCATTGGGTATGTAAAATATCTGCCGGAGGTAGCTATGGAATAAGCGGGTCTGTGAGAAATTCTGGAAGACTTTTTGTAGTAACAAAAACATGGCGTGTTCATATCATTGAAAACACATTAGAGTATATTGGAGTGCCGTAGAAACTACGTAGAAATAAGGTATGCGGTTTATTCCTGGGTCAAACGATCAACCAAATAGTGCTGTAGTCTAAACAAAAATACGCGCCCACAGTAGAAACAAATCCTGTACGAGTACGAGTACTAGCACCTATGTTGAGTACCACAGCACTCTACTGTGGTACTCTAAATGAGACCATTCTGAAGTCGCTTTGCGGCGCTGTTTTTCCGGGGTTGTTTTTCCGGGATCTACTGCACTTTTGCATGGGCTGCGCCACTGGTCCGGGCCATTCGACACGCTATGAGTAATGTATGGCCGTCATGTGACAGCGTGGGGCGTGTTTCTGTGATTCTCAAGCTTACAAGTTGCCACCATCTTCTGGATCTTTGATCGACAATTTCTTTCAAGAACAACCTACATCACTCAACAAACCTCATACAGCATGAGTAACCAAGAAGGCGCAGAGGGTTCGCAAGGATACGATGATACGGCTTCACAGCTTGGTAGCCATGGAGCTCCAATACCACTTGCACAGCTAGAGGTAACACCGACTTTGTATTCTTGTGACCTCTCACTGAGAGTCTAGGGAAACGGAATTAGTGCTCGCGACATCAAGACCATTGTCGAAGCTGGATATAATACTGTGGAATCGATTGCTTATACGTATGTTGTGGGACCACAACTGGATAGTTGATGCTGATTAAAAATATTTCAGCCCAAAGCGAGCATTGCTATTAATCAAAGGAATATCTGAGGCGAAAGCCGATAAACTGATTGCCGAAGGTCGGTCCGATTAAAAGTTAATTAGACACATAGCTAAGTTTGATGCAGCAAATAAGTTGGTTCCGATGGGATTTACAACAGCTACCGAAATGCATGTTCGGCGCAGCGAACTGATATCTGTTACTACTGGATCTAAACAATTAGATACTCTACTTGCTGGTGGCGTAGAGACTGGAAGTATCACAGAAATATTCGGCGAGTTTCGAACAGGGAAATCACAGATATGTCACACACTCGCGGTGACATGCCAACTGCCATTTGATATGGGAGGGGGTGAAGGAAAATGTTTATTCATTGATACTGAGGGAACTTTTCGCCCGGTTCGATGCTTGGCTGTGGCCAATCGATTTGGCTTGAACGGAGAAGAAGTACTCGATAATGTTGCTTATGCCCGAGCATATAACTCTGATCATCAGCTACAACTTCTCAATCAGGCGGCTGCAATGATGACTGAGACAAGGTTCTCGCTATTGATCGTGGACTCTGCAACGTCTTTGTATAGAACAGATTTTGCTGGCAGAGGTGAATTGTCTGCACGCCAGGCTCATTTGGCAAAATTTATGAGGACCCTTCAACGGCTTGCAGACGAGTTTGGTATCGCCGTTGTCATAACCAACCAAGTTGTAGCACAGGTGGACGGTGGTGCAGCTATGTTTAACCCTGATCCGAAAAAGCCGATCGGTGGAAATATAATCGCACATGCTTCGACTACAAGATTGTTTCTTCGGAAAGGTAGAGGCGAAACCCGAGTATGCAAAATATACGACTCACCATGTTTACCTGAGTCCGAGTGCATGTTTGCAATCAACGGTAAGAGCAGTTATCTCGAATGATAGAGGTCATGCTAACAAATCATAGAGGACGGTATTGGCGATCCATCGCCAAAAGATATGGAGGGTTAAGACTGCATAGTATCATGATTTTATGGTGTTGTTTACTGTATTGTGTTGCTTGTAGTACATGGGTCAATAGGCGTTTGTCACGGGCAGAGGTGTTGACTGGAGTACATATCTTACATAGAATATTATCACTGATCACGAATTTCGAGTGCTTTCCCCTTTCAAGGGTACAATATTTAGTATACATCAAACCTCTTCACTGGGAACGAATCTGCCTTCAATTTCAATAGGTAGTCTGTGGGTGCAATGTCAAAATGCGTCCACATCACAGTTCCAGGCTGTTTACTACAGGAAATACCTAGTCCAATCCTATATATGTAGGCTCTACCGAAGTAGCTAGTGTCATCCTGTGTTGGAGCCAATTTTATATCATTCATTGAATCATGGTGAATCGGCGAAGCCACTAGGCGGTATGCGGATTGTAGCTTGGAGTACAGAATATTACTAAGCACACCTCTAGATCTGACGGCCAGGTCTGACAAGAAGCTACTCTCTCGACTCTTCCATCCTAAATCCATCAACCACAATTATTAATCCTGCCTGTTTTGTTTGAGACTTGACGGACATCGAAATCAGACATGGTAATACTCTTTGAAAGTCCTGTTAACCAAACTGCGGAGGCAGTGATACTCAAACTATCATTTATCTCTTCTCAGTCTGCGTTGACTACCATCTACCATAACATGTCGCTGATTCAATGATATATAGGGTCAAGGTCAATCTGGCATCGGCGGGCCTCCAGGGGGTGATCCTTCGAAGGATCAGAAAGATCAGAAGGTAAGTAAATCCTCGACCCCACCATCGGAATTCTGAGGTTATACTATTCGAAATACTAACTATTGCCTAGAAAGATAAACCCAAGTACGAACCTCCACCACCAACAACCCGCGTCGGCCGCAAAAAGAAACGTGCCGGCGGTGGTCCTGATGCTGCAAGCAAGCTTCCCGCCGTGTTCCCCAACGCTCGATGCAAATTGAAGATGCTCCGCATGGAGCGCATAAAAGATCACCTATTGCTAGAGGAAGCCTTCGTCAAGAATCAGGAATCTTTCCGGAGTAACAAGGGTGGCAAAGGTGGACTTGAACAACGACAAGAAGAAGAGCGAGGTCGTGTTGATGACATGCGCGGAAGTCCGATGGGAGTTGGATCTTTGGAGGAAATGATTGATGACGACCACGCCATTGTTTCTAGTACAACAGGGCCTGAGTATTTCACACGTTTCTTACAGTTTGTACACAAATACTTACTCGCCACAGGTATTACGTTTCCATCATGTCCTTCGTCGACAAGGATCTACTGGAGCCTGGTTGTTCTGTTCTTCTTCACCACAAAACAGTATCTATTGTTGGTGTCCTCACAGAAGACTCTGATCCACTTATATCCGTAATGAAGCTTGATAAAGCTCCTACGGAGTCATATGCCGATATCGGAGGGTTAGAGCAGCAGATCCAGGAGGTTCGAGAATCAGTGGAATTGCCTCTGTTACACCCCGAGCTTTATGAAGAGATGGGAATCAAGCCCCCTAAGGGGGTTATTCTATATGGATCGCCAGGAACCGGAAAGACCCTTCTCGCCAAGGCTGTTGCCAATCAAACATCCGCTACTTTCCTACGTATTGTTGGGTCTGAACTGATTCAGAAATATTTGGGTGATGGACCCCGACTATGCCGACAAATATTTCAAGTTGCAGCAGAGCACGCTCCTAGTATAGTGTTTATAGATGAGATAGACGCAATTGGAACTAAGCGCTACGAATCAACAAGTGGTGGAGAACGAGAGGTTCAGCGAACTATGTTGGAATTGCTGAATCAATTGGATGGGTTTGACGACCGTGGAGACGTGAAGGTCATCATGGCTACAAACAAGATCGAAACTCTTGATCCTGCCTTAATTAGACCTGGTCGTATTGATCGCAAAATCTTATTTGAGAATCCTGACCGTTCGTACTCTTTTGTACATTTCCAAGTTGAAATACTGACATTACGCAGAGGTCACTAAACGCAAGATTTTTACCCTTCATACATCGAAGATGTCTCTAAATGCCGATGTTGACTTGGATGAGTTCATCAATCAGAAAGACGACCTGTCAGGAGCGGATATTAAAGCAATATGTACAGAGGCTGGGCTGCTTGCCTTACGTGAAAGACGAATGAAGGTTCAGATGGCAGATTTTAGATCAGCGCGTGAGAGGGTATTGAAAACAAAGAGTGAGGGCGAGCCTGAAGGGTTGTACTTGTAGTTTACGAGTACAAGAGTATAGATAGTTTGATCTGGTCAATCGCCTGCAAATGAGACATATCTGGACTTTTGCATGCATAAAACAGCGGCGATTGTCATCTTGTCAATGCTTCATTTTAACTACCTAATGTTACACCAATGCTAGAGTATGTCGTGTCCGACATAGTAAAACTGCACAAACACCAATTTCACTAAAAGCTCAATGGTTCACAGATAATCGTTCGTCATATGCTAATCTGGATTATGCCTGAGCCTCCTTTTCCCCCGCGTACCTCTTCTTGTCGGCAGCCTCCATGTCGAGGTAGGGCTGAAAAATGTCAGAGTAGCCCAATCAAAAAAAGGAAATGTATATACCTTCTTCTCTATGTCGGAGAGAGATTTCCACCGCAGACTAGCCTCCTTCATCCCCTCCTTCATCCCAGAGCCTGGGGCTTGGTTTGGTACCACAGCCTTCAATTGTTCCTGGATAAAAAAGGCATACGCCGCCGAGGCGCGTTTTACTTTTCGGTGGTCGGTGAGCGGCGAGGTATCCACACGAGCAACCTCCATCTTCTTCAGCCATCTACGAGCATTATTTGCGTCCGCGATTTCTTGAACAGTGTATTGTTCAATCCACTGATCATACGCAACCTCTCGTTCCTTGTTGATGCGCTCGCGTTTTGCTTCCAGATCCTGTACATAATTAGATAAGGGTACCGCATTTAGTGGTTACATACCGCAAGTTGAGAATCGGTCAGGGCGCTGAACTTCTCTCTTATTTTCCCGAACGAATCTGCTGGATTTGTTGAATTGCTGCCCCTAACTTCATCAGCAACGAAGACTGCCCAGGCCCCCAAAGCCCGGCGGGACGGTGCCTTGGGCAAAGCAATCTTCTTGACATCCTTGATCCTGTTTTGCAACTTGTTTTGCAACTTTTCTTCGTCGGTCAGAATCTTTTTTCTGGGGGTAGCAGGCTTTTTTTCGGCGACTTTGGGTTTCTCTACTACCGCCTTTGCCTTTGTCTTTGCATTTGCTTTGGTAGACTTGGTCTTTTCAGCAGCAGCGGGAGCAGCTTCAGTAGCCTTCTTTGTAGCAGGTGATTTCTTCGTTGCAGTTACAGTTTTCGTACTGTAGGAAGCGGCCAGAGGCAGTACGTTCGGGCGATAAGCGAGGACACGAGGGCAGACAGTGCGGACATTGCTGGGCAGCGATGATGCAGACCTGTATATCGCAAGGCCGCGGATGACACGACCAACGGAGTGAACCATTGTGGAGATTTATAGGGCGGATATTATAAGAGATCTGATGCAAGAATTGATTGGTGTTGGGCAAATGCGCAGAGCGGCTTGTGATGTTTTCTGTGTGAAGGTGGGGGGGGGCAGACGGCCAGACTACATCCACATAGCGTTAGATTCCACTGCCAATCGAATCCCTGACCTTCAGCTGACAAAAACGTCACCGGGTGATTTTACGTGGTGCACGCAGTATGTCCAGCCAATCTAGATTGTATTCGCATGAGATCCACATTCCATATACCAAAAATCTGTGCGTCTAAATGAAAGATTTCACGAAAATAAAATAAAATATTGTAGTAAGTCGGGTGGGGACCTAGCAAAATATTCTCTTCCGCAGGAACAGTAAAATTCTACGTGTTATAGCGCCATGACATATCAACAACTAGCGTTTAGGAAAAACTCTTGCTATTAACTTGATTAACATAGTACTAGATCACTACGATTGTCATTTTTAATCTAGTTCCACCCAGTTGAATAATAATTATACTTCAAAGTTGCACAACACAATTCAGCAAGCATTTCTGATGTTTGGTGGGACTACTGGGCTGAGCACGAGACAAGTAGTATAATAAAAATAATAGCTGAAATAGCTGAGCTGTTTCGTCAGTGGCTAATAAATGCGGTGATTAAGCAACAGTCACGGAATTGGAGGAATACATATTCATAGAGCACAAGGTTAGATATCACGTGGTTTGAGATTATGAATAAGCTAACTTGCTAGCTGAGTCACACTGTATCGACTTCTGGGGTTACTGAGTATCCAAGTTTCCATCACCCTTCCACGTCTAATTACTTGATACCAATTCACATTATGGGTCACTACGGTTCTCGTTCTCGTTCTCCGGCTTCCCGCGCCAACGGATATTCCAAGCGCAGACGCGATGATCATTATGATCCTAGAGGTGCAAGGCCTCGAAGTCGAAGCAGAGATGTATGTTCACCGTGTATTTCAAATTGGAGCATGTTTTTCTGATTCAGGTTACACAATAGCGAAGAGATTACAGGGAGCGCGACCGCGACCGCGACCGAGACCGTCGTCGAGACAGATCGGTAGACAGGCGCCGTCGAGATGACTATCGTGAACCGAGAGATGACCGGCGTCGGGATGACAGAGGTGATAGGAGGGCGGAAAGAGATCGAAGGCGTTCAAGGTCTAGGGATAGTCAGAGGGATGGCGGTAGACGTGACAGAGACGTTGATCGTGACAGAGAGAGAGACAGGGACAGAGACACACGACGGGAAGAACCGCGGCGTGGAGATCGTGAGCGTGCAAAAGAGGTGAGTCTTTTGGTCTACCATGCTCGCTCTATTCAGGAAACTGACGCCCAGAATAGTCACCCGCGCCTGCGTCTGCTACCGCCCCCCAGAATGAAGACGAGAAAATACGCCAACGTCGAGAGCGCCTTGAGGCTTGGAAAAAGAAGAAGGCCGAGGATGAGGCAAAGAAGACGGCCGCAACACCTGCCGCTGTTGTTTCTGTAACGGATGTGTCACCAGCGATTGTATCTGCTCCGGCAGCTACCAATATTGTCCAGGAACCTCGGAAAAAGGTTCCAGTTCAGTCATCTACAGCGTCCGCCTCCTTGTCTAAAGTTTCCACTCCCCGTCCAAAGGCTGACCAAGGTTCCTCAGTGCCCCCCAGCGCTCCATTGGGTATATCGATTCTTTCCATCTTGACTAAGATCACTACTGACCATACCAGGCCCCGCAAATGGCTCAGCATTGCCAACAAACCGCCCTGTTTCAACATTTGGATTCGGTGCAACTAGGAGAGGTGCCGAAAAGGGCAAACGCACGCTCGATTTTGGGGACGAAGAATCATCCCGAAAAAAATTGGAAAGACTGCCCTCACCTGCGCCTGGCGAGGTTGAAACAACTGACGCAGTTCAAGAGGACGTGGACGACGATACGGAAATGCAAGATGCTACGGAAGAAGAATCCGCAGCAGCTGCTAGAGCGGCAGCAGCACAGCGCAACGAGCGCATTGAGGCCGAAGCAGCAGCTGCTGCAGAAGCTCAGGCCGAAGCCGAAGCTCAGGCCGAAGCCCAGGCCGAAGCCCAGGCCGAAGCGGCAGCAGCAATGGACATAGACCCCAAGACAACTGCTGTTGTAGAGAATGAAGAGGACGAGGATGAAGATGATCCCCTTGATGCATTCATGGCAGGTGTAACCAAAAAGGTAGCTGAAGTGTCTTCAAGCGATAGCAAACGCCTCGAAGAACAGCAACTCCTTGGCGACGATGAAGTAGATATGGTTGCCCAGGAGCAAGACCCAGACGACATCTTGGCTATGGCCGCTAAACTAAAGAAGAAGAAGGACCTGCCAGCTGTTAACCACTCGAAGATCAACTATGAGCCATTCCGAAAAAGCTTTTATGTCGAACCTTCGGATCTTGCGGACATGACTGAAAAGGAAGTAGACGAGCTTCGACTAGAACTTGACGGTATTAAGATTCGAGGACAGAATGCCCCCAAGCCGGTACAGAAATGGAGCCAATGCGGCCTTCCCTCTCAGAGTTTGAACGTAATTCAACAACTTGGATATGAAAAGCCATCATCTATCCAAGCTCAAGCTATACCTGCCATCATGTCTGGTAGAGATGTGATTGGTGTGGCTAAAACTGGATCAGGAAAGACAATAGCATTCCTACTTCCGATGTTTAGGCACATTAAAGATCAAAGACCGATTGATTTTCAAGATGGGCCGATATCGTTGATTATGACACCGACCCGGGAGCTCGCTGTCCAGATTTTCAAAGAGTGCAAACCGTTTTTGAAAGCGCTCAATCTTCGTGTATGTGACTCTATGAGAACGGATATGATTTTGGTTTCAAGCTAATGAGGAATTAGGGAGTGTGTGCATACGGCGGGTCGCCGATCAAAGACCAGATTGCTGACTTGAAGCGTGGAGCGGAAATTATTGTCTGTACGCCTGGGCGTATGATTGATTTGATTGCAGCAAATGGCGGAAGAGTTACAAATCTCAAACGTGTCACATATGTTGTGCTTGATGAGGCCGATCGTATGTTTGACATGGGGTTCGAACCATCGGTTATGAAAATCATTGGAAATATCCGGCCCGATCGGCAAACGGTGCTCTTCTCGGCAACGTTTCCCAAGGCCATGGAGGTTCTTGCCCGAAAGGTTCTTGTTCGGCCTGTAGAAATCACCGTTGGGGCACGGAGCGTTGTGGCGCCCGAAATCACCCAGATTGTGGAGGTTCGAAATGAGCCAGACAAGTTTCACCGGCTGCTGGAGCTTCTTGGAGATCTTAGTGAGAAGGATGAAGATGCCCGGTCGTTGATATTCGTCAACCGGCAAGAAGCGGCGGACGGTCTTCTGAGAGACCTGATGCGCAGGGGCTACCCGTGCATGTCCATCCACGGAGGCAAAGACCAGACCGACCGTGACTCCACAATCTCGGATTTCAAAGCCGGCGTGGTGCAAGTCTTGATTGCTACCTCGGTGGCGGCACGTGGACTCGATGTCAAGCAACTCAAACTGGTTGTCAACTACGATTGCCCGAATCATATGGAAGACTACGTTCACAGAGTGGGGAGGACCGGGCGTGCAGGAAATACAGGAACTGCCGTGACATTTATCACAGAAGAACAAGACCGCTACTCGATTGATATATCGAAGGCTCTGCGGTTTAGCAAGCAGCCGGTACCAGAAGATGTGCAGAAGCTAGTTGATGGTAAGCGCTTCATATTGGTTTGGAGGACTTTTGCTAACAGATACAGGATTCAATCAAAAGCTAAAGGAAGGGAAAGAAAAGGCCAGCGCCTCCGGGTTTGGAGGCAAAGGGCTTGAGCGTCTGGACCAGGAAAGAGACCTGGCAAGACGCCGGGAACGGAAACAGTATGGCGAAGAAGGCGTGGAAGACGAAGAAAACGACGACGCGATCGAGGATGGCATCAAATCTACCAGTGCGACACCGAAGCCGTCGACCGCCGCCACCGCCTCTGTCGCCGCCTCCGTCGGACCCTCCCTGGACGGCGAGATTGTGGTTCACAAACGAAAAGCGGGCGATGCCCTTGACAAGGTCAAGCTGGATGCCCTTGATAAGGTCAAGCTGGCAGCCTCGGCCGTCAACAGCCGTCTCAACAAGACGGGTGAGCTCCGATCTGGTGTTCCGATCGACAACAAGGGCCCCGACGCCGGCGCATACCACGCCACGCTCGAGATCAACGACTTTCCCCGTACGTCCCCCCATCTCATAACCATAACAACTGACAGCTACTAACACCGATACAGAGAAAGCACGCTGGGCCGTCACCAACCGCACGAACATCGCCAAGGTGCTGGAAGCCACCGGCACGTCCATCACCACCAAGGGCAGCTTCTACGCCACCGGCAAGTCGCCGCAGCCCGGCCAGGACCCCAAGCTGTACATCCTGGTGGAGGGCGACACCGAGGTTGTCGTTACGAACGCAATGAAGGAGCTCAAGCGGCTGCTGGCCGAGGGCACGGCGGCGGCCGTGGAGAGCGAGAGCCGCGCGCCGGCGAGCTCGCGCTACAGCGTTGTTTGATTAATTACTAATAGGCGGCGGGTGCATGTGAAGTGTTTATGTAGGCGGGGAAGGGGGCGGACAGTGTGGTATATGTTGTATACGTGACTTATTTACAGGGACGTGCTGGTGCAGGCCCATTGAGACAGCGTTCGGGAATGCGGTGGTGGAGGAGTGGTAGATGTGGTAGTGGTAGTGGCGGTGGTAGTAATAGTGGCAGCAGCAGCAGAAAATGCAAAAACATGCAAAGCAAACATAGTATACATACACCAAGTCATCCCGCGTAAACCCCCAGAATCCCGAGAACCCACAGAAGAACCCCCAGAATGAATTCCTACAGAGCCAAAAGTAAACAGCATGCGCCCCTCGTTCCATTACCGCTATCGCTGCAAGTCGTGTCATCGTGTCATCCGTGTCAGTCCCACACCAACGGATTTGCCTGTCCCCCCTTGCCCTTCGCTGCCTCGGCCAAATGCTGGCTTTGAGTCTTCCTCTTCTGGCCGTCCAACTGACTACCCAGCTTGCCCGCTGCAGTTTTAGCATTCCGCGCCTGTGCATGCCACACCACATGTCAGCACTTCCCCCATAAACACAATCACGAGAACTCCCGGGTAGGATAGGGTGGAGTAGATGTACCTCAGCGGCGCGCGCGGCCGCCGCGCGCGGGTCTTCTTCCGCCGTGCTGCCTGCGCCGAGAGTCCGCCCGGGGCCGGTTACTTTCGGAGGCTTGTTGTTGGTGCGCGAGGCGGCGGCGGGGATGCGGGCGGTGCCGTTGTTGGAGGGAGGAGCGGAGCCGAGGACGCGGCCGGGGCCGTGGGAGGGCGGGCTCTCTTTACCGCATAGGGAGCCCATGGTGCGTTACCGTCGATTATTGGCGGGTATGGGAGGTGCGGGGATGGTTGGATAAGGATATAATGGTCGAGGTGGAGGTAGAGGTTCTGGAAGTAATAAGGCTGGAGGTGGTACTGGGGTATGGTGGGATATGGATATGGTGGAGGTGCTGGGATAAGGTGATATGGAGGAGGTGAGGCTGGAGGTGGTGCTGGGGTATGGTGGATATCGTGGGGATATGGAGGTGCGATATGGTGCGGTATGGCAGCGCTGGGCAGGGGACGCGTGGAAGCTCGATGGGGCAGGTCACGGGGCTGGCGCTGGGCCGGGAAGGCTGGGCAAGGCTGGCTGTGGAGGGGATGCGGCGGAGCACGGGGGCGGCGGGCGCGTGCAGCGATTGGAAGAAGGAGGTGTTGTGTTTATGGGATATGCTTCGTGAGATATGATAAGCAGTGGCCGGTGGGTGGTAGTGGTGGTGAGAGACATGTGGGAGATCGCTGCCCGTGCACGCTGGGACGGGGGTTGCGGGTAATGTAAAACATATCGTGGTGGTGGTGCAGGTGTCAAGTCGCGGGACGGGCAGATGCAGGTGTGAGGCTTTGGATTATATGTGAGGATGCTGGGGAATATTAGAGGGAGGGAGGGAGGGGGGGGCGGGGGACATATAATAGATACGGGAGATACGGGTATACGGGGATACGGGGAGCTGCTGGAGGTTACGGGCGGGCGAGGGGCGTGGCAGATCGTACGGACGGGCCGACGGACGGAGGGGGGAGAAGGCAGAGGGAAGAAGGAAGAAGGAAGGGAGGGAGGTTGCAGAAGGCTGCCTGACCTTTGGTGGTGAAGATAAGACGTACATGTGCTTGTAGAGGTGACAGAAGAAAGACTGTAGAAGAACAGCTGAGGCACAAAGCAGCAGCTGTCTTCGTATTCCCAGTTTAAACTGTGATCATCCCGTCTCCTTTATCACGTCTCATGTACTTATCTCGCGAGATTAAGAAGCAGCAGTGCTTTGTTGGTGCCGGCCCAAAGTACCCCAATATTACCTCAAGTATTCGCACCACTACTCAACTGACTTCATGACTGTCTATGATCGCGAATAACCTCATCATCGTCTTCCATCTCTATCTCCATCGCCTGCACATTCTCCCGGCCGGCCAGCACAGATCGTCGCGCGGCCCGGCCGTCTCGTTCCAGCGGTGACAGCGTCATATCACATCTCGTTGCCTTGTGTCGCAACAATTTTGGCGCAGCTTTGGACACCTTGGTGGACACTTTCTGCCAACCCCCACCACGCAGCCCCAAACCTCCGACACCTCCGCCTTGCATTATTTCTGTTCCAGAAAAAAAAACATCACAGCCAGTGTGTTGACTGCCGGAGAGAGCGCCGGATTTTCTTCTCTGTTTTCTTTCTTTCCATTGTGTTTGGCGTTTTGGGTTTGTGGAGCAATGGACAGCGCCGATCAGGTCCCGCACCAGCCTCACGGCCACCGCCACAGCAGCAGCAGCAGCAGCAGCAGCAACCATCTCAGCCTTCTCGGTCATCATCAACCTCTGCAACACAACCACAACTACGACGGCTCCCTCGACCGCCAGGCACCGCACTTTGGCCTCGCCAGCGCACCCGCCGACGACTTCTACGCCCACAGCTCGCTGACGTCGCCCGTCAGCCCGCTCGGCCTGCCCGACTTCGACCTAGCCTACCTCGACAGCGCGCTCGGGCTCCCGTGGCTGCCGTCCTCGCCACCACCACCGCCGCTACCCCCACCAACACAACTACAACCGCCCGCCCATGCCATGCCACCCCCCGCGGTGCCCAAAGACGACTGCGCCTCGTCGTACTGCGACAAGGACGACTGCTCAGACGTGTGCGAGAACGACGACTGCATCAACAACAGCTGCACGGACTGCAACCGCCTGTGCCCCGCCTCCGCCGCCGAGCCGTGCGACCTGAAGGACTGTGGCGATGCGGCGGCAGCGTGTCCGGGCAGCCCGTGTCTGGCCCCGTGCGAACCGTGCGAACCGTGCGAGGCCCCCGCGCACTGCGCCGTGTCGTGCGTCGATGCGTACTGCCACGACGCCGTGTGCCAGCAGCAGGCGTGCGCCGCGCAGGCGTGCGAGGCTGCATCGGCGTGCACCGAGATGGACTGCCAGGACGCCTACCGGTGGTGTCCGGCGGGAACCGGGAGCGGGGACGGCCACGGGTTTGATAACGGGCTGTCGTTCCATATCCACAATGCGAATGCGACCCGCTGGCAGCAGACCGCCGAGTTCCGCCACAACAGAGGCGCGGGGCATTACACCGACATCTCGCCGGGGAGCTTGTCGTTGAAGACGTTCGGTTACCACCAGCCGCAGGCGCAGATGTACGGCGGCCATGGACAGCACATGCCGCAGGTGTTTGCGGATGGCGGCATGATGGGGCGGGGGTGTGCGGCGGACTACGATCCGTCGCCGTCGCCGAAGCGGAGGCGGGTTTCTAATTCTACGCCTGTCGAGACGCCGGAGCACGACGGCGGGTACTCGACTACGCCATCGAGCGTTTCGCCGACACCGCTGCCGGACAATTTACACACGAGTGATATGTCATGTCTCTGGGACGCAGGATGCGAGCAGACGTTTGGAGACAACACGGCATTGCAGGATCACATACGCAAAAGCCACGGCGGCTCGCTGGTGGACAATATATGTCTGTGGGACGGGTGCGGACTGGAGTCCTCGGATCCGACAAGTCTACTAGACCACATCAAGGACTCGCACTCGCTGCACATGGCACACAACTACGTGTGTCTCTGGGAAGGGTGCAGCGCCACGTTTGCTACAGAGGACGAGGCGAATTCGCACTTGCATCTACATATGGCTATCTCAGATAGTTTGTGTCGATGGGACAACTGCAACACGGTGGTGCCGGCGGACGTGGATTTGGTCAAGCACGTGCACAGCGAGCATCTACATCCGCAGCAGAATCATAATATCGCACCCGCTCCACGACGACACATCACGCAGACGCCGTCGGACACGGAGGAGTCCCGGATGTGCGAGTGGCAGGACGTCGACGCGGCAGGAACCACGCACACCTGCGGCCAGGTCTTTGCAACGTCGAACGAGCTCCAGCAGCACGCACGCGACGTGCACATCACGGCGCTGAAGAAGCGCACCGGCTACTACTGTCGCTGGCAGAGCTGCAACCGCCGCGACAAGCCGTTCAGCCAGAAGGGAAAGGTCGAGCGGCATCTGCAGACACACACCGGATGTGAGTGATCCAAACCTACGTTGCACTAAACTCGTGCTGACGCTGTTACTGTAGTCAAGAGCTGCACCTGCGAAGTCTGCGGCAAGGAGTTTTCGGCCCCGCAGGCGCTGCAGCAGCACATCCGAACGCACACCGGCGAGAAGCCGTACAAATGCGACGTGAGCAGTCTCTCCGCCCGTTTTATACAACCCGCTGACTAACGCCCCCAGGTCTGCGGCAAAGAGTTCGCGCAGGGCTCGGCCATGACGATGCACAAGCGCGTTCACACCGGCGAGCGCCCGCTGCAGTGCGACTACCCCGGCTGCGGCAAGCGCTTTTCCGAAAGCAGCAACCTGTCGAAGCACCGGAAAAGTGTGTCTCCCTCCGAGTCCCGCATATATATTACGTTGTTTGTGTTTGTGTGTGTTTTGGGGTAGGCTGACATGACATGTGGTGATGCAGCACACAATCCGGTCGGCCAGCACCGCTGCGGCTTCGCCGGCTGCGACCGGAGCTTCCACCGCCTGGACCAGATGAAGCGCCACCAGAAGACGCACGGCGTGGTCGTCGCGCCGGCGCCCGGGGGCGAGCTGCCCGCGTGAGCGCCCGCGCGCCGCGCCTGCCGCTTCGGAAGGGCTTGGCCGACGGAGATGGCACGACGTCTTGTGACCGGCGAGCCGGCGCTGCCAATGTAATTACGAATTGGGGTGTTGCGAACTGCTGCGACGCCCGCCGGTCAGACAAACGGATCTGGATCTGAATCAAGGCAGGGTGCGAATCGCCGCGAGCCAGAGTGCACAAGCACCGCATATCGGGGAGGAGCGAACGGCGATTCGGGAGCCTGTTATTGTATATGATGCATGTATGTACTATACGGAGTCTGTGACGCTCCCTCGGGCGACCCAAACCACGGTTCCACAGCGGGGGTGGGTGGGTGGGTATTTCTTGCTGTCTGTCTGTCTGTCTGGGTGAATGTATGGATCGATGTATGGATGGAGGGGTGGACAGAAGCGGCGGGTGATATTATATCACATCAGGATCGGGCGAGTGGGGCGCTGTGATTGGGCACCCCGCCGGAGCTGAAACTTGTTCAGCTGGCTTTTGTGTGTGGAGAAGGCTTAGCTTGGCTATACTGGGGAAATGCTGTGTACGGTACTGTACGAGTACGATTGCTATGATGCTATGATGCTATGCTGTGCTATGCTATGATAAATGCTATGATATATGCTATATCCAAAGAATCTCGATGTTGTTTCGTTGCCACTGCTCGCCGTGCAACCCACCATGCATCACCCACTGCCCAGTGTCCACTCACCACTCAGCGCTGCAACCTGCCAACCCCAAACTGCAAAATGAAAAATGAAAACTCGAAATGCAATATGGCATCACCACCCTTCCCCACACTGCACGGTCCCTCCTCCCCATCCCATCCTGTCCCCCTTACTCCCCGGTCCAGTCCCCGCGTCCAGTCCCCGCGTCCAGTCCCAGGTCCAGTCCTACCGAGTCCACCGCAGCCTACCACCCGGACCCACCACCACAACACCACAACACCATAATTGCTTTTCCCCGCCCAGCACCGATGCACCGGCGGGAGGCGATCTGGGGAAAGTCGCGCCGCCGCCCAGCCTGCGCTCGCCTCCCTGACCACCTCCGTGCCACCGTCCTTACTCTACACGGCGGTCGCACGCGCATGGTGGGCGCGCAGTGTGGGCTTTGTCGGCGCGCATTGGACGCAGTGTGGGCTTGGTGGACGCAGTGTGGGCTTGGTGGGCGCAGTGTGGGCATGCATTGGGTTTGTGGGGGTAGCGGCGTGCATCTCCGAGGACGGCGCGGTCCCCGCATTTCGCATTTTCACCCTACCACCCTACCACCGCATACACGCATGCTGGGTGACAGCACAGGAACAGTGAGGGCACAGGGGCATGACGTGGTGGCCTTGGGGGCTTGGGGCTTGGGATGAAGAAGGGAGGGAGAAGAGAGAAGTTAGGAAGCTGCTGGACCTGCCGTGCGCGTATTCGTGCCCCGCAGGCCTGCCGAGTGACGCTGGCGTTGGCGCTGCGCTGTTATGTAACGCCCGCGACCGCGGCCGCGCCGATGCACGCCAGGCACGCAGCGAGCTGCTCATCGCGCTGCTGTAGAGTGCTCTAGCGCGCTGCAGACGATGTTGCCTTTTTCAGAGAGAAGAGCGGAGGATGGTGTCGCGTGTGTGCGCTTACGTAACAGGTTTGGACGGTGGTGGTCAAAGCGCAAGATGTGGTCGTGTGATGTTTAGTTTAGAGAGAGAGAGAGAGGGAGCGGTGTTCGAGTCCTGGACGGTGACAAAGCAGCTACATTCACAGCCACGTGATCCTAACCTCGGGGTGGCATCATATGTCGGCACCCAGGATCGGCACGCACGGGCCAGTGCGTCGCAATATAATAAAGTTTCCCGCACGGCCGGGCACCCGGACCGTTGGGTAGTCTTTGTTCATCACTTCATACTTCGCCGTGCTTAGGTTTGAGGTGAAAACGGTGAACTTTACATAGAGGATGTGCATTCATACAGAGTTGGCCTATTGTACAGTATTATAGAGTAGAGTACATGGAAAATAGCGGCGGATTCTGACACGGGTGCAGTATTTAGAGTACATGTTACTCATGGCAACGGCTGCGGGGAAGGGCGGGGCGGGCACGCAGCTGGTCCCTTGCCGCCTCAAAATCCCGCAAGCCCACCCGTTCCAAATCGGTATTGCTCCTCCCCCTCCTCCCCTCTCCCTCCCTTCATTATCCAAAAATACCCCCATCACAGAGCCCACTATGCGCCGTCCCAAAAATCCTCTCTGCGCCGTCCGTGCCCACCCAAAACCCAAATAACTCCAAAAGCATATATCCCCGCATCATATCATATCATCAGGCCGGCCACCACCAGACTCGCGCCGCACAGCAGCGCCGACAGGATCCCGGGCGAGATCGAGTACGTCAGCGCGCTCTCGGCGTGCGTGTGCACCGAGAAGCGGAACGACGGCGCCGCGGAGGCTAGGTGGTGCGTTAGCAGGGTTGGCGGCGCGGGAGATGGGCGGGATGAGATGGGATGAGATGCGGGATGGGATGGATGGGGGGGGGGGTGGGGGGACTAACTCTGCCGCTTCTCGACGCGGTTGCTGGTGTCGGCCGAGGCGGCGATGGCCAGGGATATGGCGAAGACGAGGAGCAGCAGGAGCGTGATCGGGAGTCGTGGACGGAGCATGGTTTGTGATGTGTGCGTGGTGGACGAAGGCGTGCAGTGGTATCCCGGCTGCGGTCTTTGTTTACTCCTGTGTTCCCGGCGTCGTGGTCGTGGTCGTAGTGTTGTCGATCGTAGTCGTCGTCGTAGTCGCGGGCGTACAGTACAGTTCAAGCAGTGGAGAGAAAGCACAATACTGAAGCAGCGGTGGAGGGGACGACGATGAGCTGGAGCTGGAGCTGGACGTGTAAAGGTGCACGGTTATGTAACAACCTTTCCTCCAGCGCATCACGAGGCCGGTGCGCCGCCAACCAGCTCACCGCGCGCCCTGTGGCTGGACGCTAAATGGCGGGGGCACGGGGCTGCAAGGGGTCGGTCGCGTCATGCGCCAGCTGTCCCTGCATGAGATGAAAGTCTGGGGATTTCTGGGCGTTCCGCAAACAGGACGTGTCACTCGGGTTTGGTCACTGTCTGCCAGCCACTGGAATGTGGCTAGGGAGGCAAAGGGGAGCGTTATGGGAGGACGGTTTGATGACTCAGCTACTTATTAGCAGCTTGTGTTTGCTGAGGTATCGAGTCTGGCTTGGCTAATGAGAGTAGCGCAGGCGCACATTGTTAAGTTGCCAAGCTTTGGATCTTATCCACTCTACAGTATTTACATCCAACTCTGTGTTTGATTCAGAAGATAGTAGTATTCAGATAGCTACAATCTTTGCTTCTGAGTATAATAGCTTCGAAGGACACAGAAACAGCAGCAAAGCTTGCGCACAGAGCTATATTATTTATTGCCAAAGACAATTTTCATAACAAAGAGTTGTAGACGAATATAAGGTCAATATTGTATTCCCCCACGAGTTACTCTACTCTAGATGACTTTAGCACTAACCGGGAATAGCAGTATACTACAATATTTGCTATAATACGTCCTCCAGTCAAGTGTCCATTTAGTATCAAATATGATTCCCCGGCGCTCTTCAGACAATCCTGTTTATTCATGCGCCGCTTTGAGTGCACATTTTATTACAATATATATATAAAAAAGAAGTTATAAAAATCCGTATTACACCTATTTGAAAGACAGCCTAAAGACGGTAGCAATGCATTCTGAGAAGGGACATCCAAACTCCCCATTTTTAATACTGCAGGTGTATAGCGTGGGGGTTGGCCACAATCACATTTGATACCAACTGGTACCCAGGATGCGGAACCAGCACTCACCAACTACTGTATCTTACTCCTTGTGATACCCGCAGACTTTTCCTAGCCGTTTCTCCGTAACTTCCCTGGACATCATGACATGCGTGCGCTGCGGCATTTATCTCTGTCTTCCAACTATTCGGGTTTTCGCCTCCCTTCCTCCAAGGATACTATCGAAAGTGACATAAACATCATGGCCTCTGTGTGCACGTTCTGGCGGACCGTTCGGACCTCGGCTGGCCGTTTCCTTGCTTCTGCCACACGCAGCCGCCAGCCAGCCGCACCCCCGATCGATCTCACCTGTTCGTCTGGTCTTGATCTGGTTTTGAGATGGAGCCGGCGGGAGGAAGCGGAAACGCTCCCGAGACGTGGGCTAGTGAAGCTCCCAGGGTGCGCGTGGGGCCTTGGAGGTGTGCATGGGCATGTTAAAGCCTCACGCGGCGAGTGAGCGAGTGCTGGTTTGTTCAGACTTGGAGCACAGGATGGAGGGACACAAACTGGATCCATGGCCGGCCAACCGCTTCTCCGCCGACGCAGCCCGCCACCCCCGTACCGGTATTACTCCAGTTTTCTTCATGCTCCCCTGCCCTGGAGGTGAGCACAGAACCAGAAATGACCTTGACCCGGTCTCCAATTCCGCGCAAGGTGCTATTTGAATTGGACTTTGAATCAAGTAGTTCGCCATGCCTGTAGCTTACGTGGGATATTTGCCATTGGTGCACCGCGAAATGCAGAATTGACTTTGAGCACATACCGGGGAAGCCAGCCACCTGCAGCCCCGACCGCTGGATGAGCGGCGACGGGGGAGCGCAACACCCATGCATGCAAATACAAGCATTCAAAACGCACGCTTTGCTTATTTATGCGCGCACCATGATCCGCCGAAAAACAAAAACATGCAACCTTGCTTTTGGTTCCCGATACTCCGTATTTGGGCTCGACGGTTGATGAAACGTCGCATACGTACTTTTCCTGTGAGAGTTTTGGAGAGGTCACAGTCCTGAAGCTCCGGAGGGTTGCGTGGGGAATATGGGCTACTTTGGACCCGGGTGCTCATTGGTGGTATATTCCACTCCGGGATACATGCCAAGCCCTGGGGACTTTGACATGGACGTGCGCAGATACTGCCTGCTGGAGCCTGGAGGTAGACATTGTGGTACACACGGTCAGTGTATACATTATTACCTTGTCGAGGCAGTTTCAACACATTCCCATCGAAACAACCAAAAGTTGGAAATAATGAAAAAGTGAAGCATCATCAACCGTATCAAGAAGACCATCAGCTGCCAAATGGTCCCTACACTCCAATCCTGCATCAGTTATTTTTGCCTCACTCTTTTTTACGGGTGAAATTGATGCTACCAGATAACCATGAAGCTATCAGTTCTAATGCCGATGAAATGTTTGGATTTGTTGAATTGTTGACTGAGCTACGGCGTTTTGTCGTAGTGTGACGGGCCGTGACTTATCTAGATCGCGCATCTATTTGTGGTTCGATCACGTGCGATAAACGACTTTGCTAGCTCGTAGGGTGAAGATTGGTGATCCCAGCCGGGAGGACACCCGTTGCCCCGCACTTACTTCAGGTCCCACTTTTGATTCATCTGATGTTTCCTTGTCCAGGCCATAACCAACACTTGCCCACCGATCATACATTATATCGAGCTTGAGCCATTGCAAGAACTGACGCGAAAGTCGCTCACATCTGCTGTTGGGAGTCTGTCCACCTGCTCTGCGTATTTTATGGTAGTACAGCCAATATACGGGGTATGTGTGTTGCATTGGTGCAGACTAATGCAAAATAAACATCAGCTGGTGAATCATGGGACAAAACCAACCCGAATGATATTTTCATCTTTGGGGGCACGTTTTTCCGTTTATTTTGGACAGTTGTTCCGCTTTTCCGCGTACCCGGACCAACCTGTGTGTGCCACCCGTCGGTGTACCAAAAATCCTAAGAAAGGACATGGCCGACAGACTAGGACCAAGGGTCTAAATAGTACTGGCTGCTAGCGTAAAGGTGTAATACTTTGTACGGAGTACTCCACCTTTAAGGCTTGAGCGGACGCTTGTACTCTACTCCGTACACTACTCCGTACGTGTTTTTCCCCGCTTACGCTGTAGAAAAGAGATGATCGTTGCAAAGTATGAAAACACCGGTTTTTATGTTCATGCTCATTTTACTGCAGTGTACGTCAAAAACTTCTAGTGCTAAGCTATGTATAAAACATGTACTTTTTCTTGGCTAGAAAAGTCTCGACATTCAGCAAGAACAAATTACTCATTGATGTAACATTGGTTGCAACGAGGTATTAGAGATAAAATTGTACATGAATGGCGCAATGAAAACATCAATTAGCTAGCGGCTATCTGGGGTTGCTGACGGAAAAGCACAATCTCAGACTGCTTGAAGTACCGCCTCGCGTCTACACCCCACATGTCGTGTCAGCAAACTCATAACTTCCCTGCTTAAGACAAACGGTTTGAGATAGTGAGATGTACCTTCATCGATCAAGACCAGACTCAAATAGTATCGGGTCGAATACTTCTTGTTTACCTCGCGGAATGTCGGAGTGAGGTCAAACCCACCTAGGAACAGTCGGATTGGGATTGTCTCGCCTATCGAAGGAGCACTGGTGTCAGGGCGGCCATAAAACCAGATGTCTGTTACCTATACCTCTCGATGGAGATCCATCCATTATCTACTTAAGAAATTAGAAGCTAATCTCCTATGTATCACCAAATTGAGAAAAACTATACCTCAAATCGAACCAGGGTTTCACTTTCATTGTATTGATTAGGCGGCGTTCCGGTAGTTTCCCGGCGAATTATCGACAACTCCATGTGCTTGATCTTCAGTCGTACAAGTAGGAAATATATGCGCCCAACAATTACATCTTTGAGGTGATATTTGGACTTTGAATATTCAAATTCGATATGAAGACAATCCTCAATTCCGACGTCCATCTTTATAGAGCTATTACTCTCTGGAGGGATTCGATAGGAGTAAACCCATATATCCTTCTCGCGAATGACATCTGCCATTCGTCGCGAAACTGTTACTCGGACAAAATAACGGAGCTTGACATTGATGCCATTATACGATTCATATTGCTTCTCAACATTCTTAAATTCAAAATCGTAGGTTTGGGGATGCTGCAAATCCCCTGGCGCAGCTAGCTCTTGCCCAAGCGATAGAAATTCGTAATGGTTCCCGCGATCAAAGAACATCTCTGAAACACCGTGGATCCAGATTTCAGCAATCAAAATCCAAATTTATGACTTGAAAAGCTCTCCAACCTATTGTCCCAATAAATTGCACCTTTATACCAGTATGCTCTAATCGTTTTCCATCCTTGGGCCGGATTGTGACAGCTCCTTTCACGCTTTCTCCGTCCATATAAAGTGGGCATTTTTCTTTCCTAGTTTTGTCCAACTTCACATCAATCATCTGCCGATTGTCGTCATTGTCTTCTAGACGGATATCGATGTCCAGGGGAGTTGAAAAGAAGTTCATGTTGTGATATGGGTCTGAGATAGGAGGTGTGGTACAATCAACATATGACTGATGAGGCTGAATCGAGCCACCGGGTAAATAGTGGGCTATTACGAGTACATTGCTGACCAAGTATTCACACATTGAGCTTAGTCATGACTCTGGATAAGATTCTACAGATTGGGACACCAGTGGCTAAAAATGTACACTAGCGTTCACATGTCTTTTGAGAATTAGATGCTGACCCTGTGGCATCATCGTCAAATAGCTTATTGAACACCACCGTATAAAATTCTATGGTACACTTGGATAAGCAACTGCATGTCTGAGATTAAGGCCATCTACTAATTTAACTCTTGCTGTGGTTGTTGTAGACTCAACGTCGAATCACTAATTCGAGCGTAAATGAGTCTAAAAATAAATCATGGCAATTTGCCGTATATATACGTACATGTACTGCAGTACTAGCTAGGGGTATTTATAAGGCACCCTACCTAAAATAATTATCTTACGACCACGTAGGATATGGTTTCCCACGTAGTAAATTCGAAAATCACCATCTGCAAAAATATACCAAACAGTAAATCAACCGAATACACAAATTTTACTAGATACAGTGATATATTGTTTTCTCCGTGGATCTCTAGCTAATCAGCTTACACTGTATCTCTGATTCCGCTTGACATATGAAGATACGGGTAAAGAGCTAAGATATGAACAGGATGGTCCTAACATGCGTATCATAGAGATTGACACAAGGTGAAGCATGGTTGATATATGCATAGAAGATAATACTACGTAAGCATGAGATTCGGTACATTACATTACACTTTAGATCATGTGAAACATAAATGTAAGATTATTGTACCTGCTGAAAAATCTATTCCAACGGTGCTGGAACTGCACGCGCGCCGGTCTTATTCTTGGATTCAACGAATCGAATAACAATACAATTTTCTGTGCGAAGGTGCGCGCGCACAGAAGAAACAAAGCCATTAATTTTGAACCTGTTGTAATGATATGCGGTCCGATGTAGAAGCTCTGATTTCCAATTGCAAAGCCGTGCGGGTGTTGTTGTGTCTTCGAGTCTTTCTGATTATGTAATACGTTATTATTAGTGTTGTATCGATTTGTGCATATCAGTCGTGCGCTTTCTTGTTAGTATCTCGAACGTATATGGTGGCACACACAGGTTCAATGCTACAGCTGCTCGGACTATAATCAAACTCTGGAAGGGGCTTGCATGTCGTTCCAGTGGGTTACACGAAAAAATATGCACCCCAGCTTTCAACAGCGGAAAGGTATGGGTGGTCTCCCGAGAACGAATAGAAAGGGATGTCGATGTTCTTTATTGTCTACTGATGGCCTATCAGACTTCATCGGTAACTAATTACATCCTTGTACGCGGGTATCCGTACGTTGTGGGGACTTTACAAATCGCGCTGTTGCAGCTGTGACGGCGTCGACCTAGGACTAGGTTATCGCCAAAAAATACCAAAAGCGAATAACGATGACTCCGTTACTTGCCAAATTAGATCGTCAAAGACCTAATAGCCCTCGTAATTTTTTCCCCGTCCTTTTGCTTTTTAACCCGCACCCCCACCACAATCAAGACCATGAGCTTACTAATGTATCGATAGCCTCAAGCCATTAGCTATCCCGGAATTAACTCTATGGAATGATATACCATGATACTAAATCCAGACTATGTAGAATATTGAGGATTTGAATGGTGAAGACTCTCTGTATGTAATGACCACGTCTCGGACGGGTCAATGGGTACTAGGTGTCAGGTTGCAAGAACAAGGCCGAGACTGGTCTAAGGGTAGAGGCAAGAGAGGGTTGTCGGGGCCACCGTCAGGGAGGAGGAGAAGTGCGGGTAAGAGTAGTTTGTATTCTTAAGTTATAGGTAGATACAAGAGACAAGTTGTTGCGTAAAGAAGAAACAACAAGAGAGGACAGAGACTGTCCTTAAATACAAAACATGCGTTACACAAAAGACTAAAGACATGAGTCACATAGAAGGCCGTAGAAACGGCCGGAACAATATAGAAGACAAGTTACAAATCAACAAAGCAATAGAACATAATAGAAGACAATGGAAACAAGTGGTAAGCATTGCGCAGCCTCAAGTGACTAATGTCACTTGAGGATTCCGTGAGTTACTAGAACGTTCCGTGCAAGGTGGCTGTGCGTGGCAACAGGGATGCAAGCTGTTGGTACACGAGGCTTACCAAGTGGAAGGCAAGGCTGAGGCAAGGCAGACGAGGTAGCATAGGAAGGCGAACAGCAGCTGGAACTGCTGTTGAGTCAAGGTCAGGTGTACGTGAATCCATTGAGGCTGGTAGCGGTGCTGGTGCCGGTAGTGGACGGGGGCTGGAGGTTCTTGGTTCAGGTAGAAGCCGGGTTGGTTCATGACATTAGCCCTCCCTCTAGGGATGAGCTCCTGCGAATTGCTCGAGGTAGGTTCTGGTTCGTCGTTGATAACAATCGGATCGTACCAGGTTCCGCTCATAGCTAAGGGTCTGGGAGATTTGCAGGACGGGGTTTCTGAGGGTAACTGTTGTGAAAACGTCTTACGACAGCGGGAGCGTTTTCAAGGTCGCTTGCAGGTTGCCAGGTGAGGTTTTCGTATCCAACCCAACCTACGAGGTACTGAAGTTTTTGACGGATGATCTTAGAATCAAGTATTTCGTCAACTTCCCATTCGAGATCGTCGTTGACAATAATCGGAGGTGGAGGAGGTTGCGCTTGTCCAACAAGTGGGTCTTTAGCAACAGGTTCAAGAAGTGATACGTGGAAGACGGGATGGACTTTCATGGTGGGTGGGAGTTCCAGCTTATAAGCATGACTGGAAACCTTCTGGGCGATTCGAAATTTTCCCAGGCGCTTAAAGTCCAACTTGTTGGATGGTCGGGTTGTCTGGATATGTCTTCTCAGTAGCCAGACTTCATCGCCGATCTTGTATGCAGGGGGTGGCAAGCGGTGTCGATCGGCTTGTTCTGCATGAGCTGATTGGGACCACGTAATCTCAGCGCGCAAGTGTTGGTCCAGAAGGGAAAGTTTTTCCGAATAATCCGTCAAAACTTCAGGGGTTGGTTGCGGCGCTGAGGGGTTTGCAAGGATCTCGTATCGGGGTTGTTGGCCGTATACAGCAAAGAATGGCGTGATTCCTGTAGTCGCAGACAAGGTATTGTTGTATGCAAATTCAGCCATACTGATAAGCTCTGACCAGTTGTCCTGCTGGTAATTGCAGTATCCGCGGAGGTATTGTTCCAGGATTGCATTGACTCTCTCGGTTTGGCCATCGGTCTGCGGGTGAAAGCTCGTTGACAGATTTTGTTTCAGGTTCAATAGTTTGCATAGGTGCCGTGAGAATTCCGAGGTGAATTGTGTTCCGCGATCGCTCACTATTGAGTCGGGTAGTCCGTGGAGTCTGAATACGTTGTCCATGTATAATCTGGCAAGTGTTACCGAGTCGCAAGTCGTAGTAGTTGGAATATAGTGAGCCATCTTGGATAACCGATCTACCACGACAAGTATTGCGTCAAATCCGTTGGAGACAGGTAGACCAGTAATGAAGTCCATTGATACGGAACTCCATCTACGGATTGGAACTTGTAATGGTTTGAGCAGGCCATAGGGTGCGTGGCGTGCGGGTTTGATCCTCATGCATGTATCGCAGTTCTGAACATATCGGGCAATTGTCTGGCGCATCTTTGGCCACCAATAGTTTCGGCATACCAGTTCGTACGTCGATGCTCTTCCAGGGTGGCCGGCAGCAGGGTGATCGTGACAGGACTGGAGGACTTTGGCTTGCAATGATTCGTTGTCAGGAACATACAGCAAGTTGTGTATGTATAGGAGACCGTCCTTGTAGCTGCATTCGCCAAGTGGGACTGAAGGGTGCTTGGTGTCAGAGTCCTCTAATGCCAGAACAATCAATTTTGCTAGGCTGTCCGATGGAAGCAGTTCTCGGATCTCGTTATTGAAGGTAATGCAAGTTGCAGACAGTGAGTAATCAGAGAACTTGGATGAAGGGATGAGTGCGCGAATAGGTCTGCTACGTTCATCCCCCTCTTCAGGCAGGTCTCCAGACCTTCGTGTCAAGGCGTCGGCTTTTCCGTTCTTTTCGCCAGGCCGGAATACGATGACAAAATCGTATTGGGCTAATTCGCCTTGCCTGTCGTCGGTTCAACAAGGTTTTTGTCTTGAATGATTCAAGGTTGTGGTGGTCGGTGTATATGTTGAACGGTCGTGGCAATGCGTGTAAATACATATGCCATTTTCCTAAACATACCACAATAGCAAGCAGTTCTTTATCCCCGATGCCGTAATTGCACTCGGCCGGGGATATTTTTTCTGACAAGAATGCAACAGGGTGAAGAACTGTCTTACCATTTTCGGGAACTTTCTGGGATAAGATACCTGAGACAACGTAGTCTGACGCATCGGTTTCAAGGATTGTTTCGAGGGTAGGGTCAAAGTGGCGTAGCACTGGTGCTGTAGTAAACGATAGTTTTAACTTCTGGAAGACTTCTTCGCATTGTTGTGACCATTCGAAGGGTGTGTCTTTTTGCAGTAGCTTGAAGAAAGGTTGGCAGATCCTTGAGTATCCGTTGATAAATCGCCGATAGAAGTTTGCAAAACCTAGGAAACATTGTATGTCCTTGACAGACTTCGGCGTTTCCCATTCTAGAACTGCTTTGACCTTTTCCGGGTCCATTTCTATTCCGTTGGAAGAGATAACAAATCCAAGAAAGGTTGTCTTCGGTACTGTGAATTCACATTTCTCAGGCTTGACAAACATACCGGTTTCTGATAACTTGGTGAGGACCTTTCGAACTTGTTCTTGGTGATCTGTGAGATTCTTGGAGTATATCAGAATGTCGTCCAGGTATACAACGCAGAAGACGTCTAGGTATTCCCGTAGGGTATCATTGACGAATCGCTGGCAGGTTGCAGGTGCATTGGTAAGACCAAAGGGCATAACAAGGAACTCAAACAGGCCGTAACGGGTTCGAAATGCTGTTTTCCATTCGTCGCCTTCTTTAATCCGTATGAGATTGAAAGCTGATCTCAAGTCTCGGCGTGTAAAGTATTGAGCTCCTCGAATTTGGTTCAATGTTTCTTCGATTCTGGGCAGCGGGTATCTATCTTTGAAAGTAATGTCGTTCAACATCAGGAAAAAATCCGTCTCCTTATTAGTCGTCCGGACGACTTGGGCGACTTGGGCGACTTGGGCGACTGCGGAGCATATCGAACAAAAATGCCCGCGTAGCGAAGTGGGTTGCAGGGGCAGTGCTCCCGTGAACAGGCCTGCAGGCCGGACTCGTCAGCAAACCCATGTTGAGTCAACAACTCGCCCCTGAACTAGCCTGCGCGCGGACCTTGTCAGCGACAACACTCGCTTGCCGACTATTTACAGGGAGAGGTCTAAACACCAGCATCTATCCGTCAAGTTCACGGTCTGTGCAGCGTAATCACCGAAGATGCTCGCACTGCGGGCTGCTTTATGGAAGATGACTGCGCGCGGGCTGCTTCATGGAAGATATCCGCAGTTTGGATGGCTTTATGGAAGAGATCCGCAGTTCGGATGGATTTCTGATTTATTCACAGCGGCTATTCGCGCTTGCGCGCCTAGAGAGAAATGATAGGTTTAATCGAGGGTTTTATTATGCTATCTATGACTATATGCTATCTATGACTATATGCTATCTATGACTATATACGCGATATTCACGGTATTCACGGTGCTAATGACCGTCAGATCGGCTGGCCAGCGACGGATCGTCGACTCTTTAAGGGTTCGACGCTTTATTATGGAATGCTGCTTTGACATAGGATTAGCAGATAATCTAAGGATTCGACGGATATCTATACAACGCTGCTTTGTCGACAGATCGTCGAATCTTTAAGGATTCGAAGGTTTTATGGAACGCTGCTTTGTCGACAGATCGTCGAATCTTTAAGGATTCGACGCTTTTGTATGGAATGCTGCTTTGACATAGGATTAGCCGATAGTCTAAGGATTCGTCGGATCTTATAGGATTCGACGCTTTATTATGGAATGCTGCTTTGAAATAGGATTAGCAGATAATCTAAGGATTCGACGGATATCTATACAACGCTGCTTTGTCGACAGATCGTCGAATCTTTAAGGATTTGAAGGTTTTATGGAACGCTGCTTTGTCGACAGATCGTCGAATCTTTAAGGATTCGACGCTTTTGTATGGAATGCTGCTTTGACATAGGATTAGCCGATGGTCTAAGGATTCGTCGGATCTTATAGGATTCGAACCTTTCTTATGGTATGCTGCTTTGTCGACGGATCGTCGATCCTTTAAGGATTCGACGCTTTTGTATGGAATGCTGCTTTGACATAGGATTAGCCGATAGTCTAAGGATTCGTCGGATCTTATAGGATTCGAACCTTTCTTATGGTATGCTGCTTAGTCGACGGATCGTCGATCCTTTAAGGATTCGACGCTTTTTTATGGAACGCTGCTTTGTCGACGGATCGTCGATCCTTTAAGGATTCGAACCTTTCTTATAGTATGCTGCTTTGTCGACGGATCGTCGATCCTTTAAGGATTCGAACCTTTCTTATAGTATGCTGCTTTGTCGACGGATCGTCGATCCTTTAAGGATTCGACGCTTTTTTGTGGAACGCTGCTTTGTCGACGGATTCATCGCGAATGTGCTTGATCCCAGCAGTATGAGCTGTATTCATAGTCAGTATATATGGTCATGATAAGGGGGCTGCAGCAGAGAATACCGGTATTTGCAGCCAGATGTCGGTCGCGATCGTGCTGGGGAGCTTCATTGTGAAGGTTCGAATTCGCGTTGTTTGATTGTATCCAGGTCTAGAACTGTAAAGATCAATTATTAAACAGTAATCTGAGGGTGTTGAACTCACCTTCGAAAAGTTTGGACACAATGTTCGGGTGGTGTTGTGTGGTCGGCAGCTGTATTTCGACCAAAGTTCAAAACTGCAAAGACAAACATTGTAAAGTTTGCGAAAACTGACATGTTCTCACAAATACACTCGTTTAGCTGCAATCTACGCAGCAAACCACTCCTGCGCGGCGACCTCCGTGACACAAAACATGACTCGGCGGCGTTCTTGGCGCTGCTTTGACCCCATTGCAGGGGACGCACACAGTGGAAATGAGCAAAGGAAATTGCGGTGAAAACTCTGCACGCTAATAGTAACACCGCCCGAGCCGTCTGCCCCTGAGTTTTGGAGGGTAGTTCAATGCCCCCATTGCTTTGTTCAAGTTTTTTCGCTCTAAGTTCGACAACTCTGCTGAGGTGAACACCACAAATGCCGACCTGCACACCGACGCTCGCCAGCACGATCGCGACTGACAACTCGCCATAAACACCAGTATTCTCTGCTAAAGCCACCTTATCATGACCATATATACTCACTATGAATATAGGTCATACTGGCATTGTATAGGTTTCCGTCACCGGCCAGCCGATCTGACGTTCATCAGCACCGTCAATCCGGTGAATATCGCGACCAAGCAGCGTTCTATAGATATCCGTCTAATCGTCAGATTATCTGCTAATCCTATGTCAAAGCAGCATTCCATAATAAAGCGTCGAATCCTTAAAGGATCGACGATCCGTCGACAAAGCAGCGTTCCATAAAAAAGCGTCGAATCCTTAAAGATTGAGTCCACGATCCGTCGACAAAGCAGCGTTCTATAGATATCCGTCGAATCGTCAGATTATCTGCTAATCCTATGTCAAAGCAGCATTCCATAATAAAGCGTCGAATCCTTAAAGGATCGACGATCCGTCGACAAAGCAGCGTTCCATAAAAAAGCGTCGAATCCTTAAAGATTCGACGATCCGTCGACAAAGCAGCGTTCCATAAAAAAGCGTCGAATCCTTAAAGATTCGACGATCCGTCGACAAAGCAGCGTTCCACAAAAAAGCGTCGAATCCTTAAAGATTCGACGATCTACGACAAAGCAGCAATCCATAATGAAAGGCCGAATCCTTAAAGATCCGTCGAATCCTTAGATTATCGGCCAATCCTCTGTCAAAGCAGCGAATCCATAATAAAAGGCCGAATCCTATAAGATCCGGCGACAAAGCAGCGTTCATCTGACGCACCGTCGCTGGCCAGCCGATCTGACGGTCATTAGCACCGTCAATCCGGTGAATATCGCGTATGTAGTGTATATAGTCATAGATAGCATAATAAAACCCTCGATTAAAGAAACTTTCTCCATATGTGCGATGAATGAATGAACCGGCGATGAATGATCAAACCTGCGATGCATGACTAAACCGGCGATGAATGACCAAACCGGCGAAAAACCATAAAACCAGTGACTATGACCGTACATACGGCCTGACATAGGATCGCCACTTCACAGGCGTACCATGCACTGCTGCTATATCGAGGGCGACCTGTCATGTGTGGCAACCTTACGCTGCGATACGGGGAGTGTAGGAGCCTTCGCTAAAGCGTCGCAACCGTTGCACCCTTATATTAGATCCTGGCAACGGTTGCTCCCGTACAGAAGACCCTGGCGACACAAGCGACTCAGGCGACAAATAAAGTGGAACGGTCCGTACCTAAGACGGCCGATCTTAAATAAGGCAGGATTTTTTCCTGATGAAGGCTCGATAGTCGACACAAAGACGTAGTGTGCCGTCTTTCTTTTTGACAAACAGTATGGGAGAAGCGCTGGAGGAGGAACTAGGGCGGATGAAGCCTTTGGCAAGGTTTTCATCAAGCCATAGTCGTACTTCCTTGAGTTCTGAATCAGACATAGAGTACATCCGACCTAGAGGTGGTTTCGAGCCGGGGAGCAAGGGAATTTTGTGGTCCACATAACGGTGTGGAGGAAGTGCTTCAGCTTCTTTCTTCGAGAACAGAGGCAGAAAGTCATGGTATTCGGGAGGCACTAGGTCTTCTGTCTTCTTTGTCGTCTTTGAGTCTTCAGAGGCTGCGACTAGAACACAGATTCGGTTTTCTGGGTCTTGGAGTGCTAGTTTCATTGCAGCCCTAGAAATAACTGCAATCTTATGGGCCGTTGGTGCTGGTAGTGTACTCTGGATGGGTTTGGGTCGTACAGGAAGGCAGTGGGCCTGGCAATAACCACTTTTGAATGTGATAGAGTTTGCTTTCCAGTCAATGTCGGGGTTGTGTTTTCGAAGCCAGGTTCGACCAACAATTAGGTTCCATCCAGCCAGTTTGGTAACTTGGAAGGTTAATACTTCTTCATGTTGGTCCACGGAGAGTTTCAAGGTACAGGTATGAGTTATTTGTCCGGCAGCAGATGGGCGTCCATCTACTACAAGCAATTCCTCTGGTCTAGGTTTTGTTTCAAGGTTCAGGTTCAAGGATAATGCAAAGTCAAGGTCGATGAATTGTGATGTGGCTCCACAATCAATCATACAAGTTCCAGATAAAGTATCATTAAGAGAAACGTTAAAACACATAGGGGATCCCGATCCTAAGTCTCCTGAAAAGGAAACAGAGGATATAGATAAAGCAGAGGCAAAGTGGCGGCAGGACTTGGTAGTCCTTTCGTTTTTGGTATTTGAAGAGGTTTTTGTAGAAGATAAAACAACAGGTGGTAAAACATCAAAACGATTAACAGATTTAAAGGAAACAGAGGGTTTGCAAGGAGAGAAGTCACCAGGTTGCATCCTGGCTTTCTTTGAAGGGACTTCATTCTTCAAAGAGTGCTTTAGGTTTTCGCCGGTTCTGCGAGGTGTTGTATAGCACCGTCGCAGGAGGGGCAGCGGCCACAGAAGATTCCTCTACTGCGTTGACAGAAGGTTTTTTATGGGGGCAGGCCGCGCTTGCAAAGTAGCCTTGATTGCCACAGTACAGGCAGAGGCCGTTGGCTCTGCGCCTATCTTTTTCCTTCTGGTCCAGTGGGCCACGTCTTTTGGCAACAAAGGTTCTGGCTGCTGAGAGGTCCATGGGGCCAGAATGTGTGCCGGCTGCGGTTGTCAAAGGGGCCGGAGTTGCAGACTTGGAGTTGCTGCTTGATGGATTGCCATCGGAAGTCTTGTGCACAGACCGGATGTTGTTATCCAGAGTGATGCATAGACTGACGAAGGCGTCAAAGGTGTCTGGTGGTGTTGCATTGTGGGCGAGGCCGAGCTGAACTCGGGAGTTCAGGCCGCGCTTGAAGAATGAGATCAGGCTCCTTTGATCTAGGGTAAGAGCCGATGCATATGTGACAAATTCGGCATGATAGGTAGAGCAATCCTTGGAACCTTGCCGTAGTTCCATAAGCTTGCGTTCTGCGGTGGCGCGAGCGTCTGGGTCATCAAAGGCAGCTTTCAATCCCGTGATCAATTGCTCATAGGAAGCAAAGCTGATGTGTCCTGAGGTTTCGTCGATGTGGGGTGCAAACCAGTTGGCAGCTCGATCGGTCAGGTAGGAGGCGGTGTAGGCGATCTTGGCATGATCGCTAGCATAGGTAACAGGGTCCGAAGCAAATACCAACCGGAGTGAGTTGACAAAGGTTTTGTATTTGTGGCGATCGCCATCAAAGGCTTCAGGGGAATTGATCTTCGGGACGCGTTGGTGGGGTTGAGGGGCCGGAGCAGCAGGCTGAGCGGCTCGGAGCCGTAGGTTGTGCCATATTGGTAGCCGTTTATGAATAACCAGTACAGGACTTGAGTGGCAAAGTTGGCTTCTTTGGTATCCGAGATAGTTGGGACAGTGGGTTGACCCACTGTACCAGTTGTGCCGCAATTAATTCCTGTTAAATGTGCCTGCTGGCACGCTGTGATTTGGTCTGTTGTGAGTTCCGGGGGTGTTGGAACCGCAGCAACCGGGGTAGGGTCATGGTTTTTAATCATCCAGATATGGGCATGTTCCCAGGTGCCGGATGTGGGGTCTTGGGATCCAGAGGGTGTAGACGACATGGTAACAGGAGGTGGCGGCGACAGTTATGTCGACGCAACAAAGTGTAATGACCACGTCTCGGACGGGTCAATGGGTACCAGGTGTCAGGTTGCAAGAACAAGGCCGAGGCTGGTCTAAGGGTAGAGGCAGGAGAGGGCTGTCGGGGCCACCGTCAGGGAGGAGGAGAAGTGCGGGTAAGAGTAGTTTGTATTCTTAAGTTATAGGTAGATACAAGAGACAAGTTGTTGCGTAAAGAAGAAACAACAAGAGAGGACAGAGACTGTCCTTAAATACAAAACATGCGTTACACAAAAGACTAAACACATGAGTCACATAGAAGGCCGTAGAAACGGCCGGAACAATATAGAAGACAAGTTACAAATCAACAAAGCAATAGAACATAATAGAAGACAATGGAAACAAGTGGTAAGCATTGCGCAGCCTCAAGTGACTAATGTCACTTGAGGATTCCGTGAGTTACTAGAACGTTCCGTGCAAGGTGGCTGTGCGTGGCAACAGGGATGCAAGCTGTTGGTACACGAGGCTTACCAAGTGGAAGGCAAGGCTGAGGCAAGGCAGACGAGGTAGCATAGGAAGGCGAACAGCAGCTGGAACTGCTGTTGAGTCAAGGTCAGGTGTACGTGAATCCATTGAGGCTGGTAGCGGTGCTGGTGCCGGTAGTGGACGGGGGCTGGAGGTTCTTGGTTCAGGTAGAAGCCGGGTTGGTTCATGACACTATAGCTGTTTATCTGACTGATCAATTTTCAATTGATACAGTTACCCGAGCAACAGCAATAGAAAACATAGACATGCTGGTGAATTTTTTGTCTATTAAGTTAAAAGTTTTGGGATCTGGCTAATCAGCTTGAGTTATCTGCTGACAATTTGTGACGTTGACAATAGTTCCAATCTGGAAATTTTGTGTTATTTTGTAGCCCGTCAATTTCCATGAACACTGGTATGCTTTGGTTGAAAAAGTTCAGCAACATGTAATGATTTTCACTACGTCACCAGATGACTTTTGATTTGTGGATAACGTTATCTGTATTTATGTCATGGATCAAGCAGTTCCGTTTGAATTGCGGTCCGGTTTACTATATTATCATATTTGGCACTTGTTAGCATGGACTATATACTAGGTATAAATTCAAAGTAGAATTTGGAAAATACCTAAGATAAAAACTGTATGTTGAGTAATTTAGAGTCGTTATACTTACTAGCATCGAACAATATTTTTTAGTGGCAAACTCACATTCTTTGTTGTGAAGAATAAATCGTCTGATTGTGATCTGTAATATTTGTGATGCTAAAATTATGTTATGATTATTCTTGCAATTTTGGTGGTATAAGATTTATGCTTTATAGGCCAACGAACTATAGATGACGTTTTTAAACGTTATGAGTAACAAAATATTTTTACCTGACAGAATATGACATATATCTGGCAATTGTTGTTAATTTTGTGGCCATAAACTTAATAACCTGTCAATAAACAGTTGAAGGAAGGTGAACCCTATAAAATTTAAAGATTGCTTTAATCGTAACCAGCACTTCTCGACATCGTACGCCTGCCTGAAACACAAATTGCAGCTAGAAGTATTGGCCCTACTCATGGATATAATAGTGCAGTTGGCAATTACGAAGTTGCCAGATTGAGTAGTATACTATAAAATACAAGGTAATGTTCAGACTGGGTAACAATAAATATAGGTAAATATGAAAAATGTGTTTTTTTGCGTGTGACCCCTCTATATGGTTTTGAAGTAGAGGGCTAATGCCCTAAAGTGTTGTACATATAGAAGCGTAACGATACGGGCTTACAAAGTATAGTATCACCATACGCACCAGACATCAAGCGCGATCCCCTACAGTTATTTAAATTGCAATTTCTGGTGATAGATTATCTCATACATTGCGGGCCAATGTGTATGATTGATATCGCTTCCGAAATTCTCCTGTAGCATGCAGCAAACATCAAGTAAACTACTCTCTGATAAAGGTATCTTGTTTTACAAAGACTAAATTGTATGTTTTCTACCTTAAGGGGTCATAGTATTTCCAGAATTTATCTACCATTACAAATAGAATTTTAGTGATGCAAGACTTCATATATTGTCGTTCAAAATCTTTTGTTAATAATACTTCCAGACATCTCTTATAACAAACACACATGTTTCACGCACTACTCAGATATGTTACTCCGAATCATCAATGCTATAATATGATTCATCATTAAGCGAGCACGCGGTTGTGACTTTACATGGAATTTTGCCTACCAAAATCACCACCATAGTCCAGTACTTGACCCAACCAATAGCTTTCCAAATTGATAAATGAAATAGAGTAAACGTTTCCACTATATATATCTTTCAGCTTATATTCTTTTTCAAGAGAAATCACTTGCGGTACTATACAACTTCCTTCAATCGTACAGTACTCATATATTGTTGCGCATGCCTAATTATACATACAAACATCAATCTTAAGTTAACTGCAACCATACAAAGAAATGTAGTGTGACTAATTATAATACAATATTATATCAAGGCGATATATTACTATCAATTATACTAAATTAATACAAAATATTCCTACTTGATTGATTTTTGGGTCTTCTTGAATAAATTGTCTTGCTGATTGTAGAATCTGTTCAAGCTTGGTGCGGATGATGAATGAGAAATTTTGATATCATTTTCAGCAAAAATCAATGTGTTTGAGAAATATACTATATTATATATGTGCATCACATAGAATAGTGTCACAGACTGAATATTGTTGGGAGAAAACACTTCACATGCAGGATCCTGTAGCATATGTGTAAAGTTTATCAAGTTTCATTCTTATCATGCACATAATCGTTCCCGTATATTAGCAATTTACATAGTAACTTTTATATTATACATAAGCCTGTATTGACAAAATATGATCATGCAGAGACAATATTTCATGCTGACAAAACATTATTTCAAACATCACAGTCAGTCCTGAGGCATGAAAATGTGTTTGTTTTACTGGACAGCGAGAAACGTGTTTGGTATCGGTGTTAAGAAACAGTAACCTCACATCAATAGTACTACCAGAGTATTATATTTTATCACTGTTCTAAACAATTCAATATTAGAAAGATGGTGTATAAGCTCATCATTTGTTTCCACTCCATGCTGCATATCAGTTGGTTCAAAGAGAATCATGAGTGCTGACTCCGAATGCATCCTTGCATCGTGTATTTTACTGTCAAACCATCGGCGGATCTCCGGGAAGCTCCAGATCCACAATTCTCCCACGGCTCGGGGTTGCGCTGGGCTGGGACACAAGTTATCCCTACCAACCGTCACCTCTTCTGGTTAGCCTCTCTATCATAATGAGCGCCGAAACGTTCATCGTCATCTCTGCGCTCTGCAAGGCTCAAGCATCAATCCCCCCCACGTCGCCAGTAGCTCAAATCCTCATCCCACGCATCCCAATGAAGTTTTTTTTCTTCATCCGGGACCCGCCTGATCGGCTCTGCCACTCACATTGCTTCCCGCTTTCAGCGAGCTATTATTTTGCTTGTTGGGTCATTCCTACCTTTGTATGCATACTATGGTAGGCAGTTAACCTGTGGTAGAGCATGTTCGTTTAGCTTCCATCTTAAGCTAAACAGGCTTCATCTATACTCAGTGTACCTGCGAGTCCCAAACTTTGACCTTAATTGACCTTGAAGAGGGCTTGTGGGGGGTCCTCCATTATGCAGAAGCTGAGACATCTCGCCGGAGCTAGTGTGATGTTGGAGATCTGATTCTGGAAGTTTTTTCCGTCTGAAATTCTGTTGCCCTCGTGACATTTCTTCAATTGAGACAAGGTAGCAGCTATATCTCATGAAGTAGCTATTACTTAAAAGCTGATCAACCATCCAGAAATGGACTTCAAAAGATCATTTCAACGTCTTGAAAACCATTGCCCTTCCCAATTCCTACATTACAGTCATATTGCTTGCTTTTGAAAGCAGTCTTTCTTTCCATTTGAACTACTTTCGACTCAATCAATACGAAAACGCACAATGCTCACATATCCAGAGAGCGTGGGAAGCTTGGTTTCCTCTACCACTTCCACCACAACCTCATCCCACGCTATGGGCAAAGCACAATCATCGCTGCCCCGCTCGATAAATAACCAGCACATTTGGATTATTACTGGTCCTGCAGGTTGTGGAAAATCGTCGGTGGCATTACACTTAGCGAAGAAATTGAATCTTCCTTACATTGAGGGTGATGATGTACGTGTGCCCTCTCAAATATTTTAACCACAAACTTACCAACATTCTTACAACAGTATCACCCAGAAGCAAACATTGAAAAGATGGCAAACGGCATTCCTTTGACCGATGATGACCGATGGGACTGGCTCGAAACAATTCGGAACCAGGCGGTCCACGAGCTCGAGGGGGGCGCAGCAGGCTGCGTCGTTACTTGCTCCTGTCTTAAGCGGAAATATCGTGACGTTATCCGCTTGGCTAGCCGTGATGCAGAGGATGTTGTTGTGCGCTTTGTATACCTTCAGGCTAGCGAAGAGCTATTACTATCACGTGTCAAAGCCCGGGCCAATCACTACATGAAAGATGACATGGTCAAAAGTCAATTCGAGGCCCTGGAAGAGCCGGATAATACAGAAAAGGATGTCATTGTTGTCGATGTCAGTGGGCCTCTGCAGGGAGTATTTGATGTGGCAATGGAGAAAGTACATGAATGCATGGAGACTGAATAATGATGAGTAATTTTGAAGTGATAAAAAGGGGCGTTGTTTTATTTTTTTAAATTGGGTTGTTCCTGGGGTAGCGATCATTTTATCTTTCTTGTTTTGCTGTCTTCTCTAGATCTTGTATCATGATGCAACTTGGTTAAATACACTGAGCCAAGACGTCCACAGAATAAGCTGTAATATATATTCAAATGAAATTGCAATCACGTCAGAGGTTTTTGTCTATACTTGGACAAAGATCAATTCGAACTGGTTCTGCTAACGTTACATATTATTAAAATAACTAGAAATCGGCTGCGAGACTGGTGTTAATCTTTGAGGTAGTTACATTCCTTTAGGGAAATTCATGGGCGAAACCGACACACTAACTTATAGAGTTTGTAATAGGGATATTTGATGCTTTTTTCATGTAAACTAATACTCGAGATCTGCGGGCACTGAACGATCAGTAAAACCGTGGTGTTACCCTGCGGGACGTTCAAACGGGCCAGTAAACTTTCCAAGGATATGTTAACGGAATTATTTGCCATGCTCAACTCAGACATCTCAAACAAGTAGTTAGTGTGGCTAGTTGAGGCTGGTGGTGGCGGGGGAAGCCGTAGTACCCCCCCACCTTTACATCAGAAGTCCGTTGAGTTGGCCAATCAGACTCTTTGTTTACATTTTTATGGTTGAGAATTTCACCTTAATATGCGCGGCACTAGTCTGATTTTCTTCAGTTCGCCCTTGGACCCCCCTGTTAGCGTTGTTGCTGTGGGAATCTAGGTTAAACCGCCCAGCAAAACCCGATATTGTACTTACATAATATACGTACTTGTGTACTATTCCCTGTGCACTAGTAAAAACGATCGGTAGAAGTTAACATGAGATACAACATGCTTTTACAGACAGACAGGATAAATTTGCACATACAGTACTAGGACATAAATTCGCACACCTCTTGACAAGTTCCATCTGCCTCAAATGAAGTTTCCACTCAGGAGTCTGACCATGTCCTGCCAAACCTTAATAATCCTTGTCTAGCGTTGTTGCTGTGGAAAATCAAGCTTGAACGGCCTCGATATTTGGTGCGGAGTCGCTCAATTACATGTGTTAGAATGGCCGCGAGCACTCCCACCAGGCAGTCACATGATGCCTAGGAAAGTTGGCAGTTTTGTCGGATTGTGGCAGCTAAACTGGTTTCGGTCCGTAACTTTGAGGGGAGTTGTCGGTTTACGATTTTCGGCCTCAAATTATCGGTTCTATGTTGGTAGCTGGTATCTAAGATGTTTTAGGCAAGGCCTCATGCCACAATAGGTATAAATTCCATGAAAACAGAGGGACAACCGACAGAACCGACAGAGGTTTTGGCTGTCGGTTTTTTGTCGATAAAAACTACATGAACTAATGTTTGAACCAATCAGACACGCTACCCAGACAAGCTAAAAGTCTGACAAAACCACAATCCGTAACTTTGATGACCCCTAATAATCCTACAGGAAGTCATCAACTTATTTGAAAAGCTTATCGGGTTTGAATGTACATCCACAGTGCTAGATAATATGTAGTTTTTAATTAAGCTATTCATCAATGCTGTTTATAAGTCAAACAGATTCTGAACGTGGTTTTTCTTACACATCTAATAATTCCCTATTACGGTATTTGGTCTTGTAAAATTGGATTGCTGATACGCGACTGACACTTGAATAAGCATTGTTACTTTGTGGAGTACAATACTATTGCTATATCATTCCCTATCACCCCAATCATACATCGTTACTAGTTGAAATCATCTAATGTACATTTGCTCCGTCCGGGCAACAAATCCAATAATTACCGGCCAATAGTTCTAGGTGTACGGAAGTAGATATATATTCAAGCATGATTTATATTTGTAAAATAACCACCAAATAGTCATTCATAAGTTAAACGTGTCAAGGTTTACCAAGTCGATAAGCTTCTTGTACAACATTATGTATCCAACCAGTACATTGTCAGTTCCATGCACGTTATATAATACAACCGCTCTAGATCCCGTACTTTGATATGTACATACATGCACATGTGTATTTGCAAAATTAAAGCAAATATATCCATACACGCCTGTGAAAAGAAAGAAATATATATATAAGGAAAATTTTCATAATACAAGCAAACAAAAGTAACGCCATACAGTGCTCCAATCAAACCACCAGATCGCCAAATAGAAGATAGTAAACGCTCTAAAGAAACCCCATGAAAACGCTATTAGAAATCCTCAATTTCAGATTCCAGTGAAACGGCTGGATGGTCGTGCCAATATTGGATGATGAGCACCAAATCAAAACAAACGGTATAACTCCAACCCAACCAAAATATTACACAAATTGAAAAACATCCGTACGACACTGTCTTGTGATGTTTTATCGGTCCCCAGTGCCACCAATTTTGGCATAGAAGGTTTCAACGTCTCGCCAAGTTTTGTCGTGATGAGGCCAAAATCTCCAAAAGACAAACCTACATCACATTAGAATTGAACGCGTATTGGCTTTCTTTTGTGCCACTTACCAAAGATTGCGATACTCCTCTGAGTCTTTTTCAGATATTTTATTGATGAAACCACCAGCGTTAAGTATGGCAGCCTTTAGAAGTCCAACCTTTTCTTGCCTCCCTTGTAGTGCCCGGAAGTTTTGGAGTTTATCGATGAGTTCTTTTAGGGATTGTGATGCAAACATCTTCTTCTGCTATCTGTTAGTAAAACATCTCTACATGTAATCGGTCGTGTACAAACCTTGGCCTCTATCTCTCCATCCGTAAGTGGGCGTAGATGGTCTGGTACTGGCTCGATCGATTTTGCATTTGTTTCGGTCATGTTTTCCGTGTGTCCAGTCTCATGATGTGAAGAGCGATTGATTCTATGCTTCTTATCCCGGGAACCCTTGTGCTTTTCCTGAGCGAAATTGTCTTTATCGGCGGCTGGATCAGGTCGACGCTTCTTTTTTGATAAGTCCCGGTCTTCTTCGCGACGCCGCTTCCCCCGGGATGACTCTCTATCCCTGGCAATGTCTTCCACCCGGCGAAAGCTGCCACCCGATCGGCGAACTTCCACTTGTTTAGATGTCCTAGGCTTTGACTTTCGATTTTGTGGCGCAGGAGAGACCGAAACAGTTGTACCATTGCGTTTCAGATGTCTTGGATATACATCAGGTGAGTTATGGGCCTGGCCGCCCTCGATTCGTTCCTTCAGGGTACTCATAAGATAATCTGCGCGGCGGACAAGATGGACTGCTCCAGGAGATTTGGCTGTAGAATCAACTTTCCCACGAGCTTCTTTCTTGTCCACACGATGCTCTTCCAAAAACAGTTTATCATGCATTCCAAGTTCTGGATCATCGCGTATAGCAGCCCAAGCTCCATAACCATGTTTGGTTATACCAACACAAAGCATAGAGTCTTCACGCGTTCCCCACTCACACGACCAGTTGTGTACCGCTTTAACGTCATTGATACGGAATTTGGTTTTTTCGTCGAAAGCATTAACCATGCGACGGAGGACTTGAAGCTCAAGTGGACGTATCACAATCGTTTCAGCATTAAGTTTTTTGGCGCCCTTGTAGTCAAAAAGAATTGCCTTCTTTTCTTTTTTAACGCCACTATCATCATTGGGGCGATGCAACTTGATGGTGTTCTCACTCAATCTCTTCAAGTCATCAATAGTATTTGTGATAATCTTTGGATCTCGGTGAATCAAACCAGCCTCTTTGATGATTTCTGTCCAGCATTCGTCCAGGGACCCATAGCGGCCATAAGCTCTGTAAAGGTTACGAATTTCCCGTTCATTCAAAGGTTTATCAGGATCAACTTCTTCGTCATCATCTTCGTCATCACTCTCAGGAATCCGCGCAGAAAGCTCTTTTGCACGGCGTTTTGCTTTACGGCCATCTAACTCCCCGTTTGTATTTGATTTCCGTTTTCTTCCCGAATTCAATTCGATTTGTTCATTCAAGAAGTTCTCCTCCTGTGAAATGTTAAACTTAATCATGGGGTTCATAGAAAATAAACTGACCACTTTTTTTTCTTCCTCTCTTTTCCAGGCTTCTAAATCTTCTTTTGGGATGATATCTTCCCAAGAGATATCTGCCTTGAAATCAGTGACTTCGAACTGCTTGAGAAACTCGTCTCCACCCTCTCCCCCAATCCCAGGGTCAACCTGGGTAATGTGATCTTCGGCGTTATTCAGAATATCGTCGATTTTGAGTTCCTCAAGTTTCTTTTGATTATCCTTGGCTTCAAACATTTTGGATGCGCGCGCCTTAAGAATAGCGGACAACTCAGATGACTCAAGTTTGTCTTTCTTTTTAACCTTATCTGTAATACCTTTGTCGGTGACACCGAGAGAAATAACAAGATGTTCAAGGATCATCTTGTTTCTTGCACGCTCTAGTACTTCTTCCTCAATGGTGTCCTTTGAAACAAGTCTGTACACCATGACATGGTTTTTCTGTCCGATGCGATGAGCACGAGCCATTGCCTGAAGGTCGGCCTGGGGATTCCAATCACTGTCAAAGAGAATAACAGTGTCTGCCGTCATAAGATTAATGCCCAGGCCACCGGCCCGGGTGCTCAGCAGAAAGCAGAAATCGGGACTATCGGGAGCATTGAAATGATCAATAGCAACTCGACGTGGGGCAGCGGCTATAGTCCCATCAAGTCTTTGGAAAGCATATCCCTTCAAATTTAGATAATCGGCAAGAATGTCCAGCATCTGAACCATTTGACTGAATATGAGAACACGGTGCTTGTCCGCCTTGAGTTTTGTTAAAAGTTGATCAAGGAGAACCATCTTCCCACTGCTCATAACTAGAGCCCGCAGAATGTCCTCACGCTTGTTATTTCCTTGGAGTATTCGATCTTCGGCTGATGCAAACATAAACGGATGATTGCTCACTTTTTTGAGTTCCATGACAATATTCAGAAGAGATTGTCGAGCTCCAGTAGAACCGGCATTCAAGGCTGCATAATTGCGGGTGATTATGTTTTTGTAGTACTCCGTTTGGATATCAGATAACTCCACACGGATAATCTTCTCCGATTTGGAGGGAAGCGATTGTTCCACAGACTTCTTTACACGACGCAACATATACGGCTTCAGAGTCTCTTGAAGGAGTTGTATTTGACTGGCAGCATTACTGGATTGTAGATCGACGTCATAGTTGATTTTTACTTTTCCAGGCATGAGAAAATCTACCAAGGCTCCCAACTCCATCAGATTATTCTGAAGAGGGGTGCCTGTAATTAACAGGCGACTATTTGCCCTAAATTCGTTGAGCTTATCATAAAGAGCCGATTCCCGATTTTTCAACCTATGGGCCTCGTCAACCGCAAGGAACTGCCATTTCAGTTGTTGGAGGAAGCTGTAATCGTTGAGTATGTACTCATACGTAGTTACAATGGCATTGAATTTGATCTTTTTAGAATTTTCGTCCACGAATAATTCATACTTCCTAATCACTTCGCGAGCTTTTCCGCAGCCAGTATAAACAATGTAGTTCATGTCAGGTGCCCATAAATCGAAAGTTTCAGCCCAAGATGGAACGGTCGAGAGTGGAACTACAACTAAAAAGGGGCCATTCTGCTGACGTTCGTGGCGTAGCTAGTAGTAATCGAGATGTTAGTCAAGGTAGTATATTCTGTAAAGAACAGTTGAAAACATACCCAGCTCATAAATGCAACAGTCTGGACTGTTTTACCAAGTCCCATCTCATCAGCAAGAATGCCATTATTACCCAGTGACCAGTTATATGCCAACCAATTCAGCCCCTTCATTTGGAAGTCTCTCAGTTCTCCACCTTTAATATATGATGGTTGGACTTCGAGCCTTGTGTACTTCTTACGGGTGCTAGAATCAGTTTCAAATTTACGGGAAGGTTGCACGTTTTGTGCACGGTCCCAGTAATTGTCAATTTGCTCCTGTGCAATCTTTGAAACCAAATCGGAATCCTCCCAGGTGCAACACTCATACGCAAGTCGTTTCCCTAAAAAAAACATTAGCAGGTTTGATCGGCTAGTGCATAGATCGTATTCACATTTGACCATATACTCTCGGTATGGGTTTTCATCGCGATGAGCAATGACCCTTTCAACTATCACATGCTCTGCAAGTGCATCACGATCCCGTTCGCGATCGAGATCCATTGACTCGATATCCTCTCGGGTTGTTGTAGGATTTGTTCGTACCCAGTAATCGGCTTCGACCACCTTTCTCATATAGTTGTCCAATTTGCGAATACCTTTGTAACCTTGTAGTGATTCTGAGGTCTCCCATGTGGAGTGATAATGTGATTTTCCTTGCCATTTTATCTAGACCATTATCAGCACTAAAAACCAGGGTTGTGAAACAAAAAACATACGTAAAACACCAAGTCCTCTCTGTTGAGAACAGGTTTTGAACTATCTAGTTGGACGATTAGTAGGTGATTGGAATAAAAGATATAGACGCACCAATGCCTTCTTTCACACGATGATCTAGAATACAGTCAATGCCTCCAACATCTGGTTCTTCATCTTGATAGACATATAACTGGGCGGATGGGTCATCTTCTTCCTCGAAATCATCTTCATCTTCGTTGTAGTTTGTTACTTTAGCCGCTCGTCTGGTAGAAAAACGAAGCTCGGTCGAAGGTGCCAAGGGCTCTTGGACTTGCTTTAATCTTCCATTCTTTCGTGATTTTGTAGGTCGCCTGGATCCGTATTCATCCTCGCTCCCTTCATCACTGGATACATAGTCGGTTACAGGAGTTGGTCGTTTAGAGGCTGCCCAGATCGTATTAATAAACTGTATAACAGACGATGGTGCAATGTATCTTACATTTCACGGATTTAACTGCATTACTCTTCCGTTTCTTTCGGATTCGACTCTTGGGTTCTGAATCATCTGAATCATGAGAACTATCGTCGATCTGTGCCATCATGTGAGAAATAAAATAACATGTTAAGATGAACTAAAGACTTACCACCGGGGGTGCAGAAGGCTTTGCTCGCTCCTATGCCAATCAAATTAGCTGATTCAAACCGAACATTAATATTCAATAACATACACTACGTCTCAGACCATACAGATCCGGATTCTCATAAAAATTGTCCTCCACTTGATCCTTGGATGTTCTCCGTGAACGGTTGATTGATCCTTCGGAACTTGAATACCCATTTATCTCTTCGGTGACCTCTTCGTCTACTTCATAATCACCATCCTCTGACCCAGCCTGGCTTTCATCGGATGACGAACTTTGAATAACATCTCTGTCGTCAAGTTTCAATGGCACAGCTTCGTCCACATCACGATCTTCTGTATCGGTTTCTACCCCTTCGCTTTCTGACGATGCCTGTGCATCACTCTCGGATTGAAACCCGAGGGCTTCGGTGATAGATTCTGGTGTCGCAATAGTCTGCGGAGGTGGCAGTAATACGCTACCTGCTATTTGGATCATTAGCAACAACACCAAGAGCGCAAATAAGATCTGCAGTAGCGGAACATAAGGGAAAGGTTTCTCAGACACAGGCGATCCTAGGGGACCCTTTGGCGACAGCAGCAACACCCTGGTGGGGTACTTATAAGACTTCGGGAATGCAAAAGACCATCTTGATGACAATTCATGAAGGAAACAGTCTCCAAACCTGGGTAGCTAACAACGTTCCTTGCTAGTGGAAACCCACGAAGACAGGAATGTAGGGCAAGATCGCCTATTTCCAGAATAAGGAGATAATAAACTCGAATTACAATATCGTACTCTCAGGTGAGGCTCATGATGAAAGTCGAAGTTGGGTATATGAAGACAATTGACCGACTAATGGGAAGAAAGGGGAACACTCACAAGCCATGGCTGGCGCAGCAGACACTGCTGTAAAAACAAAACACAGGAATCTTAGAAGTAATTAATGTGGATGATATCGCAAGTGGTTGTCGTTAAGCAGTCGTTGTAGTGCGATTTACACTGTAGAGAATCAATTGCCGAGTAGAAGTGGTGAGTGTGTGAGGTTTACAGGAGGAACGGGAGAGCCACAGCAACCGCCAGCCACACTGCCAAGCTTATTCGACAACTACCAACTTTTCAAAGCATACCACTTCTTTAGCGGTCCTGGTTGAATAAAGTCAGCAACTTACCTACATACATATAAAATTTAGGACTTTCTTCTGACAAGTTCCATGGTGGAATATTATTTGTAGACTATTGATCAGCCAGATAAAACTACTATCATATGATACAAAAAGAAAATACTTCAATCAAGTAAGAAAATACCGGTTAATATAGAATTGTACTGGTTTTGATTGATATAGTATGTAGATCGAACCGCTTTGAAAAGAATTTTCTATGCAGAGGTTGGGTCTCACCTTCAAATCAATTTACTGAACGGTCCGGCTGGGTCTCAGTTTCCAGATAAAATAACTCTGTGCGGTTATCTCACTTTGGGGGTGCCGTTACCACCAACCTTATAACTATTACAATTTGGTACAAGTTTGGGTCTACTCAGCTTTATAAATATGAAATACTTTTGTGGGAATGCTTCAATGCCAGTACGTGTATGATACTCAAGTGAATTAGCCAATTTCAACCAGTAAATACATATATAGTGCCCAAGAAGGACTTGACTAGGGTATCCACTGCCAAACATTCGCCTCATGCTCAAACAAGACCGATTTTTTTTAATTTGTGGATTTTTTATCTCCAGATGTTTGTTGAAACTTGAAAGCCTCAAAAATAAACGATACAGACCATCCGTTTTGCACATAACTTCACTTGGTTCAAATGATCAGTATAAATTACTGCTGTACAATATGATAACACATATATATATATACCAATCAACATAGACACAATTATATATGCAGTTTTACTAACAAAGGCCTGTATTAAGTGCGATGATTGTCTCGTTCCCAGACTTTAAATAAATAAAAAAGGGGTTTTTTTTTTCTGATCTAGAAGACTGAGAGGTACGAGCCAAGCCTAGCCAACGCTTTTCGGTCTGGTGCGAGACAAGTGCGATGATAAGGCATTATGGCAAAGAGTGTTATACTCTTGTATATTGCCACTTGTGTTCTTTGTGTTGAAAGATATGGAGTTTGATTGTTGAGTACTATTTAGCAATTTCTAGCTGTGTACATTATACGGGCTACAGCACTGGAATCCTTTTAGTAAATGAATGCACTTTTGAGATGTCCATATTGTGATCGATGGTATTATATGCTATCCGCTGTAATAATCTGTGGCGGGTTCAACATGAAACATCTTTTCAGTATATATCAGTATCTGCCCCGACTGTCCAACGTCATCAAGTCGCGCGGTCCAATTCCAGAGAGTCACTCGGTATTACATGTCATGCTCATTGCTGTTGCAGCTGTTATAGACATTGCCGTTCTCAGGATATTGTGATCGGTAGTTGTAGTTATCAAGTAATATTGTCATGCTGCTGTTGTTGCTCTTTTCGCGGCACCCAAAAAACCATTATGTAATCTGGAGTATACTGTATCAAATTTACCTGATGCAAATGTGTAAAACCCCGCTCACCTGAGGCCGTCACTAGTTTGGAGGCCCCCTCTAATGTAACTGGCCCCCATAAGAGGTCGTTGAACCACACAAAATGCCACAAATGGTCATGGAAAATTCAAGATTTTCTTGAAATTCTGCACGCGGACCCCCCTCCCCCCAAGCCTACAGATGTGCATAGAAGCGTTTTCTCTATTGTGCGTATCGATTTCGGAAGCTTTTGGCTGGGTGGAGTACTGCACTATGGCAGTGACTTTGTTGGGGAATTTCGTATGGGTCAGTTATTTCCACGAGCTTGTGCCACTCCCGTTTTATTTGATGTTCACAGTAACCACTGGGGACGTTGAGGGTTATTCAGGGGTTTCCCACAAAGCCGCAAATTTATGTCAACGTACAGTATGTATATAGAATCACTGCAACTTAATGTTTACACGTAGCGTGGTCTAACATAACTGTGTACACATAGTATAAGTCTAACACCGTATAAATAGTTCATCTTAATCTTATTATGAGTTTCTCTGGTTCTTCCAAGAATCCTTTAACTGTGGTTGACATTCTTGCCATTGTTGCTCCATCAACTACACGATGGTCGGCCGACCAAGAAAAATCGACAATAGTCTTGGGTATTATTTGACCACCCTCATCATATCGTGGGACGATCCTTGACCTGCCGATCCCTACAATAGCTAATTCTGTTGGAATAACCACTGGGGCCAACACAGTGCCACCAATATTCCCGACATTGCTGACAGTAATTGTCCCACCGCTAAGGTCGATAGGACTAAGTTTTCCCTCTGTAGCTAACAGCTTTAATCTCTGCAGTTCAATCGTGATTTCATGAATATTCAAGGCCCCAACGTTTTTTATATTTGGTACTAGTAGACCACCGGGTGTGTCCATGGCGATTCCAATATTATGCATAGAACGCCCAATAAGCCTTGGCTTTTTACCGGATGTGTCTAGTTTACTATTAAGTAATGGGTGATCTTCCAATGCGACTGAAACTGCTTTGATAATAAATGGTATATACGTAAATCGAGAAATGGGTGAGGACAGGGTTAGGGATTTATTAAGGTTTTGTCGAATACGATCCAATGGATTCATGATTATTTCTTCGCAGTAGAGAAATTGCGGAATTGACAGTGAGTGTGTCATTGTCTTAAACATCGTGTGTTGAATAGGCGTCAGTGGGACTTCTGCCTCTGACTGGGTAGTGCTTATCGTTGAGATCGGTTGAGATGTTCTATCCTCTGCAAATGCTGATAAATCCTCTTTCATGACCCTTCCGCCTTTACCTGTTCCAGTAACTTCTGTGATTCTGACACCAAGCTGTCGACACATGTGTCGTACTGCTGGTGTTGCCAGTGTCCGATGATTTGATGGTTCAGCACTTGCTGTTCCCGATAACGGCCCCTGTTCTGGCACAGCACTAGGTTGTTCTTTTTTTAAATCAGGTATTGTTTTTTCAGCTTCATCACCAATGATGTCGATGTCAACAAGTGGCTTAACCATGTTAGCGCAGCTCCCTGTCTCTTTTGTGCCAGGAGAAATATACTTTCCCCACCAGTGCCATGTCCCCAGCCTGATAATGGAGTTTCTTGATAACACCATCGTAACGGGATGTTATCTAGTTTTGTAAACAGACAGGCCTTTGAAAGCAATAAAATGAACTATACATCAACAGAGGCTTTGTCAGATTGTACCTCACACAGCTTATCAAACTGCTCCACTCTAGCTTCTGGCTCCACAAACCACTGTATTACTTCACATTCCCGAATTCCTAGTTAGAGCACGATTGTTATTTCTTTCCCATGGATATTGAACTCAGATATTTACCTTCGCCAATGTCTGCTAGTAAAAATGGTTTAATAGCTAATAATCGTCTTGAGGAATGTATTCTCCGATATAAAGTATGGTTGACCGCCCTTTGGATGGGCCACAGTGGAATCCGGTTGAGTCTCATTAAAGGCATTGGACACACGAGCCAGAATTATGTGGAGATAAACCGCACCTTAAATGTGAGTATTCAATGAGCTTTAGCAGGAGCTGAACGTGAGCCGCCAATAACCGCTTTCTCTCGGCAAGCTATGACTTATCACGCGGGAAAGAATAGATCGCATGCAAAAACAATACTGTATTGTCAATGTGGCAACGACTACCACTTCCAACCCAAAAAGGGAATTTACACGTTTCCGAAGCCTTCCTCTTTGTAGCCTGCCAGCGAGATATTCCGACCGGTACGTACACTAAGATGACCGATTGGCCCATCGCAATTGAAACCGCTGGGCCCAGCAGAGCACTTATTTAAGTACTCGGTTAACCGGAACACCAATACCTACTTCTTCACGGCAACGGAGGCCACAAACATCCGATCACCAAGCGATTGAACTTGTTTTTTGATCATAAAGGTTGGGGCCAAACATGCGCATGGCTTTGCAACGGTGGAGGTGCTGTGGTAACGCCACTAGGCGTGCACCTAACCCCTTACCCTTAGTAGGGGTGCGTTCATTAGCCATGCCTAATGAACAAAAACAGTGTTTTTGTAGGTAGGTGTACATGGAGTCAAATGAGTGTTCACCAGCCATGTCACAAATGCCAAAAATTTCTATATTTCAAAAGTTTTCAAAAAACAAAAACATACAGTTGTAAAAAAGGGGGGTAAATAGTGACCGTTTTATAGTGAGAGCAATCAGGTGAGACGTTTATGTGCGTCTTGGGATTATCTGGCGACGTTTTGACAACGTTTGCACTCCGTCTACAGACTGTCTGCAGACCATCTCAAGACTCACCCAACGTCTCACCTGATTGCTCTCACTATAAAACGGTCACTATTTACCCCCCTTTTTTTACAACTGTAGCTACTTTACATGGCTGGTGAACGCACCCTAGAATATGATGCATCAATGCCAGATTGGCAGATGTAATAACTTGTGACTGCCGGTACCAGGTTAAAAGTCTAGATTTCCGTGTCGGATATCTGTAATCTACAAACCTCACAATGCACCCAACACATACTGAGGCAGCTTATGAAACTTCAACACCACGTAAACATCGCCACATTATGATACCGACAATGGTTAAGAGTGCATCGCGGACTGGTGTGTAGGAGTGGCTAAGCACTGTAGCATACCTATATCACCTACAATTACTTATTTTCACCAAAAAATTTGACCATTTACACATTTAAAGTAAATTGCAAACCGTATCTTGATATGTTGTAGATTTGCGTTGGATTGAAATACTTGTCAAATTTAGAGACTTGTTGTATATTTCGTCATGTACATTGACCAAGATCTTGCATATCCGGCCACGGTATGCCGTATTTTTTGTCTCTATACAGTAAAACTAGGGCTATCTTATGCCGTTATGTATAACGTGGCTATGTTATTCTTAGATACAGTCAGGAAAATTATCTATTTAGCTAGTGTTGTGTGATAGGGTATTGAAAACAGCGGTTTTTGGTGTAACTGGGAGGTGTCCCGGTTCTTCTGCCAACCACCTCGTATTAGTTTAAATGACAAATGAGTCCATACTTTTATGGCAGCATAGGCATCCTGCACCTATATACTATATCCGAAAGTGCAACAACTTCTATGTTGTTATTAAAAGAAATAGTCCTCGGCCAAAGGTAGTTAAATTAACTGCCTGTAACATAGGACGAAGGTTTCAAAAACCAAGAGTATTTCAATCTTGAAAAACACAATCGCCCAGGAAACCAAGAACCATATTTAGCCCATCCAAATGTGATTGGCTCTCGTTATATCTAAGTTGGGGGGACTCTGAGTTGGGTCCAATTACTAAATTAAATATAGTGGAGTCTAAACCCGACACCTCTTGTTTAGACCGTATTCTTTTTGAAGGCGGCATCTCTTCATCTAGTAATAATCAGAGGAACCAAATCCTGTAAATTTAATTACATTCAACTTACTTTCAGTTAAAATATGTTTTGAGTTCAAAATGCGCTTCTTTTCCGCATCCGATTGAGTCAGAGGGGACTTGATAAAACTCTCAGCGTGGTATTCTCTGGTGTTGCGTCATATGCATTAACATAATATTTTTTAAAAAAGATAGAGATTGTACCTATTTTGAGACTTGGGGAGCCGCGCAAAAGTTGCCGAGTATAACTCTTCTATGGAAAAGTTAATGTTCGTGATGGAATTGTAGAAATTATGACTTAATCACCCTTGCCATTGGGGATTCGCTTGATCGCTGGCAATAGGCCTTTTGAGTCCAACCCTGTTACTAAATCTAATACAGGAATTGTGTGCTGTGATTCGCGCACATCGCGGATCTTTGTCTTTTGCTTTGAAGCACTGGTAATAGAGGCCTTTTTGACGGTAGATTTGAGGAAGTCACTTGAGGCTGCTGGAAATGGCGTGGCTTGTATACATAATGATTCTTTTTGAGTGGGCTCCTTAGGTGGTTTGGCGAGGCCTTCGCGACAACAGAGATGTTTGCATCTGTGCTCTTATTAGTCTACTTAACTGATGCATTGAGATGAAATCCCACTTTGTTTTGTCACTACATTTGTGGCGACATTGCCAATTTCCGTTTGATAGTTGCAATCGTTCTTCTGGATCGACGTTATGTTTTTCGTGTAATGCTCGACTTTCAGGTGTGGAAATATATTGATCTCTAAGCCGTGACTGTTGAGAGAAGTCGTCAATATTTTGGAAAGTAAGAGTTTCAACTGCTTCACCAATCAGTCATAACACCATCGGAAATTTACAATTCTGATCAACTTACACACCGATTCATAACCTATAGTATCATATTCATTGTCGGAACAATCTTGTGTGACTCCAACTTTGGCGATTGAGGTTGTGGATGGGTCATGACACTCGTCATGAACCTCCGCGGATTTATTTTGAGTTTGGACGTTTCTATGTGTCGAAACTCTTGGATATTCTGTAGAAGCGGGAGTTTTGTCAATTGAAAGTTGTAGCTCGCACTTTTGTATAGTTCCGACTACATGCTTGTCAGCACACGTGCAATATATCACGCTCGTTGGCTCGGTGTATACCTATCTGTTCGCAGGTAATATAACATAGAATATTCTGGTCATGTTCGTTAAGAAAGGTCGAGAATTGAATATCTTTCCCCCCGTTAAAATGGAAAACCCTATACTTATGTATTAGACACGAAAACTGGACACCCGTAGTCATAATACACACGGTATCTTTCTGAAGTGACACAAATAGCCATCCGACCTTTGTGCTACGAAATATGCATAAAGTACCTGATTTCCGTATCGTATAAGTTGTTCTGTATTAGTACATCTGATCTCCGCCCTTATATTGGAGTATAATTTATCGGCCCTGTATTGACCCTAAACACTAATGAGCAAAAACCCTCTAGGTATGTCGAGAAGACATACTTTTCCAACCAAATATACAGATATCTCGAACTTTGGGATCCGCCCTAAAAACTTCAATATTTTTGATCCGTACGGTGGATTTCTAGACAGCACTTGCTCAATCTGATGTGGCTTCCACGTCTCTAGCATTTTTAGACTCCATACTCCTGAATTAACAAGCTTTTTGACTGCGACTGGGCCCAACCCATCTATTTGGCGGAGTTCGTCGGCAGAATTTTCCCAAACCTCAGCCCGAAGGCATCTTGATAGTTCCAATGCATTTGTAAGGCCAATACCATCACAACTTTGAACAAGGCAATCTATAAAACACTGCATAATCCGGTGGCAGTGTTGGAAAATAATTGCCTTGTCCTGCAGAAGGTTATTCTTATACTTCTGGAGGTTATTGTCTTGAGGGAAATCCATCCTTCCGATCGCATACTAGAACGTACCTTGTAAGTATCAACAGTGTACACAAGTATCAAAGATTACCTGCACCAAAATATACACTTTATGTGCTGGATAAACAAGATCACCTTTGAAAGGATATCTCATGCCATGGTTCTGGTTTATTTCTTTATATAACCGTTTCTCCCCAATGCGAAACCTGAGCTCTCTGAACTCTTCGGCATCTGAAAAAAACGATAACTATACATTTTTAGCGCGAAATTTAGGAATTTCCCCAGAAAACATACGATATCCGACACTTTCTTGGTGCACGACATATGCATGGCTCGGCACATTGTTCCAAATTTTATATAGAGTCTAGCCATAGATTGACCATATATCGAGCAGTGTAATTGTCCTTCCGTTTCCGTTACGAGGCCAGCTTCTATAAGACTTTTGATATCTCTTTCGCAAATACTCTCAAGTCGTTTTTCTGGGTCTTTGATTGTGTCTTGACCATCAAGTTTGTAATACTGCGGGTTCTTTCTCATGCGCACATACAAGAACGTCGAGCGAAGCCATTGTTTGGCCGAGGTTACGCCGGTGATTGTCCCGAGGCCAATCTCCGCATTCTAAGTATATATCAGTAGATATTTATACTATCTAACAAGAACCAATACAATATGTTCAATTAGATTTCCATGCAAGCTACAATTATTTAGCGTATTGTGCACATATGTTGCGGTTATTATACCTGCTCTCCACAATCTCAGTGCCATTCTCCATTCGCTCGTAGTGTTCCTTTTTCTCTTTTTTGGTTAGAATCACTGCAACACCAGCATTGTCGAATTGTGGGCGTCCTGCCCTGCCCAACATCTGCATGATTTCTATATCAGTGTATTCTTTCATTTTACCGTCGGCCCATGTGACTGTGTTCTTTATAATTACAAGATGAGCGGGTAGATTAACACCGACTGCTAAAGTAGATGTACAGCATATCACTGTTAATTCGCCTCGAAGAAAAAGATCTTCCACAAGGAACCGGTCATTGACATCGAGTCCAGCATGATGAAAAGCAATGCCACAAACTGAAGTCGCTTGTAAGTCGCTATCTTTGAAAGCCATATTGCCTCTCGGAGATCGCCAGAGTTTATCTATATCCGACCATTGCCGCCATGTTTCCGAAATGAATTTGGCTGTAGATACGCACATTGACCGTGACAAACAGAAAATTATCACCGGCTTCCCTGATGAGTGATTTCGTAGAACTTCGGGTAGTCTACAAGAAATATCAAACACTTGTAATCACCATGAGAAAGGATTTTCATACTTTTGGTTAAGATTTTTATCAAATGCGAAATCATTTGAGTATGACTGAATTCCGTATACATGCTTCTCCAACTTGACCGGTCGAAACTCTGGGCCAAAGATTTCCAAATGAGCTTTACCACCAAGTGCCACGCCTTGCCCAAGCCACGTCGCGATATCTTCGGAATTTGGAATTGTAGCACTTAAGGCAATAAAACGAACATTACAACCTACCGTTTTCATTCTATGGAGTCCGTTAGTGTAGAAACAAATTATTAACCACATTGATACTTACCTGGAAACAACAACTTCCAAGATTGCTCCACGAGATTCTTGTAAGATGTGGACTTCATCGATCTAATGATAGTTCACTTCAGATCAATTGTTATATGAGATCAATACATACTAAAAATAATCGAACAAGATCGAGTAGTTTTTTGTGGTCTGTCCATTTTCTGGTAACACTGTCCCATTTCTCAGGTGTTGTTACAATGATATTGCCTGTTCTGACATTGGCCAGTTGAATTTGGTCGGTGTCGCCAGTAAGCTCCGTACAAACCAAACCAAGATTTCGAAACCTTTTTTCCCAATCTAAGAGCATTAGAAATTATTCATAATTTCCCTTTTAAAAATACCTTTTTTACGTTCTGAACAAAGTGCTTTGGTTGGTGCCATGTATATAACCTTGTAGTCATTTTTACCGGAATTCCCAAATAGAGAACACATTGCTAATTCTAGAATAGCTGTCTTTCCTGAACCTGTTGGGGCAGAAACTACGATGTTCTTTTCTGTGTTATACACAGTCTCATAGCATCTCGATTGTACCGCATTGAATTGCGGATATTTAAAAACTGACCGGAACCTTTCAGGGAGTATCTCAACTGATAATAGTGCCACTCCTTGAGCAGCTGGTACACCTTGTCTTCTGATCAAAATTTCTTTGCCTGTTACTGAATATGATTCGACGTCACACGATTGCCTTTCACCATATTTGAGTCCACTAGGAACTACATTATCTCTAATAGGTTCGGAAAATTGAGTTTCCGAAAAAGGCGGTTCTAGTATTTCATACTTTTGTATCACTGTTGGGTTTTGCAGAAGTTTCAAACTTAATTCATTGACTAACGCGATGTTTTGTGGGAAAAATTAACTTACAACTTCTAACCACGGTCTTCTGCACATTTGGTTCACCATATTTTCGTTGCCCCGTCAATATCCCGGCTGTATTCTTTCGTGTCATCCGTTCTAGATCGTGTATATTATTCCATGTAGGGGGTGGTTTTGTTGGGAAATGTTTGTACAGTTCTTCTAAAAATCCGTGTTGAAGATTACAGTGAGCTTACTACAATTTCATACTATGAAGCGGATATCACTGCTTTCACTAATTACGAACCTCAAATACCCGACTCAATGCGCAGGAAAGAAAGAACTTACCAAAACTGGGTCGTGGAGGTTTCTCCAATCCCGGGATATTTGGTTCATATCTTTCAATGTAAGAAGAGTTCTTCTCATATCGATCCTCAATAGCATCCTTGACCAAATCGAGAATATTGACCATTTCTATTTTAATTTTATGGGCTATAGAGATGTAAACGGTTGAGAATCGATGGTTGACATGCAATTGAGAAGTGTAAGAAGATAATCTGTGCTTGTACAAAGGCATTTGCATTTCGGGGTTAGGGATTTACCAAAGGTTCCATCCCTGTCATTGCAACCTATCGCTGTACTCAAATTGTGTCAGTACGAACATCGGCTGCGTAGCAAATTACGGCTGATTTGCCTTGCGGTACCGATGATATGTACCTTGACAAATGTAGGTTTGGGACGCATCTATAAATATGGGGGCTGTATTTCTCAAATGAAGTAAGTACACTTTATGGTCGATGCCACATTTCAGAAAACAGTTTTTGTGATTCATTTCGAATATTAAAGGCTTTTCTCATCATTTTGCATTGAAAAAAACCATGAAATCAGTCTGAAATCCGTCCGAAATCAGGCTGATAATTGATAATTGGTCACAAAAATCTGTTCTGAAATGGGGCATCGACCATAAAGTAAGTACTTACATCTTAAGTTATGTACTTATCCCATCGACGGCTGTTTTTGTCAAAATGGCTGCCGACCCAATATGGTATGACGAGAGTACGCTTTGACCTCACACTATCCTGTTTCTACGAATTGTTCTACAATACCAAAATACCCTCCTCCTCTGTTTACCACCAATCAATTTCGCCTCGAATGACTAATGTTATAACCAGTCTTGGATAGATACAGTATGGTGAAAGGGGGTTTTTTAGATACGCGTAATGGTTAAGGATGCCCCCAGTTTAGCTGTATTGTAACAAAATGTTGTGATTACAGGGAATTAATGTGCGTATTTTTGGCAAATACGTATTTTGCTCCAATTTGCTGCTAATGCATGCCAAAAAATCCGGTACGTATCCAAGTTTGATACGTATCCCGGTTGGATGCACATCTAAGTTACATCTAAATCAAGTACGAATCTTGCTCCAAATACGCATCTTAATAAAAATACGTAATATTAGGGGATATAGGTAAGATACAGAGCTTAGTCACCCCCGCACACTACTCCGCGAGTCACGATATTCACATATGGTGTTGATGTTTCAGCAGCCTCGTCGCTGGAACTGCAGTGCAGTTATGGGCTTGGCGATGTCAGATCTCCGACTCAAAATTAAAATGTAGACTTTTGTCTTTTTGCTGGTAGTTTACTAATATACGCGGCGCGCACCGGCATCATGATGGCTATTCAAGATCATTGTTGTGATGATGATGATGATTTATCCAAGGACCAAAAATATTCCCCTATGACAAACATCAGTTTGTACGTATTTGCACTCCAATACATATTTTACCCGTATTCACAAACAATATACGTAAAATACGCTATTTATATCATACTTTATAGAATAACGTCAGAACTGTGTGATGCTCATATGCGGCTCATGTGAACTATATAATTTCTGTAAGATTATCGTGCAAAAGGGGCTGAGGCCAGCATCATTTTTGTGCAAGGCTACCAATATCTGTAAGCTTATCAGGCTCTATCAGCATTACCAAAGCTGTAAGGTCTATGTTTTGATATGCCTCATGCGCCGCTTACCGCTGGCATGATGTTATACGAGATGTAAACTTCATGTGCCCCTTATACGGCTATGAGGTCGTTGTTGCGATAAGTCTCACAAAAGTCTCACATGAGGTTTCTTTTCATAATAATGCTCATATTGTCTTATAATACTTAATTTGATGCTATAGTACTACTACTAACTGTAAGGTTACATGTACATGACTAAGACTACTAGCAACAATCTCCAATTCACCCATTAGAGTCTTAGAGTTACCTCAAACAGAGTTATCATCGCCATGGTTACCAGAGTTATCGCTGTAGTTACTGAGTCATCGAGTCACCTTAATTGTCATTAGTCACCATTGCCATAGCTACCAGAGTCACATACCAGAGTCACCTTGCCATGGTTACCAGAGTTATCGCTGTAGTTACCGAGTTATCGAGTCACCTTAATTATCGTTAGTTACCATCGCCATAGTTACCAGAGTCATCGCCGGAGTTACCATCGCCATGGTTACCAGAGTCACGTACCAGAGTTACCTCGCTGTAGTTCATCAGGAAAAAATCCGTTTACTTATTAGTCGTCTGGACGACTTGGGCGACTTAGGCGACTCGGGCGACTGCGGAGCATATCGAACAAAAATGCCCGCGTCGCGAAGTGGCCTGCAGGCCGGACTCTTCAGCAAACCCATGTTGAGTCAACAACTCGCCCCTGAACTAGCCTGCGCGCGGACCTTGTCAGCGACAACACTCGCTTGCCGACTATTTACAGGGAGAGGTCTAAACACCAGCATCTATCCGTCAAGTTCACGGTCTGTGCAGCGTAATCACCGAAGATGCTCGCACTGCGGGCTGCTTTATGGAAGATGACTGCGCGCGGGCTGCTTCATGGAAGATATCCGCAGTTTGGATGGCTTTATGGAAGAGATCCGCAGTTCTAATGGATTTCTGATTTATTCACAGCGGCTATTCGCGCTTGCGCGCCTAGAGAGAAATGATAGGTTTAATCGAGGGTTTTATTATGCTATCTATGACTATATGCTATCTATGACTATATACGCGATATTCACGGTATTCACGGTGCTAATGACCGTCAGATCACTATATACGCGATAATCTAAGGATTCGACGGATCTTATAGGATTCGGCCTTTTATGATGGATTCGCTGCTTTGACATAGGATTAGCAGATAATCTAAGGATTCGACGGATATCTATACAACGCTGCTTTGTCGACAGATCGTCGAATCTTTAAGGATTCGACGGTTTTATGGAACGCTGCTTTGTCGACAGATCGTCGAATCTTTAAGGATTCGACGCTTTTGTATGGAATGCTGCTTTGACATAGGATTAGCCGATAGTCTAAGGATTCGTCGGATCTTATAGGATTCGAACCTTTCTTATGGTATGCTGCTTTGTCGACGGATCGTCGATCCTTTAAGGATTCGACGCTTTTTTATGGAACGCTGCTTTGTCGACGGATCGTCGATCCTTTAAGGATTCGAACCTTTCTTATGGTATGCTGCTTTGACATAGGATTAGCAGATAATCTAAGGATTCGACGGATATCTATACAACGCTGCTTTGTCGACAGATCGTCGAATCTTTAAGGATTCGACGGTTTTATGGAACGCTGCTTTGTCGACAGATCGTCGAATCTTTAAGGATTCGACGCTTTTGTATGGAATGCTGCTTTGACATAGGATTAGCCGATAGTCTAAGGATTCGTCGGATCTTATAGGATTCGAACCTTTCTTATGGTATGCTGCTTTGTCGACGGATCGTCGATCCTTTAAGGATTCGAACCTTTCTTATGGTATGCTGCTTTGTCGACGGATCGTCGATCCTTTAAGGATTCGACGCTTTTTTATGGAACGCTGCTTTGTCGACGGATTCATCGCGAATGTGCTTGATTCCAGCAGTATGAGCTGTATTCATAGTCAGTATATATGGTCATGATAAGGGGGCTGCAGCAGAGAATACCGGTATTTGCAGCCAGATGTCGGTCGCGATCGTGCTGGGGAGCTTCATTGTGAAGGTTCGAATTCGCGTTGTTTGATTGTATCCAGGTCTAGAACTGTAAAGATCAATTATTAAACAGTAATCTGAGGGTGTTGAACTCACCTTCGAAAAGTTTGGACACAATGTTCGGGTGGTGTTGTGTGGTTGACAGCTGTATTTCGACCAAAGTTCAAAACTGCAAAGACAAACATTGTAAAGTTTGCGAAAACTGACATGTTCTCACAAATACACTGGTTTAGCTGCAATCTACGCAGCAAACCACTCCTGCGCGGCGACCTCCGTGACACAAAACATGACTCGGCGGCGTTCTTGGCGCTGCTTTGACCCCATTGCAGGGGACGCACACAGTGGAAATGAGCAAAGGAAATTGAGGTGAAAACTCTGCACGCTAATAGTAACACCGCCCGAGCCGTCTGCCCCTGAGTTTTGGAGGGTAGTTCAATGCCCCCATTGCTTTGTTCAAGTTTTTTCGCTCTAAGTTCGACAACTCTGCTGAGGTGAACACCACAAATGCCGACCTGCACACCGACGCTCGCCAGCACGATCGCGACTGACAACTCGCCGTAAACACCAGTATTCTCTGCTAAAGCCACCTTATCATGACCATATATACTCACTATGAATATAGGTCATACTGGCATTGTATAGGTTTCCGTCACCGGCCAGCCGATCTGACGTTCATCAGCACCGTCAATCCGGTGAATATCGCGACCAAGCAGCGTTCTATAGATATCCGTCTAATCGTCAGATTATCTGCTAATCCTATGTCAAAGCAGCGTTCCATAAAAAAGCGTCGAATCCTTAAAGATTCGACGATCCGTCGACAAAGCAGCGTTCCACAAAAAAGCGTCGAATCCTTAAAGATTCGACGATCTACGACAAAGCAGCAATCCATAATAAAAGGCCGAATCCTTAAAGATCTGTCGAATCCTTAGATTATCGGCCAATCCTCTGTCACAGCCGATCTGACGGTCATTGGCACCGTCAATCCGGTGAATATCGCGACCAAGCAGCGTTCTATAGATATCCGTCTAATCGTCAGATTATCTGCTAATCCTATGTCAAAGCAGCGTTCCATAAAAAAGCGTCGAATCCTTAAAGATTCGACGATCCGTCGACAAAGCAGCGTTCCACAAAAAAGCGTCGAATCCTTAAAGATTCGACGATCTACGACAAAGCAGCAATCCATAATAAAAGGCCGAATCCTTAAAGATCTGTCGAATCCTTAGATTATCGGCCAATCCTCTGTCACAGCCGATCTGACGGTCATTGGCACCGTCAATCCGGTGAATATCGCGACAAAGCAGCTTTTCATAGAATAGGCCGAATTCTTTAAGATCCGTCGAATCCTTAGATTATCGGCCAATCCTCTGTCAAAGCAGCGAATCCATGATAAAAGGCTGAATCCTTAGATTATCGGCCAATCCTCTGTCACAGCGGTCATTGGCACCGTCAATCCGGTGAATATCGCGTACATAGTGTATATAGTCATAGATAGCATAATAAAACCCTCGATTAAAGAAACTCTCTCCATATGTGCGATGAATGAATAAACCGGCGATGCATGAACAAACCGGCGATGAATGAATAAACCTGCGATGCATGACTAAACCGGCGATGAATGACCAAACCGGCGAAAAACCATAAAACCAGTGACTATGACCGTACATACGGCCTGACATAGGATCGCCACTTTACAGGCGTACAATGCACTGCTGCTGTATCGTGGGCGACCTGACATAGGATCGCCACTTTACAGGCGTACAATGCACTGCTGCTGTATCGAGGGCGACCTGTCATGTGTGGCAACCTTACGCTGCGATACGGGGAGTGTAGGAGCCTTCGCTAAAGCGTCGCAACCGTTGCACCCTTATATTAGATCCTGGCAACGGTTGCTCCCGTACAGAAGACCCTGGCGACACAGGCGACTCAGGCGACAAATAAAGTGGAACGGTCCGTACCTAAGACGGCCGATCTTAAATAAGGCAGGATTTTTTCCTGATGTTACCAAGTCATTGAGTCACCTTAATTATCGTCAGAGTCATCACGAGTCATTGGGTTATCTTGGAGTCTTGGGCTTACCTTTGAGCATTGAAGCAGTGATGAGGACTTAAGAGGGAGATCCCACCTTTTAAGCTGGCAAATGCGGGGTAGTTGGTAGAATCTACACTGTAAGGCTTACAGGTGTATCAAGAATCAAACAAAAGAAAGTACACGATGTTTCTAGCCTCTCAAACGGCGTACTGCACATGTGAGCCTTACACAGCATCCAAGCTTACAAAAAGATTAGTTTCACAACAGGACAAGCTTCTTTTCATCATAAGGACATTCAGATATTATTTCTATCATACATTCTGAGCTTATTGTCACTGGTAAGTGATACAGATTCATGAGCCACACAGTTTTGGCAAGCTCTATTTGCATCCTAGCCTGATGTGAGGGTTTTCCCGGGAAAACCCTCGCTTGAACCTTTTTGAGCGAGATAACCTTCATATGAGCATCACACAGTTCTGACGTTATTCTATAAAGTATTCAATTTTGATGTAAATCACACCCAAAAGGTGTATTTTCGCTTAAATACGTATCACAAGCTGATACACATCCACTCAAAATACCATAGTATCATCTGTAGTTCATCTTGATACGTATCGGGGCCAAATATGGCGATAATGCCGTATCTAAAAAACCCCATTTCACCATACTGTAGTCGTTCATTACGTACCACACAGGAAAAGCATGCAATGTATGCTCCAGCTATTTTATTACCTTATCCAGCCAGCAGCCATTATGAAAAAAACAGCCGTCGATGGGATACAGTATTTCAGGTGGCAACCGAACTCCAGCGCGCATGATGTGAGTTGATATTTTACATCGATTTCACATCACTAATCATGGCAACTGAACGGATCCTGCAATCTGCCATCAGGATAAGAGACGCTTCTAATCATGATAGCACTGCTTACATCATACGACAATATGTTTAAAAATAGTTCTCAAACATGGGGTTGCATGAACCTTGCGTAAGCCTACTCCGTATTACGCCGTCTGTAAAGATACTTATCGGAATCACACCTAGGCAGTGTAGCACAGGGTCTATGGAAACATAGACTTACTGAAATATCTAAACTTATAAACATGTCATTATTTAGTGCTTGTACCGCTAGAAACCTCGGTAATGATGTATGTAGAAAACTATGATAATTAATAAACACGGTGCGGCCTGATATTTGTAGTCGGTATTTCATACGGTCCAAAGCATCGATATCAAAGTAGTAAATTACAGACTACTTTTGCTTGCTTAGAAGTATGTAGGTAAAAATCCGATAAAGTTTAGAAAAGATATTATGCTCCAATGAACCTCAGCTCAAGGCCAGGCTATCGCAGATTCTTAGATAAGTACATACCTTTACTCCGTGGTTCACACTTGAATACATAGATGGTTGCCACTGCTTTGCAGTTCGGATTGTTCTGTTGAGCTATGGGTAATTGTCCGGACGTTAACGGATATTTGGGCTGGTGTTCGGTTGTGTCACTGGAGGAGACCCCTCCATGACAACCCCTCATCAAACTGTTAATTTTCTTCATCATTAGTAGTACTCTTGTCTGTATACAATCATCTACAACTTGCAAATCTAACCCGTATCAAATTCAACATAACTACGCTTAAAACACATACATAAATTCAAAATGTCCCTCAGTAATAAGCTCGGTTAGATTTCTTTATCCAACGATAAGAACCCTTTTTGTTAACCATTTTCTTTGCAGCCATCACGGATGTTGACCTTAAAGATAAGCGTGTATTAATCCGAGTAAGACTGAAACCCATGCTATTTGATTTGTAGAGGATGCTGAAAATCTGAATCACACAGGTTGACTTCAATGTCCCGCTGGAAGGCCAAACTATTACCAATAATCAAAGAATTGTTGGTGCTCTGCCGACGATCAACTATGCTTGCGAACATGGGGCAAAAGCGGTTATCCTTATGTCTCACCTTGGTCGCCCCAATGGCCAAAGGGTAGATAAGTATAGTCTAGCACCAGTGGCGAAAGAGCTTGAGAAGCTTCTCAGTAAAAATATTGTTTTTTTGAACGACTGTGTTGGCAAGGAGGTCGAGGATACTGTCTCTAAGGCTACTGGAGGTTTATACCTAACTCAACTTTTTGGGATACTTCTGATCGTGCATTAGGACAAATCATCCTTTTGGAAAATTTGCGTTTTCACGCCGCTGAAGAGGGTAGCACCAAGGACGGAAAAAATAAGGTCAAGGCCGATCCCTCTGTTATTGAGAATTTCCGCAGGTCACTTACATCACTTGGAGATGTTTTCATCAGTAAGCACAGTCGTCGTTTGCAATACAGCTGCTAAATTTATTATAGATGATGCGTTTGGGACTGCCCACCGTGCCCACAGTTCTATGGTTGGTATCAACCTTCCGCAGAAAGCATCAGGGTTTCTCGTCAAGAAAGAACTGGAATATTTTGCTAAAGCCCTCGAGTCACCCGAAAGACCGTTTCTTGCCATCCTTGGTGGGGCCAAGGTTTCAGACAAGATTCAATTGATTGATAATCTAATCCCGAAAGTCGATAGTCTCATCATTGGAGGCGGTATGGCATTCACGTTCAAAAAGACACTGGAAGGTGTAAGCATTGGAAACTCTTTGTTCGATGAGGCCGGTTCCAAGACGGTCGGTGAGTTGATTGAGAAAGCAAAGAATAATAATGTAGAGGTGGTCCTACCAGTGGATTATGTCACTGCGGATAAATTTTCTAAGGATGCGAACACTGGATATGCTACGGATTCTGAAGGCATTCCTGACGGTTGGCAAGGATTGGACTGCGGCCCTAAGTCTGTTGAACTATATAAAGCTGCAATTTCAAAGGCAAAGACGATTCTTTGGAACGGGTAAGACCCATAGTCTGATGGAACTAGAAAAATACTGATTTGTAGACCTGCTGGTGTTTTTGAGTTCGAAAAGTTTGCGAAGGGCACCAAGGATACACTGGATGCGGTTGTAGAGGTTGCCGAAAAGGGGACCACTGTAATTATTGGTGGTGGGGATACTGCCACTGTTGCGAAGAAGTACGGCGTTGAGCATAAACTAAGTCATGTTTCAACCGGTGGCGGAGCGTATGTCACACCAAATTTGCGATAATACACATGCTTACTAGTTGGTAGATCGCTCGAACTTCTTGAGGGCAAAGAGCTCCCTGGCATCACCGCTCTCTCAGTGAGTAATAATTTTGCTATTGTTGATGGGAACCGTGCTGATTCTTTAGAGCAAATGAATAACCCGACGCAACCGAAAACTTTCAAAATGTGAATCAAAAGATGTGTTATCATAGATGAACTCCAGTGAAAATAGAACAATGTTATTGTGTGAACATAGTCAGATCTCTGTGTATAACCATTGAATTTCGGTTCGTAAAAGTATTACAATGGCCCATTGACGGGAACTATGACATGGACTCTTGCTTTCCGTGCGACTTCTTGAGTTCCTCTCTAGCCAAGAAATCACCACCTTAGCTAGACGTTCAAAATATGAAGATTGCGAAGGCCGTACCTTAGCTGAGCTGCAAAATCATCACTGGTGTCATCATCGTCCCAACTCTCCTCCCACAAGTGTTTAATTTTACCGTTATTGCCATCTGTTTCAGTATCTGACCAGTCTGGATGTTCGTATGAGTAAAATGTCGACAGGAAATGAATTTCCAATTACAGACCTTCAGCTGGAAAGTCTTCGAACTCATCATCTTCCTCAAGGGGCGCAGGTACTTTTTTTTCGTCCTTGGATTTGTTGGCAAGTTTCGATTCAGGTGCCGAAGCCACCTTCGATGACACGTTCGAGGACATGATGAGGGCAAATCTAGGTGTTGTGGTAAATATGGATGCTCTGAATGGTGCTAGAAATGCAGTGCAAACACGGGTGCACAACAACGAAGAAAGATTGAATTTGGATTGGATCCTACTATGACAGAGAATACAGTGACAAAAGAACAGCAGTAACCGACAAGAAGAATATCACAGTACGTCAGGTTAGAGTACAGGGCAAAGCGGGCAAAGGTGTACGACTCAACAGAGTTCCACCAAGCCATGCCAAGCCATCGGTACACAGAGCAAGTAGATCGGACAAGCTCGACTACTTTAGGATCAGGTTGCACCCGGTTGTGAGGTACACGTGAGCATCACCTGAAGTACGTGCTGTGAATTTGGTACAGGTGTACATAATATACCATATTGGTCTCACTTGAGACTGATGGAAGGATTGGCATCATGTAAACAATGTGACTACAGCTTGAAATGGACGAATACACGAATATTTGCTGGAGTTTGCATGACCGCTTGCTATTTCCTGACATCATGATAGTGAATAGCCTCATATTCTTATATTTGACTCAGGTAAGCTTAAGAAAAAGGATTCCTCCGCAAGTCCGACTAGTAGTTTTATGTAGGAAGCTTGCAGCTATAAAATCCGCCCACGTCAAGTTGAACACTTTCCTGGAGCTTCATTGACACGGTCAAAAAACTACACCTTTGGTACGACTGATAAGTTGCTTGCTGCTTTATGCTTGATTTTCTGCGACTGGAACTTCCCATTACCTCCAGCTATATTCTGCTATTGGTTAATTGGGTATGTATAGCTCGCTCGCACTTCATCAGCTGTCGAATTGAGACGCCTATTGCAAGTACTTGATTTTTACTAACTGTCTTGAGTTATGAGTTCTTCTGTGAAGCATTGAATGACTGCAATTAAACTATCTGTGTGGGTCCAAAGTAAGAGCCAGTAATGTTAGCCCAAGGATCAAGGCAGATTGAAGTATCAATTGCACAGTAGTCACCGCAAGATATGAGGTAAAATCTTAGGTTTGTAAACTAGAATATATCTTAGGGCTTTTGTGTGCCTTGTTGCCTTTTCTAAGGTATTCTTCAGCGTCACTTAAGTACGCAGCTTTGAATCAACAGTCGGACGGCCTATCTATTCTATTGTCACGAAAACGTCAATTTTCTGATTAGCACGCATGGCCATGATAGCAGCTGTTAGCACTCTATACTGGTCCGTAGGCCGTATTGGCGACTGAGGTTTTTTACAATGAGTCCGTAGAAGCAATCCTATTCTTTAGCACTCCATAGCACTCCATGATAAAGTTCCATGGCAATCTTTAGCACTATTTCGGTGGTTTTTGATCTCGCGATGGTTTTGGAAAGCATTTCGTGATGGTTTTGAAAAGCATTTCGCGATGGTTTTGGGAAGCATCTGGCGATGGTTTTGGTACTTGCCATGGTTTTGGTACTTGCCATGGTTTACAGATTCTTTGATTCAGTGCAACTTGAGCTTTCATTCAGCGGTTTTATTATGATATCTCGACTATATATAGAGACGGATTCTATGGAAAGCTGCTCAGTCGCCGAATCTTGAAGGATTCAGCCTATTCTATGAAAAGCTGCTTAGCCGTCAAATCTTTTAGGATTCGGGCCTTTTTTATGGAAAGCTGCTTGGTCGTCGGATTAGCCGATGATCCAAGGATTTGACGGATCTTAAAGAATTCGACAGATCTCAAAAGATTCAACAGATCTTTCAGGATTTGACACATCTTGAAAGATTTGACACATCTTCAGGGATTCGGCCTATTCTATGGACAGCTGCTTAGTTGTAGGATTAGACAATGATACAAGGACTGGACGTATCTCAAGGGATTCGACCATTTCTCATGGAAAGCTGCTTAGTCGCGACATTCACCGAATTGACGGTGCTGATCATGACCATCAGATCAGCTGGCCAGCGACATATCATATAGAATTGTTGAATCTTCAAGATTCGACGCTTTCTTATGGAAAGCTGCTTTGTCAACGGATCGTCGATTCTTGAACGATTCGGCCTATGCTTATGGTATGCTGCTTTGACATAGAATTAGCCAATAATGTAAGGATTCCACACCGGCGCTAATCAATACGATCGCGACCGAAATCTGGTCGTCAAACGTTGTATTCTTTGCTTAAGCTACATCATTGTGCACATATATACTGACTATGAATACAGGTCATACTGTTACTAATCGACGAATCTTTTAAGATCAGTCGAATCTTTTAAGATCTGACAAATCCTATAAGATCTGTCGAATCCTTAGATTATCGGCTAATCCTTTGTCAAAGCAGCAAATCTATAAGAATAGTCCGAATCCTATGAGATCCGACGATTCTGTAAGATCTGTCGAATCCTTAGATCATCAGTTATTCCCACGACTAAGCAGCTTTTCATAGGATAGGCCCAATCCTATAAGATCCGACGATTCTATAAGATCTGTCGAATCCTTCAAGATCTGTCGAATCCTTAGATCATCGGCTATTCCCACGACTAAGCAGCTTTCCATAGAATAGGCCTAATCCTATAAGATCCGACGATTCTATAAGATCTGTCAAATCCTTCAAGATCTGTCGAATCCTTCAAGATCTGTCAAATCCTTAGATCATCGGCTATTCCCACGGCTAAGCAGCTTTCCATAGAATAGGCCGAAACCTATAAGATCCGACGCTTCTATAAGATCTGTCAAATCCTGAGATCATTGGCTAATCCTTCGTCAAAGCAGCAAATCCATAAGAATAGTAGTAGGCCGAATCCTTTAAGAACCGGCGACTATGCAGATTTCCATAAGAAATGGTCGAATCCTTTAAGATCTGGCGAAACCTTATATTATCGGCTGATCTGACGACTAAGCAGCTTTCCATAAGAAATGTTCGAATCCTTTAAGATCTGTCGAATCCTTAGATTATCCTGTATATAGTATAGATAGCATAGCATAGTTAGCATAATAAAACGGCTGAATAAGCGTTCAAGTTGCAGTAAATGAAAAAACCATCGCGAGATTGTTCCCAAAACCATTGCGAGATCCAAACTCACCAAACCATCGCGAGAATCAAACCCACCGCCAGCGTAGCATATCCATAGCCCAACGTAGCATGCAGAGTTGCTAAGCTTAGCACTCAAGGTTGACAAGATAGCAATCCTGCCTCCTAAGCTTAACATACGTAGTTCCCACATTACTGCCGTTCTCCTATAATAGGAGTCCGTCTAACATCCAAAATACTTCCATTATTATAACGTCGGCTAAAAAGTCAAGCATTGAAAAAAGGGAGGTATTTTAGCTATAATACGAGCTATTTTAGAATAATGGGGGTAATTTAACAACATTGCGCCCTACGTTACCGGGGACCTTGCAATCTTGTTGAATCAACGTATATTGGCTAATCTTGGCTCACGTAAGGGTTTTAGCCATTTTAGCAAAAAATGACCTTTCCGTACAATGGCCGCTAGATAAGCAAGAAGAGAATGATAAAGTGATACGAACAGTAAAGGGTACTCAACGGAGACAGCCTGCACAAACATACGCCCTGTCGTCTTGATGTGGCTTGTGATAATTGGAAGACCAACATTTTCAACACCCAAGGTTCAGCCGATTAGATGACTATTCAGGCGCCATACCTCGGTTATTCTCGGTAATGTGTCAATACAATGATAACATTTTTAAACCAATCAATCGGACTTTGGATATACTACCGGTTAAGGCCTGAGCCGCACAATGCGCAAAAAAAATACTCACAAAAACCCTAAACGTTGAACTTCTGAAACTTTGGTTTTTTTCAGCTTTGATTGCCTCCTTACATATACCCACCGGATACCTTGAACTTGAACGATCGCACATTACGACACGCGGGTCATTTTTGGGTACTATACAAACTTTTTTAGTATGGGAACGTAGCAAGTGCACACTTTTACAATACTACTCACGGAGAAGAAACTGCGACGACGTGTAGTACTTGTGTTTATTCTCCAGGATCAATCTTAGTAACATATGCACTGTTTAAGTCTTTCTCGCAAGCGTGGTTGCCGCGTTACGTATTCACTTTCGTTACTATAACCGTTCTTGGACTGGGTATATGAAATGTAGGGTACTGTTCAGACGGGGTAATAATAAATGAAGGGTAAATCTAAAAGATGGGTACATATGTATAACGACTACGTCCAATAGTGGTAAAGTCACTTGCAGTTCGCATAAAGTAGAGTATATTGTGACTAAATGGAATAATTTAGTATCATATGAACTTAATATTTGTTCCTTTGACAATACGAATCATAAAATGATAATAATAGGTATTGAAGTTCCACAACATCATGGCACCTATTAATCTCACATTCCATGGGAAACTTGCTATTTAATGATTCTCAGCTTCCATAAAATAACAGGCACAACCAAAATCAAATAGCTTAAGTATTTGTTTTGGCAAAATCTACAGTTGCGTCATTTATGTAACTAGGGAATGCATACAACAATAAATATTCAAGCGTTCTAGGATAAAAGTTACAGATGAAAAAACCGCCAATGTATAGGAAGTGGCAGAAGGCAACTTACAATCTTCACAGTTGCATCTGAATCATTGACATAATCAGGGTTTTGGCGTATACAACGATTAATAGCATTTACAATTGGCAAGTTGCAGGATACTTGCGATGACCACGTCTCGGACTGGTCGATGGGTACAGAGTGTAGGGTTACGCGAGACAGGTTGAGACTGGTCCAGGTGTACAAACAAGGAAGGGCTGTCGGAGCCACCTTCAAGGGGGAGAAGGGGAGCGGTTAAGAGTAGATTGTATTCTTACTAAGTTATACGTAGGTACAAGAGACAAGTTGTTGCGTAAAGAAGAAACAACAGGGGAGGACAGACACTGTCCTTAGATACAAAACATGCGTTACACAAAAGACTAAAGACATGAGTCACATAGAAGACCGCAAAAACGACCGTAACAATATAAAAGACAAATTACAAATCAACAAAGCAATAGAATACGATAGAAGACAATGGAAACAAGTGGTAAGCATTGCGCAGCCTCAAGTGACTGATGTTACTTGAGGATTCAGTGGGTTGCTAGGAGGTTCCATGCAAAGCGGCTGCCATGCGTGGCGACAGGGATGTAAGCTGTTGGTACACGAGGCTAGCAAGTGGAAGGCAGGGCTCAGGCAAGGCAGGAGAGATAGCATAGGAAGGCAAACAACAGTTGAAACTGCTGTTGTGTCAAGGTCAGGTGTACGTGAATCCATTGAGGCTGGTAGCGGTGCTGGTGCCGGTAGTAGACAGGGGCTGCAGGCTCTTGATTCAGGTTGAAGCCGGGTTCGTTCATGACAATACTACCATCTAGAAAAAATCCGTTGTGGCGCAAGGGCCAGAAAGCAAACAGTAAAGACCTCGGGTAATATACAAAAACAATCTACTATAACAATATGAGTATATTGTTGATTTCTCAAAGATACTAGGCTCGAGTATAATCCTTGTTTACCACAAATGAAGATTAAAGTCAGACCAACTTGTCAAGAATATGTTGAGAAACATTGAATGCTTAGTTTTAAATCTGGACATACTTTCATTGATCTGGTTGCATGGATTGTATAAGGAAACAAATTACAGTACATGTTGGTGAGACTAACAGACAGAAATGAAACACTTTCTTTTAGAGATAAGCATGGCCTGGATATGATATAATGAACCATCAAGTTATATAAACATATCGTCATTCCTTTGCAAAATCTCTGCCTAACAATTCCCATCACTATTTGTTTGGTACAGAAATTGATGGGTAGTATCATGAAAATTATCATAATAAGAAGCTTACAAAGGACAGTAGTTCTGTCAAGCTTCGGTATGCCGTCACCCACTAGACCGTAACTATATCAAGAATGTTTATATTTAATCAAAGGCTGGGCTTAGGAAAAAACTTTTTAGATTATAAATAACGTCTGACTGCCAACCTGAATTATATGCTACAGCTAAACAAGAGTAAAAATTAATTCCTAAAGAAGCTACTGGTGTTATGATTTATCCTTTGCTATTACAGCGCATGCAGGCTATTATTGACAACAATAGAGGCTGTACGAAATGGAAACATGTCATTGAATTATGCCATGCAGTGTATGTGTATGAGATGCCTTCACGTAAACGTCTGGAAGGTTGATCATTTGATATCTGGTCGTGACACTGAGCTTCCAAATTCTAAATCCGAGCTTCCACATTCCAAATCAACTTCCGATATTCTAAATCTGAACAAGGCCAACCCCCCCTATCGTTCAAATTTTGAACATAAATTCAATTCAGAACAATACTTCTGTTGCTCACTATTGGCCAATGTGGCTCGCAATTTGTTTATTTGTCCAGGGTAGCTTTCATTACAAGTATCCGACTGCCTAGCCGGAATATTAAATTTGTCGTTCCTCCTTCCAGCGAAAACAACCCCATCGCTGGGTCGACTGCCGACCATCTTGTTCTACATTGCAACATGGTGGATGGCCAAGCGCTTCTAGATTCATTTGATTTTTCTCATAGGAAGCCAATTTGAAAGCTAGATTTCTAGACTTCAAATCAATCTTCTAAACGCTTACAGAAAGGCATCCACTGTTATATGAATCAATTAAAGCCTGAATGATTGCCTTTAAGTAGATATGTTGCAAGCGGTGCTTGTTCAACTCCTGTGATAGTTGTCTCTGGGAGATGTGAAAACTCAACAGATACAATTGTACATTGTTTCTCGCTGGTAAAATCTGAAGATTCTATGACTGACAATAATTTAATTAGTCACAATGTACTAGCCGCAATAACTTTTATGATTGCGGATATAAGGTGTACTAGGATTTGATATGCATACCCCAAAGATACCCATTCGTGCAATATATTGCTAAGTGTATATTGTGTTTACATTGCAGTACATCACTTCACAAAAGCTTTAGTATTTTTAACCCAAATTTTTTTTAGCGGCCGGTAATAATAAATGAAATATTCCGCTAATTATCAAGTATTTGTATTATGACTTTATGACTATGTTGTGTGGAGGTAGAGTTACTGACAGCTCCGAACATGATGGTTACCTCATGCTTGTGTGTGGGAAAATGCCGAGCCTGTTAGGCGCTAGTATAGGCTTCTTTCGCTTCCAATCTGTGGTTGGTTCCTACGGAGTAGTTTATCAGTTCTCTCATGGTCGGATAAACTGGTTGGCTCGCTGTTCAAGTCTACAGATTACATGCTTAACCTCAGCGGATCATTCTCCACAGGCTAAACCCAAAGATGGTTAGGTATATTACTGTACTTAACACTCTAAGTATTTAGCAAGCCTAAGGATCGAAGCGTTCATACTTCGTACATAAAGTACTTAAGAAGTACCTATCCAGAACCACTTACCAACTGGCAAAATCAAACTATCGAGCTATTTGGCTGTTCAGCACTAATCACGCAACCAAAGCATCGTCATGTTCAAAGGATGGTTAGGCGGTTCAACACAGCATTCCGTTTCAAGCCAGTCGCTGACAGCGCTGGATGAGCCGCAGGCGTGTACGTAATTTGGATTCACCCATAATGGTTCATGTCTGTCGAACTGTTTAAATAACGTTTTGTGTATACAGTATATGATGCATTGAAAGGTTTGTCTTGTTAGAGGTTATGTGTAACAGCCTGTACTGACCCAACATATCGATGGATATGCTCATGGATGATGCCATCAATGATGCAGAAAAATCCCTGGAGAAGGGAAACTCTAGTTTCCACAAGGTTGTTCAGATATTTTCGTGATTTCCATATTTCAAAGATTTTTGACAGTACATAGCTTGCCATGGGCGTAATTGCGTTTCTACAGGCGAGTCTTGGGTTTGAATCAGACGTGATGCGAGAAGGTTGTTAACCTTGGGTTCTACGTATTTCATCTGACATACCCTGACATCTATTCGTACTACTAGCTTCAGACCGCCTTGCGGATGCTGAGACTTCAGCCGATAGAGATCGAAGAAAAGCAGTTAAAGAGAACCGTCAGGGAGGTACTTTGCCTCCCGGCTTTGAATTTGCTGTGTGTCATGTTGAAGCACAACTTATGTCCGCGGTATCAAAAATACTATGCTCTTTCAATTGGACATCTTCTCACTCAAGCAGGTAGTAGGACTGCTATCAGAATCCTTAGTTGACACAATGAAGTCGTTTTATAAGCTGCGCGCGGCTTATAAATCGTTAGAAACACTTTATATAACCATTAGCACCTTAGAAAGTAGTAAACAAACTATATCCGACTCTCACGTATCAAGCGCAGAACGATTGTCAAACAACCTGGAAAATGGCGACAATTACATGGAAATTCAATACAATAAGCAAAGTGATATAAGTACAACGATCAAAAATCCCAGACCAGGGACAAGTTCCAGTAGGAATTTAAGCAAACAATCTTTAGAGGACTTCAGTGCTTCCGGCTGCTATCTCTGCTTTGGATTACTCTTGTTACTTGTCAGTTTGGTGCCTCCGAGTCTTGCAAGAGTGATGACAATCGTCGGATTCAAGGGAGACCGCGAAAGAGGATTGGAACTACTTTGGAAAGCAGCAGAGACTGAAAATGTTCATGGCGCGATAGCCACCCTTGCTCTTCTACAGTACTATGGTAACGCCGTGCAGTTCTGTGACATCATTCCAGCAGACAATGAAAGGGGAGGGTATCCCAAAGAAAGATGCCAGAACGCACTTGCAAGAATGAGAAGGAGATATCCGAATAGTGCTCTTTGGCGGTTAGAAGAGGCTAGGATTGAATCTGTGTATGGCAGCGTAGGAGTTGCTGTTGATATGTTAAGTGTACCATTCAAAACTGAGATGAGGTCAGTCATCGATCCTTTTGAATCTTCGCAACAAGCTAAATAAGTCATGGCTAGACAAGTGGAGGCATTAATATTATTTGAAAAATCAATGTGAGATGCTTGGATCACCAGCGCTCACCTACACACTTCACTCACATTACTATATAGAAATTGCATGTTTCTCCATCGATATGATGCGGTCGCTGAAGGCTTCTTACACGTGAGTAGGACAGTTTCAATATTGTTGAATTAAAATTAATACATAAATATAGTTGACTACAATGAATAAATGGTCACACGGACTTTACCATTAGTGAGCTTTCTTCATCGAATTTGCCATCATTCCTAACCGTTTTAGTTTTGCCGCAGCCTGTAATATAGAACAATACCGGTATTTTAAAGAAATCGATATTGAAAAATCTGTGTGTATAATACTTGATCATGGACGTAGAATACTAATGATACTAGATTCAATACGCCGAAAAGGCCGAGGAGCTTCTGAATTTAGTTCCAACTTTCATGGGGAAAAGACGATTCATGGCTCAGAACCTTCCACTGGAGGTTTTCGCTGACCGTAAGATAAAAAAATGGAGGGCTCGAGCTATCTCAAGAAACTGTCGATTAATTGATGGTGTTGGTGTCAGTCCCCTAGAAGAGATGATATATATTTGGAGTGAGTGCAAGCCACAGTTAATTTTATAGAATTGGCCATTTAAGTTTCATAGATGGGTATAGAAAAATGCACCAAGAGAACTTCGACATATCTCTCAAGGCTCTAGATTATTCTAAAAACGAGGAAGACCCTGACGAACAGGCTATCCGCTGGCTATTGATGGCTGTTGTCCATCGCCGAATGGGAAAGTTGCAAGAAGCAAAAAGCATGCTTGAAAGAGTGATACCGCTAGAGAAACATAGCTTGACCGGACTTCATCACGACGAGTGGATGAGTAAATATGCACAATTGTTTTCACACGTTTGCGTAATTCACTAATAGCCAACTTTAGTACCCACGGCTTGTTATGAAAAAGCTGTTCTATTGTGGACAGAGTTTGGTCCAGGTGAGAAAAATCAAGATATCGTAGCATGGCTCAACAAGGGTGGTTCCTGGGGTCCATACGAGCTAGACACAAGAGTGGGAATGAAAATACAAACGGCGTTGGATAGTATGAAATGGTACACTGGCGTTCAATAATTTTTTCGACGATTGGGCGCTGATCCTATGGTGCCTATGCGAAATATTAAAAGGCTTCTTCAACCCCAATGTATTCCTAGCCAAGTATCTACTCTCTATAACATTTAAAATGTATATTTATGTGCCATTTTATCACTTCACGGATAATGATTCGCACTGAAAAATGTATGCTAAATACAAATATTGTCATTCGTATTTCAATAAGAAGTTGCGTATATACATACATTGATTAATCGAGAGGGGAATTATATACTTACATAGTAACCGGCTTTTGCCAAACCTCATTACATTTTGGCTATAAGCTTCAGCACAGAGCTGGGTAGTTTTGGTGAGCGATTTGTACGTCGATCCTCCTCAAGCCTACTATTCCACTTCTGCAATTGTTGACTAAGAAAAACTATAGTGGCTTTGGCTACATAAAAGTCAGCGTCTGGTTGAATATTGCTACATTCATTCTTTGGACTATGGGTACCAGTTTCTATTGGTTTTTCTTGTGGTACAAGATGTCCCGTCTCATTGATCACTGTTATCTCTGCTGATCTAGTCTTCATAATCTTTCTTTTGTTCACAAGTTCTGTTGAAACGGGTGAATCTCCTCCAACGATATATAATGTGTGTGGTACAAGCATGTGCAAAAGCCGCCAAGTGTCCCCAGGCTCGTCCCGATCTAATGGTCGCTCCATGTCTGGATGGGCCGCTCTGGTACAGCGCAGGAATGTGTAGACTTCCTGATGCTTCGTTGTGGCCAAAGTGACACCTGCTTGATCCGGATAAATCATTGTTGGCAGATCGCGCAGGCCGTACTTTAGATGAGCTTTGAGAACTCGAGGATCCCAACGTTGGTAAAATTTTCTTGAACGGAAATAGTTCTCAGCATCTGATCGTGTGCGCCACACATCTATTCTTTTGGCAGAAAGTTTAGATGTAGCATATCCAGATTCAATGACTTCACTTTCTTCGATAACAGGATCAATCAGCACAATTGAAGTAAATAGCGAAGGGTGCATCAATGCGGCTCGAGCTCTGCAAAGATGTAATTAGTAAATGAAGTTTGTAGGAATTGATTGCAATTTTACATTGCATGTCCGCCAAAACTGTGGCCTACGCCAATTATTGGGGGTGGCATTTGATCTGCAAATGTGTTTATCATATGTATCTATGTTATAGCGATGTTAAAAGTGCAAAATCCCTTATATCAAGGTATCACTCTTACTGTGTCCCGTGAGAAATCATTCCAACATGGATCATCACCTAGTTCCCGTTCGTTCAAGATTCCAGACATGCCCTGATGGGCTGCATCCGCAGCCCATATTGACCGGATACTCAATCCCTGGCTCTCCGCAGCTATCAAAAGATCGTCAAAGTATGCTTCATATAATTCCTATCCTTGAATCAGACAATCATATAACTGTATCGGTGAGCCAATTTACTTTGTGGAATGCATTTGCGTGACAGAACACCAAAGTAACTGATCCAACTTCCGAGTGTCCATGAGTCAACTGTTTTGGGACATATTGCTTAACAGCAAGCCTCAAGGGACGGGTATCTGTGAGTCCTGAGGTTGTAGCGCGAGGGTATTCTCGGATATGAGAGGCGGGAATGACATGTTCTACAATATCATACAATGCCATGTTGCACAACTATGTGTAGGGGGTTATCGAATACACTGCGAGAGTTGATAATTAGAGTATTTAGGGTCAGTTTATTACCCCAGATAGTTCGTCAAACAGAGTATTTATACTATAACATGTGCTACAAGTATCTTTACCAGGAACAACTTCTACATGGTACTGACCGACAAATCAAGCCGAGGTTGCGCCTCTTTAGACGACAAATGAGTTGAGCGCACCGTAGCCGGCCCGTTACACCCCTCTAAGTGCTGTCCATGACGCCCCGCTTATCCGTGACTTCTTTAGAACTACTAATATGGTTAAAGGTGATAGAGAGAAGGGGTAAGCTGGCGTACAGAGAGTCCGCCCACCCTGCCTACTTTGTACTGTACTCTACTCGTGTTTCTCAAGTTAGATAGAATCATGTGACTTGAAAAAACCTGTAAAACCGCGGGTTTTGTATGGGTGTTATGGCTACGTATGGGTCCTTGGATCACATGATTCTATCTAGCTTGAGAAGCACGAGTAATACGAGTACAAGGCAACGGGCAACCACACATTCTATCAGTATTACCTTTACCTTAACCTCATATAAAATTTGTACGGCAAAAACATGCCAAATCTTCACCTTCAATTTTACCTTAAACTTCACCTTGGGCTTTAATAATTCGCGTTGTTTTTTACGTTCCTATTTCCGTCGGTAGTAATAACCTCAATAAGTACCCGTGCTGCTACCCTAATGCCCATAAACTTAGGTGGCTATTAAATAAGCAAACTAGAGCTGAAGGCAGAATGTGACTTTCACCATAGTCTTCGGCTTGTAGTTTCTTATAATCTATTCTTCCATGACGAATAGAAAATTTTATGTGCTGGTAGGGTCTCGAGTGGGAGGTTTACAAATTGTAGTCTATGTGAACCCAGTATATTTATTTATTTTTGCGGGGGGTGAGGTGGATCTGTGCATGTAGAACCCGTGTGTGTACTCCGCATGTATTTATGTAGCATGAAGTCTGGGTCTCCCCGTCATGCACTATCTATACTACCCGTTTTACGTATCTGGTTTAAATCGGATCAAAAAATCTGATAAGGTTCTGATCTAAAGAACATGTGCTCCTTTGGACTCGAATTATTGCATTGGCAGGCTAAGGTGTCACGTGGCATCACGAAGGACTAGACCCCTGCCTGGAATTTCGCGTATTAACGCGTACCGAAAAGAAACGCGACTTCCCACTCAAGTGTCATAGGCCTCTTCTGTTGTGCACCAGATAGGATTAACAGTTTCGCATCATACGTCCAAAATTTCTCAGCATTAAAACAGATCGAAGATGGCGTCTGCTAGTGTTGAGTCCCCTGTGGAAACTTCATCAACAATTATAAGATCTTTATTCGGTGATGTTGTATTTCATGTTGTGGTTAGCCAGAAATTACCGCAGGTTGAAGCTATGGAGGTATAGTCAGTTGCCTGGACTTATTATTGTATGCTCTACTGATTGTTTTATTGCGCACAGATAGCTGCTCTGTTGACTGAAGGTGGGGCAAAGGAGTCAAAACCTCGTTCATCCACGGCTACTTCGCTCATCACGATCGATCTTGAGGAAGTAACACATATAGTTGCTGCCGACTCAGACTTTCCTGGCTATACGGAGGCGGAGAACTTAATGGTTCCTGTTGTTAAGCCCGGATGGGTGCGACATTCTGTCAAGACTAAGCGAATTGCACATGTTCGACCATGGACACCAGACCCCCGCTTTTTTTTCTCTGGTGTGATGGCAACTGTAGCGGATCTTCCAGTCGGAGATAAAGAAGCTATTTGTGGAGGCATTCTCGCAATGGGGGGTCAATTCTCGAACCATTTGACAAAATTTACCACTCATCTTGTGACTCTAAATATGGATAATGTATGTGGTTCTCATGCGAAGATACGGTTCCTAACATCGCTTAGGATAAATGCCGACAAGCAGTGGGTAAGAAGTTGAATGTTAAGGTTGTGTTGCCGCATTGGTTCGACGATTGTCTCAAATTAGGAAAACGCATTGACGAAGGTCCTTACACTCTTCCGAACCCGGAGATCGAACGTTTTAGCCTTGAAGCTCCAGTTGTTATGCCCAAAGGACCAGATCTTACTTATAGTCATCCACATAAGAGCGGTCCAATGGGGCAAGACCCCCCTGCCCTTTCAAGCCGACGTGGTCTTAAAATATTCGAAAAGAAAAAGGTCATGCTTGGAATTGACTTAGGCTTAACCGAAAGATTGTCTAACGTCATTAATGATCTCATTCAACAAGCTGACGGTCAGATCGTAGAGGATGTAGAAATAGCTGACGCTTATATTTGTCAGTATCGTGACGGATCAGACTACGTCCGTGCTAGCAGACGCGGGATTTCTGTTGGATCGTTGACATGGCTTTATTGGATGTTTGCGCATGGAACATGGTGTAACCCTTTAAACAAACTCTTACATTATCCCCTTGTGCGAGGAGGAATTCCAGAAATGAAGTCACAAGTAATAACGGTTTCAAACTATGGTGGAGATGCACGACTTTATCTTGAGACACTTGTTGAAGCTTGTGGGGCAAAGTTTACAAAATCAATGAAAGCTGACAACACCCATCTTATAACTGCGCGGGCACACAGCGAAAAGTATGTTGCCGCACAGGAATGGAATATAAATATTGTCAACCACCTTTGGCTTGAAGACACTTATGCAAAATGGCAGGTTCAGAGCTTGACAAATCCGCGATATACTCACTTTCCCCGTCGAACGAATCTAATGGAAATTGTCGGCCAAACGCAGATTGATCGAAAGTCGTTAGAACAGTTCTATACTTCTGATGACGATCCAATGGAAGTTGACGACCTCGAACCATCAAATACGAATGCTGTTGAGGTGGATGGTGGAGTGCGTAATGTTACGCCTTCTCGAATTCGTGATAAAACTACATCGTCAGGCTCTCTTAGTATACTAAGACGGCAAAACCAAATATCAAATGATCACCCGGAACCACCAGCTAGTAGTGGCAGAAAGGCCAAGGAACAGGCAGTAGCCAGATTGCATGATGAAATTATGCCGGATGTAAATTTATACCAGAAAGAACAAAAACGAAAAGGAGGGGTTCTTGGTGGAAGAAAGCGGCGCTCGAGTGCCGGCAGCTCGGAAGAAAAATCACGTTCAGGGAAGCGTACAGCATCCCCCGATACTTGGAGTAACAACGAAGACGCCGAAAAATCGAAGAAGACTAAGAAGCGTCCAAAACCAGTGGTATTTTTATTAATCACAGCTTACAAAGGGTGGCTTGAACAACCGCAAAAGGAAGATCATGAGAAGGTTAGTCTATCTGCTTATGCTGAAAAATCAATAATAACTATTAAATTTTGTAGAGAGTATTGGCAGAGCTTGGAATTAGATGTGTGATTGAGCCTGGGCAATGTACACATTTGGCAGCACCCCATCTTGTCAGAACAGAGAAATTTTGCTGTGCGCTAGCAAAAGCGCCGGTGGTTGTGTCTACAGATTGGATTGAGGCCTGCATTAAAAAAGAGCAGATTGTGGAAACCGAGTCTTACCTGCTCAAAGACTCTGAGGGAGAGAAGAGACTCAATATAAACCTAGAATCGTCACTTTTGCGGGCAAAAGAAAACCAAGGGCAATTACTGAAAGGTAAGACTATTTATTGCACACCTGGAGTGCATGGCGGATATGAAGTATGCAAGCGAATAGTGGAAGCAAATGGCGGTGTATGCATATCTTTCCGAATGGCTAAACGACCAGCAAATACCACTGATGATGATCATGTAACTGTCCTACTAAGCAGTGATGAACCATCTGACAAGAAGCTTTGGGGAGCTTTCAGGAAGATTGCCCAATCAAAATACTCCATATACCGGGCTGATTGGCTGCTGGATCTCGCTATGTCACAGCGGATTGAATATGGTGAAAAGTATGAGATCTGTCAGAACTAAATATTAGTTATAGTGCATAGTATTTTGTTACCATCAGATGTATATATCCCGTGAAAGGCGAAATTTTTGACAATTTAGCATTCTCCTGCACGATCATCTTCTATGTTGTAAACGTAGACCGTCTACTAACAAATAGATGTGTAGGTGTATTATAGTGATTCCATGGACTGTTTCGATTTGATGCTTATATTGACCTAAATTACATTGTATTCGGGCAAGCCGCGCGCTTATCTAAAGATGCTTATAAATCACTAGCCGCACCCTTTACAATGCATCACCGATTGATTTGCGCACCTATTGTGACAGATGGAAATGGAAAGGCTCTTAAAAGTGAGCACTTCAGGGAAATTTAATCTTTATACTATTGCTCACATATTATTTAAATGACTTCAGAGTAGTTTACGTTTTACCTTTACACACAATTCTATAAACCGATTTATGTACTACCCTTTATGATTTCAGAAGAATTTGACACCCATCTCATCATCTGAGCCAAACACTTGTGCTGCTCCTCGTTTGACAAGAGCAGCAAGGGTCTTTCGAAGAATAATTGGATGAACACCATGGAATTCTGTATTGATGTTTCAATGACAGAATAAAATCTTGCCAAGGGGTGAACATACCTTGTGATATAGTTAGCTCGCCATTCGATATTTCATATAGTGTTAAAACAGAATTTTTTTGCCCAGTCGTTTCAATCTATGATGTATTTTAGCTTTTAAAGTACTGTGTGTAGGACCCTAAGGCTATACCCAGTTATAAATTATATTTGCCCAGTCCTCTGGTTTCCTCCAGTACACAATAGCAGAACTCTTTGCCGAGTCAACCCATTCGATGCTTCCTTCCAGCGCCATATAATCTAGAACCTCCACAGCATCTTTCAGCTTTAGCCGTCGATTAAGCCTCTTATTCCAGAACAAATCGGTTTCGAGAGCATCGGTGACGTCAAGCTGCCACTGCTTGTGGGCCCGGCTGTATTCAAGAATAAATGCATGCCATACGGAACACTGGGCCGCCCAACTCGATTCGTTTGGCTGTGTATGTCTATAGTTAGTAGAAGCTTCTGACGGGTGAGGGGCAAAATTATCTCGAGAAGAAAGGAGGAAACTTGTAAAGGTCAGGATATATGCCTGTTGTAAGCGAGCTTGTCATTGCTTATGTCGTTTCTAGAGATCCAACTCTTCGTGAATGCCTTGGAGTGATGTATCTACAATGAATATTTACAGTACTATGTAGGACACAAATTCCCCGACCCCTAGATCTATCAATATCAGCAAAATAATTGAATTATTTCAACAATGTTTCGTAGAATTCTAAAATAAACTATACAGTAGGTTTAGATACAGATGGTAGCTACAACAAATTTAGAAATGTATGGTTCACAGTAACTTGTGGGGCGTTGAGGGTTGTGGTTGACCCGCAAACCCGGAACTTTTACGTCAGGCAACAGGCAAGAGGTGGTCGACAAAGGAAGTGAGTTGCTGGCAAACTCTGCAAGATTATCATATTCAGACCAAATTCTATACCGTCACACAGAATCATCATGAAATTACTAAGATAAATCGTGTTCAGAGATTTTTCAAGCTGCACGTCCCCTACGGTACAAGAGCTAGGTGATGTGGCCATAGTCACTATGTAGATGCTCGGAAGTGGTGGGACTTTGTCAATTAATTGGGATACCTGATGTTGATGCAAGTATCATAAGATGCTTACACCCTGACTACATATATAACTCTAGCTAGTAAACCTCTTAACAAAGCAATCTGTCATTAATTTCGCACATTGGCTTTTACACATACGCTTTTACACGCCAAGACCATGTCTTTTGACGCTAGTGGCTGCCCTCAACATGCAATCACATCTTGTAACAATCCATGCATAACCATTAGCGATGTCCGCTACGAATTCAGTTTCAAAATTATGCGCGCACTGTGGTCTTTTGCGTGCTAAAATACAGCGTGCGAAAACTACTGAAAAGCTTTGCATAGCATGTTTCATCAACATCTTTGAATTGGAAGTCCACCAAACTATAGTCACCTCCAAACTTTTTCAACGCGGACAGCGTGTTGCTATTGGGGCATCCGGTGGAAAAGACTCGACTGTACTCGCAGCAGTACTCAAGACATTGAACGAACGCTATGGTTATGGCGTAGAGTTTGTGTTGCTAAGCATTGATGAAGGTATAAAGGGGTATCGTGATGATAGCTTGGAAACGGTCAAGCGCAATGCTATCCAATACCAGATGGAGTTATGTATTGTGGGGTATGGTGAGCTGTATGGCTGGACGATGGATGAAGTCGTTGGCCAAATTGGGAAGAAAGGTAATTGTACCGTGTGTGGAGTGTTTCGAAGGCAGGCATTAGATCGCGGCGCCACAAGATTGGGCGTGAACCATGTAGTCACAGGGCATAATGCAGATGATATGGCTGAGACTGTTTTGATGAATTGTAAGTCGCTTTCCAAATATCCAAAATTATACATTTTTGTTAAAGATTAGCAGTGCTGCGTGGCGATTTACCCAGGCTACATCGATGTACGAACATTCTAACAGATTCGGCGTCGAGCCCCATATCTAGAAGTAAACCTTTGAAATATGCATACGAAAAGGAGATAGTGTTATATGCACACCACCGAAAGTTAGACTATTTCTCAACCGAATGTCTCTACTCACCAGAAGCATTTCGCGGAAGTGCAAGGTCACTCATCAAGAGTTTGGAGCGGGTTAGACCAAGTTCAATTCTAGATATAGTTCGCTCGGGCGAGGCATTCGTAGCGATGATGCCAAAAGATATCCGAGGCTCTTCAATTTGTAATAGCAAATTCGAATCCCCAGCTGTCGCCAGCACTGAAGATGCTGGCGAAGGCTGTGGTCAGTCTGGAGATATTGGAGAAATGGCTGCATTTGAGACGCATCTCCGTGATAATACCAAGGCAAAGTTAAGAGAAGTGGAGATAACTGGAGAGAAGGCATCACAAGTAACGACACCAATTAGGTTAAAACAGACACTCGGGAGCTGTAAGAATTGTGGTTACATGAGTTCTCAAGAATTATGCAAGGCCTGCGTATTGCTAGACGGTCTAAATAAGACCAAAGCAAAAATAATAATTCATATGGAATGAACGAGAACAAAAGAGCGGAAATTTTGGTTAAGAGGAAGTAAAGACACATTTGACAATGCGAACTAGAAACGATAGATGTAAAAAATGTTTGACATGGTTTATGGAATCTCGAACCCTCCTTTAAAGGCCCTTATTAGATAGACTCCTGAATAATTTTTCTTCCCTTCAGTGCATGCAATCTATTCATTGAATTACGTTCATATTCAATTTTATTCAAATTCTGGCTCTAATAGAAAAACCAAATACATGATTGAATACACGGCAAAACACATGGATCTCAATTCGACCAGCAAAAAGATACTTAAGTAAGTGTACACATTTTCGATGTACTAGCTCGGGTGAAAACGAACCTAAGTAAAAATATAAAAATCTCGAACCACCTGCTGATAAATCAACAGCTTCCTAAAACATCTTCAGTTGAAGTATGGGGAAACCAAAGATTATCATATATCATACAAGACTCTGTTTTATTTATACAACTAAATGGAAAGATTGCAACCCATATCTAATCATTGAACTCATGAAATTTTTTAAATTATCCTCAAATGTGAAACATAGCACATATTACATTCAATCAATTGTAATGCGAAAGATTGCATGTCATGCGGTACGACGACTGATCCCGGACAGACCTTTATAACTGTACCAATGATAGAAAAAAACCTCACGATTCCGGCTTTCTGTAATTTCTACTCGGTAACATAGTGCACAATAATTGACCAATCCCAATAACTAGAAGCCTGTGTCTGCAACTAACATTCGCCCAAGATGACTTTTTGGGTGAACTTGTAAGAAAACTCATGAGAACTGTATTCATCTTTCGCTTGTGGAGATGGTTTGTTTTACGCTGTCGGGTGAATCTATACCTTCTACAACAGCTTTCTCTAATGCAACATATTCGGCCTTTGCTGGAGTCGGCTGATCAGGCCTTGAGTACAAGTAAGTAGCAAACAGTACAAATAGGGCACCGACAACAAACTATTGATGGATGAATGTTAGTTGCAATCGACACAATAATTGGGCGAACTCACGTTAATTGTAACTTTAAAATCAAAGAAAAATACGCTTGCAACAAAACTTATCAAGATACTGATACTTGTAGCAAAATTCTTGGCGATGTTATCGGCAAAATTCACACATAATGCAACTACTATGCCTCCTAGTGCCTGAAAAACTATTGCAGTCCATACCACAGTGTTGTATCCATCAAAAAATCCCCTTTCCATGATTTCATTACCATCCATCAATACAACGCCTATAAAAAATGCAGGGAAGAGTGAGTAGAACGAAAGCTGAATATTGCGCACCCATAGTGATGCACTGGATCCTTTCAAGACTTTTTCGAAATATACACCCGCCAAGCCTGATAGCATGCATGCTATGATAACAGCGACGAGACCAACCGATCGGTTCATTGCAGGGACGGGACTTGTATCTTCGCCGATACCTTCGTAAGTAGCAGAGCGACGATGAGCGTCAGGGCCAGTTGTTCCAGCAACCGCGGGTTTAGGGGTTGGCAATTGAACAATTCCCACACCTCCGGTTAAGAACACTAAGGAAATCCATTGCGATGAGTTCAAGCTTCGGCGTAACATGGTGACACTGAATAGTGCAGTTGTGAGAATTTTTAGTTGATAGGTTACTTGAAATGTGGCCGCATCCAAATTGGAAACTGCCACATACTGTAATCTGTTCTGCAAAGTATAGAGACATGCTGGAATTGCTAGTTTCCAGTTATCGGGTCGAAATATCTCGGAGTACAAGTTGGCTAGAGAGGTAGACAGTGGTGACATGGAACCATCGATTTTTCGGCGATCTCGGAATGCAACTACTATACAGAGAGACAGCTTCAAAACCTCATTCAAAAATACTGCTGTAGAGGCTAAAAATCGGGCTGAGGATGTTGGCATCACACGCGAATAGTGCATGATCTGAACGAGCTCAGTCTTAATAAATATCAATGTATCGAATCGACGGACATACGAGAATGAGAGCTGAATTTTGGAAAGTGAGCTTTCACATGTTAGCCAAACCCTATCCAGCTATTAATCTTCGAGGGACGTACTGTAACCAACGAAACCAATTTCATGGGAACGCCCATGAAGCTTGGCGCGTTTGCAAGACTGTCCCCCATTGCAGTAACAGCGCAGCAAGACAGATAAAAATATTCACAGATTTGGTTGACACGGGGACAGAAAGAAGTGCAAACTTGTGATGGTTGTAGTATTGTATTGAGTATGTAAATGATGCGGAGGTAATCAGGTGTTTCAGCCGCGCTGGATCTGAATACCGCTAACACTCAATTGAAATTAGGTCTTACGTACGCAGGATGCTCTTACTTGGGATGCTTGAGACCGACTGTTCTGAGGCCGAGGCCGAATGGTGAAATTCAATTGCTTGAAAAAATGTAAATGAATTGTGGCCAAGATAGTAGTTGCCCAAATTTTAAGTGTTCGAAGGCAAGTTAGCTACAGGATGCAGTTGGCAGCTACCGTATCGAGTAGAATCTTGGTAAATTGCCTAGCGTACGATGGCTGAGGGTGCTGCACGGCCACCGCCAAACTTGAACAGGTTTGGGATTCAACAACCCAATTAGGATGGCGGATGGTCTACTCTAATCACTCAACCAGACTTACTTAGAAGTAGAGTACAGTTATAAACTAGAGGGGGCTCTACAGAACGTTCGTTAGGCCATTATTTATGAAAAAAATGGTTTGGTAGAACACTTCTCTTGTATAACTATATTTACAGTATATTGACTTCGCTAGAGTACCAAGACACTGAAGCCCTACTTTGCGGACGGTGCTGTATAGTACTCTACTCTAGACATAAAGCGCTTACCTACTAAGGAGTATGCAATGTTATTTAGTAATCGTGTTAGCAGTAGTAGTACGTTACTTGATACTGGGAATTACTTAGTCATGCAAACCCCATGATTCTCCAGGTCACATGATTCGATGTAACCTGAGAAGCACCAGTAGGTAGTTGACAGTACCCTGCAAGCACTGCTGACGAAGCTTCAGACGATTACTTAGAAGAAACTAGCCGCCAGCATTGTTTCAGTCCAGACGACATGCGACATGGAATTTGGAGCTGTTGATGACCTCTTTCAGGACAATGCTACACCCGTTTCCCACAGCCGTATAGATGGTAGATTCGATGAGTTTCGGCGTGGTGGTTGTAATCAGTACCCTATTATATCAATCTATATTCTGGTCCTAATTTACCACAAAGCTAACGCAGTCCTACAGAAAAATCGCGTGGTCTAAACTCGGATGTATTGCTGTAATCAATAGTGACGGTACTGGTGTCGAGACCAGACATTTGGCTTGTAACCCGGAGGACGGACGCTGGGCACTTAGTGATGCGTATCCCATTACTGACGTCTCTCGTTTCCACGAAGGGCAACGTCTTCAACACGTAACCTGGAGCAGTAATGGCGCAGAGTTGGCAATCATCGATGTCCTTGGTCGGGTGTCATTTTACACGGTTTATCTGACTGTCAATCAGCTTGCGTTGTCATCCATCCATACCTACCCAGATGATGATATGAGTTCATTGGTGGGATTCTGGTGGCTGCCTTCCGAGCGTCCTTACAGCTTATATACAGCTATGAAGGTGGAAGAGGATGTCAAGTATTATTCACAAAATTACAGACCGTTCGGCCCCTTTCATCCTGTATCACCAAAGGCGGCGGCGATTGGGATAACTAGAGGTGGCACCGTAAGTGATTTTATCGTTCCGGCGAAGCGGAATATATTTTTAACAGTAGATAAATACAAGGCTAAAATGTGGTTTCACGATGGAAATTCCAAGTACCAAGAAAGTACGTGCGAACTTGAATGCATGATGAGTCTAGATGATGTTTTCACTCATGCCTCGATGTCATGGGGCAAAGGTAAATTTTAGTAGGACCGGGTGAAATTGTTCCTCGCACTGATTTATCATTAGAGAGTGTTTCCGTTCTGGCTGCATATACACAGTCTAGACAACTTCGTGTGTATCGACTTGCGATTAACTGGGGTATCACTCAACAGACTAAGCCGGCAACGCAATATCCAACTGCACCAGTGCTACTGGTAAAAAGGGTCAAATTAATGGCCACTGTATTTCCTACTGAATTTTCAAATGATACGTTTAAAGCGCAGCTCACGCATCTGGAGGTTATGGGACCTACACCTGGACCTACAAATGCAAATGCCGCTGCAACTATCACTGCGATTTTCTCCGCAGGGCCGGATGCGCAGACAATTACGTTTGTTTGTCGTTGGGATTTAAGAGAACGTCCTAGCAAACTACATCCAGCCTTTGATCAACTAGGTGTACGAAGAGCTAGTATATCTTCTGGGACACCTCCTGAGGTTGGCATTCCGATCGGTTGAGATGCACAATATCTAATTGTGTAGTTGGATCTTCACAGGCTAGAAGATATAACTCTCAACAAACGCGCTATTGGTGTCTGGCCTGTTACATCAGGGACTGTTATAGCGTTTGCCTTTAGTGATGGATCGTTGGATTTTCGAGACAGGTTTGTGGTTTTCCGCATCATCGAGTCATTTTAGATTTTCTCACCCTTATCCAGGCATACCCTAAGACCATTTTCAAGCCCTCCACCAAATGGAAAGATTACCAATATGACGCAAGCGGGATTTACATTTACGGGCGGAGAAAATTGTAGGGGTACATTCCAGGGCTGAAGTAAACTAACATATATTTCAGGCATTGACATTGTATTATCACCGAACAATACGGTGGCTGTAAGACTATCACAAGATAATGAATTACAAATGATCGTAATGGACAGTACCCAAGGCGCAATAACTATCAAAGAGAATTTTGATACAGCCTGTATTGCTTTGGCCGTGCAACATGCGTATTCAATCAGCAATTTATCAAACAACGACGACCTACTCCTTATCGCCCGCAAATACAAGAGCCTAGGTTTGAATCTTGCGAATCCATTAGAACTTTGACTTAATTCCTCTTTTAGATTTCAATAACGCATTCTTGACGGAAGTTCATCGAGCACTCAATCTCAAAATGGACTTTGCTGCCGAATCACCTAGTGAGCGTCTAATACGAAACCCTTTACTTCAGAGGTGCTTAAGCTTGCAATACGCGTTGGATTTCCATGGCGAAAGAGTGACCAGAAGACTATCTGGAAAACTTGCATGGGCTGTACTGCACCTCAGAGTAGCTTCATTAGCATTTGCACTGTCAGGGAATTCTGGTCAACGAGGAGCTGTGCAGGGTAGAGCCCCCGGGACCGGAGGACCTCCTGACGATGCCAAGCCTGGTGAGTTGTATCCGTTGATTAGCTAACGAATGTGAATTAATAAATGCACATGTACAGAAGCCTTACAAACCGTACTTGGCCTTGTACAGTGGTTTATGGACATGATGAGTCTTATTATTGGTGACTTAATAGAACTATCTAAGGCTACTCGCGGCCGAACTGATGATCTGGCTTTTGTTCGTCAGAAGATGCTTGAAAGTAACTCACCTGCGTTGTTCTTAACTCTTGCTAGTGCTCCACGTGCTTTCTTACGTTACAATTGTCGTAACCTTCGTGCTCTGGAAAATAGTACTAATAAACAATTGGCATCCGGCAACTATGACGAAGAGCAGCGTATGACGATTAGAAGTTTCAAGGTTCCTATCGACTCTTGTGCCGTTAAGATTCACAATTTCGAGAAGATTATGACTGATATTGATGGTACTGTCCGTGCGGCTTACAATAATGTTCCTGAGGCCGAACGAGCAACGGCTGAGCGCCAACTTTTTGTCAATAACGAGATACCAGAAATATTCAAAGAGCCAGTACAGCGTCTGCTTGGCTATACAATACCGAACTTTCGAGACAGCATCAATATTTCGGCTCTGTTCTGGCATGATGTTAGTTGGTTGGGGTTTCATGATGATATTGAGAGCAGAATATACCACCGCACCCATCGTATTGATGCAGTACGGAAGATAGTGCTTCCAAGTAAAGGAATCAAACTGAGACGATGCACAAGATGTTGTTCCATAGTTGAAGAAACGACTATAAACAAGAACCAAGGACAGTGGCTACAGAACACACAACGCATGTGCTTGTGTGGGACATTATACCTAAGCCCACATACATGAGGTTATATTATGCCAACCGGCTTTGGGTTCTGTCGCTAAGTAATGAGAACCCTTCAAACTTAAAATATCGAAGGTTCTCTTGAGATCGTAGTTTCGTGTTATGTAGGCAGTTTTGTAGCATTTGGACCATTTAATTGAATTATTGGATGCCTTCCCGTCAGCGTTTGGATGGTTGATTTGAAGTCTAGAAATCTAGCGTTCGGGGTTTGCTTCCCATCGGAAAAAATCAAGTGAATCTAGAACTACCAATCAGAGCAGTCCAGTTCTTGGCCATCCACTTCGTCGCTATGTAGAACAAGGTGGTCCGCAGTCGACCCAGCGATAGGGTTATTCTCGCTGGAAGGAGGAACGACAAATTTAATTAAAGCGAGCTATATTGGGCAATAGGAAGTGTCAAAACAATTATCCCAGATTTTCTAAATCTGAACGAGGGGGGAGGGGGCTTGTTCAGATTTAGAACATCAGGGGTTGATTTAGAATCTGGAAGCTCCGGCATCACGATCCAGATCTAAAATCAACCTTCTAAACGCTGACGGGAAGGCATCCATAGTAGGATTATATATAGTATATGGTAAACCAAGATGACCGATACACCAAGTGGACGGCAGTACATCAATCGTAATGCACATCTAGCTTATATTGTCCTGAATTTTGAGAATATTACTTTAGGAAGTCTGATACATAATGTTGAAAATTTGAACAGAATATCTCTAATCCCTATTGGCAAAATGAGCGTTTGCTCCTAGTCATGCATGTCTAGTCTGGGGGCAGATACTCAGCAACCACCACTTTTAAGAAACAATTGAAATTTTCTAGAGTTACGTTTACACCTACACCATTTAACAGACGCCCCCTAATTTTAGACAATAATTTATTCTGATGGTTGCGTAATTCATAATAATCCCGTATTTTTGGTGTATTGGTCAACCGATTCAAGATTGGCCTACCGGTCAACTTGGCGTATCGGTCGGATCATGTACTCTAGAGTACATTGGTACTGTTAGGTCAACCAATGAAGTCGGCCGAGTGATAGTAGCGAACTACGTTGTAAAGGCTGTTTGTATCGCGAGTAAGTTGAACAGTCTTATTCGGACTGAAATGATCTACCGACGGCGGTGTGAATGATGAGTGGATACGAAAATTAAATGCGTTGCTCACATCTAAAGAAGGCTTTTTGGAGGTAGCAAGCATCTTTCTTGATATATTAGAAGTACATACAGACTTTGCGACATCCACAAGTGATATACATTACGAATAAAAAACAGTGAGATAACGAATGTCAATCCAGTTGCAGTTGGTTTTTGTAAGCATGAATTAATCAACAACTCCGTGCTAATGATTGTAAAATAAAGAAACGAAGACGTACAGGAATACCTAAATAATGAACATAAAACAATCGAAATTAGTCATTCAATATGATATATAATACATGGCCACCAAAGATCCACGTAGGACGACCCGAAAAGCGGGCATCATTCGATAATGTCGAACAGCCGAAGTCAAAAACAAACCTATCCCAATGCAAGAAACGAAAAATCCTTAGAAATATACACAAAAACTAATCCTTAGATGCTTTCTAAAAGATCAAACGTGTAAATTGTAAACACAATAAAAATGTCAGTTGCGCCAGACCTCTATGCAGATGATAAAACCAATGAGATGGGCAGGCTATTCAAGACCAGCATATCTAGCTCTTTGTGTGACTAAGGCGGTCTGTAACCGCCGAGTCAAACGAACAGCTTCATCCCTTGAGATAGTTATCAGTATCTGGGAGTACCAAAACAGTCCCGATTGAAACATACCTCTCTGTTTGCAAGTCCAATACCTCCATTTGGGCAATATTCATTCGTCCGACGACTTCGGCCATTTCGTTATCCGCATCTGACAGTGCTCTTTCAAGCTCAGATACCCGTTTTTCCAAAACTTCAGTTGTTGACGAGTCTGGTCCTGATATTCTTTTTGAAGTCCACTCAAGGTTTGGACTTCTAAGAAATGTGGATATTGGAGATTTTGGTGAAAAGGTTGGAGGGATTACAGTTGTAGCCTTAAGTCTTCGAAGTTGGGAGGTGTGAGTTTCTTTGATTCTTCGAATTTCTTCCTCGTGTTGCACTACTGCATCCTCCGCATTCTGTTGGGCTTCCAGAACCTTGTCTTCTAGAATCTTTAGCCTGCCTTGAAGATTATTTATCTTCTTGGCTGACATTTGCTGTTCATTTTCGCCACGACTGATGCAGTCAGCCAATCGATCCCGGAGGGCTTCATTCGAAGCCAATTGCCCCCGTACTTGAGCGGCTAACTCTTCGACTCTCTCCGTAGAGACGCGCAGTTGCTTTGCAAGGCTTCGCTCTTCCTTTATCTGCTCACTCTCAGACTTCTGCAAGGATTCCGCTCGTTGACGATAGGCCTCGGCTTCTACAACTGCTGTGTCGCGGTCGGTTTCGACCTCCGTTAATGTTTTACGCAAGTCTTGGATTGAACGCTGATTTTCTTCATTAGCTTTCGATAATCGTGTTTCACGGTCCGTCGTCTCATGTAAAAATGCCCCCCTAGACTCTAATTCGTCTAATCGTGCTAAAGAGCGCTCATGAACCTGCTGTAGGTCTCGATAAGCCTGGTGAAGAGATGCAGAAGACGATACGGCGCCAAGGCCATGTTTCATCTCTGAAACTTGCTTCGATAGAGATAAGTGAGAGTCTTTAAGTTCATTATGCTCGTTGACAAGATTGTCATGTTCTTGTAGTAAAACCCGAAGGGTGCTGGTTTCTTGTTCCGCTCTCTCCAGGTCCATTTTCAGTGTACCGAGACTTCTCTCACAAACAAACTTCTGTTCTAAAGCATCATCGGCACGTTGACGTAGCCTGTCGACCTCACGACGCAGTGAAGATACATCTCGGTCTCTCCCTTGGCGCCTTGGAGTGTAAGTGATGGCGCGGTCGCGCTCAGATTCAAGAGATATAATTTTTTCCTTCGCTCTTTTACTTTCGTATTGCTGTCGATCCCTCAAACTCTTAAGAGCTTTGTGTAGCGCATCACGTTGCACCTCCACATCTTTCAACCTTTCTGCTAGTGATTCCCGGTCTTTGGGGTTCAGCGGAATTGAGACGTTGTTTGGAGGGCTAATTGGCGTGGAATAGCTCGAAGGAGATCCGGGTTGTGATTGCCGTGTTTGATTTCGGATTGCGGTGGCGAGAGACGCATTCTCGTTTTTAAGGTTTGTCAATTCTTGTTGCATACGAGAGTGCTCATACATGAGTTTCTGCAAGTCTGAAGCCTCGGATTCTAAGCCTTCAACACGAGCTCTCAACTGAGGAACTACCTCGTCCCGCAAGTTGTCTCGCTCATTTCTGTTGTCTTCCAGCTCTTCTTTTAGTGCATTTAAAAGGTCTTCAAAATTTTCTTTCATCTGCCTCTCTTCTACAAGCTTTCTTTTGGCTTCGTCCAATGCATTCTCTAAATCTCCAATACGACCAGTGGAGTCCGGTATAGAAAGCTGCAAATGTCCTCCCTATGTGAAGATCCGTTAGTTTTCTATGAATATTTTACCACCAGGGGTAAATCACCTGCTCCTCCAATTCTTTTACGTGTACTTCAATAACCCTCCGTTTCTCCCTCTCGGCTTGGATTTTTCCAAGCATTTCTAGCCTCAATTGAGCCTTTTCTTGTTCAGCCCGTCTCACCAACTTTTCGGGATCGATTTCTTGTCCTGTGCTAGGATCGAGCACTCTAGCTGGTGTTCCAGCATCTGAGAAATAATCACTTGTGCGGCGACCGGTGCCACCTCTTTCTGCTGCTTCTGATTGTAATCGATCAATCAAATCTTCCAAATCCATCTCCCGTCTAATCGAAGCTGCAAGGTCCGCAGACACTGCCCGAACTTCTTCCTCGATAGCATCAAACGAGGACGGGGTGGGAGGTAGTAACGACACAGCGGAATCCGACAAAGCCTCAGACTGAGTTGCATTGGCACGAGGAACATCGATTGCTGGAGGAATTGATTTAATCAACGTTGCATTTCCTGTCTTTGGGGATAGTGATGGCGATGGGCCTCTGTCAGACAGTGATGTTGCCGTTGAGCCGGTACCTTGCTCAGATGAACTTCCCCATCTAAAAAAATTTGTGAACCGGCCAGGCGATTTAGGTTTAAATGTCTCATCAACTAGTTCAGACCCGGAGGAATATTGGCGACTAATGTCATCCTCTGGTAGCGATATATTGGGTTGCTGCGTTGCCGTAGACATAGATACAGATAGGCTTCTCGGGTGGATTTTTATCCGTTCGATTCGTTGAGGAGAGAGTGTTAAATTGGATTCACTGATAACTCTTGCATGCTTCAGCAACACAGGACTAACAGGTGATCCTGATAATGAAGGTCTGGATTCCCTTGGGCTGAATTGGGGTTTTGGTTCTGACGATAGAGCTAGCCAGGAGTGTTGGTGACCAGATGTGCTTTCTTCTTGATCGTAGATGCGTGATCTAGAGGTAGAGTCTTGTTAAAAGAAAGATTTGAGACATCAAGTGTGTCAATCATCTCATACCTGTTTGAGCTCCTGGAAATGTCGGCACTGCTCAGTGGCAGAGTAGGGGAATCTGGGCTGCTTTGATAATGATACGGTGGTGTTGGAGAATGAAAAGCATACGGTGGTTGCGATCTAAAAGGTATGGAGATTGCGCCAGATGGGACAGGCTTCCGCTTGACAGGAGAGTTGTGGGAATAGTTCAGTGGATGGGGAGAAGTCGCTTGTTGGTAAGAGGTAGCGGGTTCCTGGGCCGATTCGGTCTGCTCTAGTGCACTCAGGTTCTGGTGGTCATTGTGGAAGGCGGAGAGATTCATGTTTGAATCGTGCCTTCCTCAAAATGGCGATGCGATGTCCCTCTCTTCGTTGAGGCGGTCAAATTTGGGAAAAGGGGGCCGGTGCTGAGTGTGGCGGGCGTGTGTTTCTACTGAGACTGTGCAGAAGCACGTTAGACTCAGGGATGCCATGCACATGGGTGCATGCTTTATGCTTCACATGGTTTGGCGCCGGCCGAAAAAGGAATTACAAATGAAATCATGGAGAACACAACGGAAGCCCTGTACCAATAGCCTACGGGTATTCGTCCGCCAACTGCGATATTAGTCCATGCACTAGAGCAACAAGTAGAAGGAGAACACAGCTAAGGAAAGCTGTAATGTGATGTGACCGTGCGAAGGATACCAACTCTGTAGTTCTGAGGTCCATAGTACTCTACATGCGAAGACCAAACAATCAGCTTTTTCCGTTGTACTCTATATACCAGACGAATACTTGTCTTCTATAATCTATTAGTGACTTTTCACGTGAGGTAGTGCTTATTCTTCGATATTAAATATTGAAAAGTATCATGTACGCACTGGTTTGATAATTCGTATTTAAAATGGACCTTATTAATACCAGTCCGCGGGATAGTGCAAATGCTGGCCTGAGTTCTCATTACAAAATCCACCGATACCTGTTATATACATGGTAGATTATTATGACATCTGATTTTGAGTATGTGAGTATGTAGGTCCGGTTGGCCCTATGCATGGTACACCGGAGATGCTACTTACGAAAGATAATAAATATGTGTTATTGAAAACTGTACCAATGTGGCGCTGATACGTAGAAGTGTATTGATAATGCCTGGGCTTTGTTATTTCACAGCCTTGTTTGCGTACCTCGAGACGTTCAAGCACAATAATAAACATATAACGTGGAGGCCACCATCGGGCCGAAGCCTCATAAAATCGGTGCCCCAAGCGGAAGGTGGTGTTTGGAGGCGGCACGAAATAGGTGCCTAGGGCGGGTCCATGACACCACATAAGTAGTTTGGGAGAGAAACTTGGGAGCACGAGATGGATGCTCTTTCAGGCCTGATCTGGGCCTTGAGGTTTGGTTGATTTATCAGTTATTCAGTAAACATGGTCATCCTGTGAATTTTGGCTAAAAGTAGGTCATTCTGTCTAAAATCCGGGTTTTCTTTCACTTTCAAGAACTGTCTAACTCAAACGTACAAACCCTCTGACTTACACTCTCTAAGTTCCATCTGTCCCACTGAAGCCTAGGTTTACCCCTCTAACTCGTGAACCCTCTTGGCCAGAGGACGGTGAATCTTGTACCATAGTGTGATAGATCATGTTGCAAAATAATATGGGTTAATGGGGGTTTTGCGTGTTATCAGAACAAAGTAATAAAACAACGCAGTTAACCAACTATCAGAAAATCATGAATTATAGTATTAATGCCAGGTAATCTCAGAAATTTCGTTGACATTGGCTAGATGTCTGCGCATGATCTTTATCTGCTCGACCAGTAGAAGGCCCTCATTATTAGTGTCCCCTATAGTGCAATTGAACATGCTTAGTATCGTGTCCGGTCGGTAAAGTTGTTCCTCGTCCCAAGCGAGGATACGTTACAAGCACAACGACACCGCTGGGTATGAGACTGGACCATCTTGGATATATATAAAAACTGCTAGACCCGCACGTACTTTCGTGAATTGGCGAGATGTTATCATACAACTAGTGGGGCAAAAGTGATATCTATCAGAAATGAAGTTACTAATTTTATTAGGTTATCCACTGCCTGTAAAATCCGCTGTACATCAACCATCGTTAGGTATTTATTTTCCTAACGCTGCTTTTCCACCATAAGGCATTTCTGATTTCGACAAAAAACTGAATCTGATATTCCATTTACATATACGCAGTTCACTAACTATCACTAAAGCCCCACCCCAGAGCCCCATAGATGTCATCAATGGTGCCCTGGTCCTCAGGATGTTTGATCTGCTTTTTCAATGGAGTAGCCATGACCAACTTTACGCCACCGGCCGGGGAATCTATTATATTTCTTTCGAGATTCGAGTTGAACATGCCATCATTAGAAGTGAGGGAGCGACAAAGCTTAACAGGAGTTCTGAAATGGGAATTTTCACCACCAGCAGATATTGAAAGATCACTTTGTATGGTGGAGGTATCGTGACTCAGTGGAGATACTGTTCTTCGTTCTGCGTATCTGGGACCCAGGACCTCTTTGCGCTTTTTTGGAGTCGCTGTTACCAATATGGTATTTAGAGGGGGGCGCATTGTCTTCTTAGATTCTATGGAAAATTAGTACCATTCATAAAATTATTGTGCAACACGTTACTTACTTCTACGACTGCCACTGGCTTGTCTTTGTTCAGCAGAGTCGGCTAATTCTGTCGCAACTGCGATTCGATTCGGTTTGATTACTGCCTTTATTGCATCCCTCAAATCTTCTTGGGATTTCTTTTGGTCAGACTTTATATCTAGTTGAATAACCCTTTTAGAGAAATTCTTGCTGTTCAGGGTACCCCCTCTGCTTGTATTTAATGTTATCGACTCTGCTGCGATGGCTGATAGATTCTCCGAGTTTTCTCCACCACACACTTTTGTTGGTTCAGGTGCAGTGGCAGATCGTTTCAACTTGGGAGCTCTTTTTCCACCTACTGCCTTTGATCGATATGGGTCACGTGCTCGTTTCGAACCTGAAACATGTCCACCAAATTTTTTGTTTATGGAGGCACATTTTTCTGGCAGCTTTGAAGCATAGCTTAGATAGCAAAATTAGAGTGAGCAGCGTAGCAAAAGGACAGTTCGAAACTTACAAAGGCATCAAAACCTCAACAGAGAAGTGACGTAGGTGATCCTTTTCGCTAGCACCATTCATTCTAGATGATGATCCTTGTTTCTGGTCGGACGTTTCTGACCCAATCGAATGCCAGATGCAAAGACGATCAACAAGAAGCTCTAGAAGAATCTCGGGGTCGAGAATTCCACCCTTGCCTCTGTACTTGACGGAAGGTTTTCTTTTAGTCTTAGTTATTGATACTTCTTGGGTTTCATGGCTTGTGTTCTTGTTCAATGCTAATATTTCCAACAGCAGTATGACTTGAAGTTCTGTCCTGATCTTATTAGCATTACATGAAATCTCGTAGTGACAAGATACATGCATACTCTCGAGTTCTAAGCGCGGCCAGTACTTCTTTCAAATGTGTGTCATTTTCCTGGATAAATCGATCACCAAAAGCTAACGATCGCCATCTAGGTATGTATGCATCTTCATGAGTCCTAAAGACTGAGTTATCATCAATGGTCTCTTCGGACGCAAAGTGCACCAGTGATTTCAGATATTTCGTATCCATTTCCTGTAAGGGGACGATCATTGTTTTCAAGAAATCGACAAGCCCATTCAGTGGTGGACAAGGCTGTTCGCCTTGGAACATAGTTCTCGCTCGAGATAACGCTGATTTGGAAAAGTATGCTAAAGAAGTCTGGATTAATTAGTCTCGTTCTAGCTGTCACTCGCACGGCCCTCAAACCTTTGAAAGGTATAATGTTTGATAATACTGGTGGCGAAGATGATCCAGTACCTCAAAGCTAGAGGGTCTAGCAGTCAAAGAATGCTGACCGTGTAATGCAGCATCACCGGTAGACAAACGATAAGACACCACACCACCTCCCCAATCCAAACTTGTAGTCCCAATAAGCCCATTATTCTCGTGATCCGAGAAAGGATACCTATGTGTTCCACTTGAACACCACCATGGATCGTCTGCACTTTGTTGTGTGTGATCTAAGGTCTTGCACTCTTTGTCTTTCCGTGATCTTGTGATTTGGGCGTTCAACTTCCGGACTTCTTTCAGCTTAACCTGTGTTGAAAGACGGTATAAAGCGTAAACGCCATCTTCTAAGCTTTCTATTGCAGAGAGTTGCCTCTCTCCTTCAATTTTGACAATTGCAACGTCTCCCGGGCGCACTAGCTCTGTAAATTCGACAGACCTGTCAAAGAAACGAGATGGTACACCCGCAATCCAATGTAGTGGCACATGATTATGAGGCAGAACTACCGTAGGTGTTATTCGTACAGCTGGATCAAAGGGCGAGGATAAATGTGACTGTAAAATTTATTATGTGATTTTACATCGTGTGGCATGAATTTTTACCTGTATGCTAAAACTATTGAGGTCTACATTTTGCGGTTCTACACACTTTCGTTTTCGCGAGGTTGAGGCTGGAATTTCCATCTCATTGTATTTGGCTACCTTGGTTGAGTTGCTAAAACGTGCTCGGCGCGTGCTCGTATGAGGTGCTCGACCTTGACGTACATTGCACCATAATTACCCGGCGTTTGTGACTTTAAACCCCTGTCGATCACAACCAGAATAGAAATAGAGCGATTTTGAACGGATTATTGGGCTGCAACGATTTATGCTCTACAAATGCGGACTGCAGCTTGTCTGTTCAGCCGTAACAACCTGTGCGCGCCACTCGTCGGTGTACCACTTGAGAATTTATTTGCTCGGTTACGCGGCAAGCCAGACTAGACTGCAGCAAGTTTTGAATACCTGATTAACCAAAAATTTGGTTTGCAGCTTTTCTTTTTGCGCACATTACTAGATTGAAGTTTTCTACCATGTACTCTACATTGGATAGATTGTGTTCCCTGCCGACTCACGGAGCTGTCCCTCTACGAAATCTGTACCCCATCTAAAATGAGAATTGAAATGTAGGAGAAACACCGTCATGTAGTCGTCTTCGGGATCCATGATCACCCGCTCAACGAACTATACTTATCAATGCAAGTAGTCCCGATAGTCGTACCGTTTTGGACACATAAGAGCTTTCATGAAAAAGCATTGTATTGAGAGCAGTAATCAATTCCTTGAATCATTGATTTCACGGGATACACAACACAGAACACTCCGATTCTTGCAATCCCAGCATCAAAGACGGAATAAACAAACGTAAAAGCTAAGTCAGCTGACAATAATTTCGTCCCTGGGCGACTTGCCATTCGCATAAAGATGGTTCCAAGACGAGGCTTAACAAACCAGCTATGCATATACCACCGGAATCTGCAACAGTGCAGGCTGCAAGTGAAAATTCTCTCTCCTCACCTTGATGGCCATCCATAATTTCTGCGAAGGTGTTGACATACACCAATCCACCTAATAAACCTTCCCAGAAAATCACAGCAAAAATGACGTAGATGCTAGGGATGAAGTTGAACATTGCATGGATGATCAGAATCGCCAGGTTTCCAAGTTGAAGAAAACTTGGTGGATATAGTCGTCGAACACGGATGAATGGTGTGGAACTCCGGGATATAAACACTCCAAGCTGGTAGACAGTATTATACATCGGGTATGCATCGCGGTAATGATTAAACGGCATTTTAGATAGAGGGTAAAGCAATGTAGGGGCAACCCCAAGGTTGATGGTATATTCACCAATGTATACCAATAGTAACGGCAACATGCTAATAAATTGAGTAAGCTCTGACAAGAGTATACGTAACCGATGGGGATAGTACTAGGGAAAAAATAGGCTGCGTGTTCGTTTCAGGTTTTCAGTAAGATTATTTGAATTTGGTGAGTTCTGAGGCGATTCTTCTGTTTCGCCAATGTCATCCCTTAGGGCCTGATATCCTATTCTAGATGAACGTAAAGGGTCCTGTGGGAGAAGCACAAAGAATGCGAACAGCATAATCACAGGTAGGAACCCGAACGCCATTAAACTGCTTCTGACCGACCATTCGATCCAGCTAGTGGCACACACATACAGTGCAGCACCAATCAACCCTGCTGCCCCAGTTCCACTACTCCAAAATGGTATCGCATACTGACCGTAATGATGAGACATCCCCAGGAAGGACAGCTCCCCAAGACCAGAAGAAATGGAAGCCATCACTACGCCTAGTAAACGTGTAGGGAGAGTACCAGCCCATGCAACCATTTGCATCCCGATAAAGGATAGGGCTACAAGAATTAATACTCGAATACGATAAGGCAATAGATGTATAAAGTAGGGCGCCACGAGCTTGGTTCCAAAAGAGGGCACGACATCTGCCAGGAGAACAATAGATTTAGGTAGTGCTGGACCCACAAGATCGAGTGCCGCCGACAATATTACCACATATAAAACATTGTTGATTAAACCTACAAGTTCTATTATTCAACTAATATTAAATGCAAGTATCGACAAATACACATACCAAATGTCCAGAATGCACCGCAGACCCAAGGATTTGCGCCCGTGAACGCAGCATACAGTCGTTGTTTGTATACCGCAAAAGACGAAGTGGTTGAGCCTGGAACTGGAAAACTTAAAAAACTTCCTGGGAGAGATCTCGCGAAGCTATTAGCGACAGACCCGGACACGGGGGGTTCGTCCATGGTGGTGCATTCACTGACTCTCATGTCACGGTTGATGTTGATATAAGGTTGAAGAGCATGGGAGCGAGCACCCCTGTAAGAGCCAAGAGTTTTGCGATACTTACTTTATGGGGAGCGGCCGGATCTAGAAAATCCTGTTTAAACTGTGTGTTGCGCTATCATGGTGATATCAGCCAGATGAAGAAGCAAATGCTGAGATTATAATGACAAAAAATAATTGCTTTCACCAAATTGTTGCTTTTATTATGAAAAGGTTGATTTGATAAAGATGGGCTGGGTGGGTGCAGCCGGTAATAAAACATCAGAGTTTTTATTCGAAAAGAATGTACTACACAAGGGGTTGAATTACTGTATGCACTTTCTTTGCACATCGTGTCATGAACACCATGAACATTCGAAAGGACATGCTGCACATCGAAGCAGCAACCTCAAATTGCCTTGGATTGGGCTATAATTGACACATTTGCCCTTCAGATTTTGATTTTAATCAGTGAGATATTATTCCTTTTTACTTTTTGCCTATGTATGCGTAAAGTGGGGTGAAGGTGCAGCATCCCCAGTAAACTTAGATGAGCTGGTCAATGGGGAGAGCTGTAATCTACATCTTAAGTGTCTATCAAAGAAAACACCTCTTGAAAGGAACACAGGGTATTGGGCGACAGACATGGTTTCTGGTTAAATAACTTAGGGTCAAAACAGGCTGTCAACAGGCTTGCCTATCACTCGGACTGGCATATAGAAATCTGACTGACAACAGAAAAACCTTCTTTAGACGATTACCATCATGAATATAGTATTGAAAAAAAAAACTGATGCAACCGTCTTGACAGGACTATACCAAGCATTTATAAAACTACCAACCGGCCTTAAAATAGTCAGCGCAATGAAATGATTTGCATGTTGTTTAATTAAGTCTGGTTCAACAGTAACAACCTATGTGTGGGACCCACCCTTCAGTGTACAAAAAACACACCAACAAGAAGAGTGCACGGCAGACATACAATCACTGTCGATGTTCACAAAAACTTTTGTTGGCTGGGATGCCTTAATGGCAATTTCCAATTTATTGGATGAGAATCAAAGATCTGTATCAACACTACTAAAATATTTACTTACTTTACGTTAAGACTAATATTGGAAGTGAGATACTAGCGTCGATTATCACATCATCTGCTGCTGCACACCAATTGGCAGCGTCGCATCCCGGGTTAATAGAAATATTGCTCTGGAATGCCATATATCAGCACCAGCCAACGAATACTTTTCACGGATGAACAGCAGAATTGTCGATGTTAGCACCATTCGACAGACTGCCTCAGAATTGATCAAGTTCTGTGTAATGCTGATTGGTAGAACTGGTTGCCAATGAGCAGTGACGACATATCAGCGCAATCTGTTGGACCAGCGTTCAACAGTGATTGAAGTATAGATTGAATAGTAGTCACCAAACAATATAAGGCACAATGTTAGGGTTGTGAACTAGAATATATTGTATGGCTCGTATATGCCTTGTTGTCTTTTCTGACGTCCTCCCTGGCGTCACTGAAGTACGCAGCTTCGGATCAACAGTCGGACGATCTATCTAGGCTATAGACGCTACAGAATGCAAGAAGAGAATGATAAAGAGATAAGAACAGTTCAGAGTACTCGGCGGAGACAGCCTGCACAAACTTACGCCACGTCGTCTTGACGTGTCATGAGATAATTGGAAGACCAACACCTTCAACACCCGAGGTGCTGCCGACTAGGTAACTATTTGGGCGCCAATACTCGGCCATTGTCGGTAATATGTCAGCACAATGATAACACTCTCCACACAGTCAATCGGACTCTGAATATACCACCAGATAAGGCCTGGGCCGAACAATGTGTAAAATGATCACAAAAAAGCTAAAACGTCGAAGTTCTGAGACTTTGATGTTTTTCAGCTTTGACTGCCTCCTTACATATACCAACCGGGTACATTGCGCTTTAACGCTAGCCCATTACGACTCCAGGTTTAATTTTGGGTCCTAAACAAACTTTTTTAGTATGCGAATGTAGCAAGTGCACACTTTTACCATACAACTCACGGAGAAGAACCTGCGGCGCAGTGCAGTACTTGTGTTTATTCTCAAGGATAAATCTCAGTAACATATGCACCGCTAAGGTCTCTCTCGTAAGCGTGGTTGCCGCGTTGCGTTGCTACCTCCCATACTAAAACCGTTCTTGGACCGGGTGGTACATGAAATGATGGGTACTTGTCAGGCAGGGTAACAATGAATGAAGGGTAAATATAAAAGATGTGTACATATGTATGACACGTCCCCTCCTCAAGGTTGGCGTCCACGACAATAAAATAACTTAATGAAATACACAGAATAAATTAAAATAACATGAAATAACTGTAAGATAAGTTGACCGTTGAAAAATCTTTCTTCAATGCAAACAAAACTTAGAATAAGTGAAAAATAAATCATTGAAGTAAAAGAAACAAGATAACAACTCAACCTTAAGGAACCCTTGAATCGCGAGGCTTCTTGGGATAACGACTGTGAAAATTTCAAAAAGGTTTCCATTGCATCCAGCATGTGTTCCTCCGGCTTCTCTTTCCAATCCTTCTCTTCAGGATAACTGTTCCAATCAAACATATCAAAAATCTTTCCATCACGCTTTGTCAAATCCAGTATTTCATCCACCTCGAATTCTTCCGTAACTTCTTCCGCATCGCCGTATTGTTCTTCTGCCATATTGAAGTTGTCCGCATCGGAATTATGTTCTGGCCATCCGGAGAGTTGAGATTTGTTGTAACGTTCGAGTAGGGATACGTGAAATACATTGTGAATATTCCAGCTGGCGGGTAGGTCGAGTTGGAAGGGGGTGTTCTTGAAGTTGCGTGATATTTTGAAAGGTCCCCGAAATTTATGATTGAGTTTCTTTTTGGGTCGTCGAGTCTTGAGCTTTTTACCATTCAACATAACGAGATTCCCCACCTTGAAAGTATATCTGTCCGATCGTTTTTTGTGTGCTTGCTTGCATCGGCAAAAATTCAAGTACCGCTCAGCTGTTGCACCGTGCGATCAAGCGCGCTCAGCTTATTGTGAGCGGCCTGCAACACATCGCGCTCAACTGGAGCTCGTGACAGCCTTCGGTGGACGGCATCCAGACTTGTCTCAGAGCCGCAATGGTTTGCAAATGGGACGATTCATTGTTTGGTTGAACTTGAACGCGTATTCATCGGTTGTATTATTCTATCTAGACGATATGCAGAGACAGATTCTATGGAAAGCTGCTTGGCCGTCAACCGTCGAATCGTATAGGATTCGGCCTTTTCTTATGGAAAGCTGCATAGTCGTTGGATATTATGAAATCGCCAGCTCTTAAGGATTCGGCCTTTTCTTCTGGAACGCCCCTTAGACGGAGGATTAGCCGACTCTGATCTAGGGATTCGACAGACCTTATAGAATTCAGTCTTTTCTTAGGGAACGCTCCGTGGTTGTCGATCGTCGAATGCTGGAGTATTCGGCATTTTCGCATGGATTCGCTGCTTAGCCGTAGCAATCGTCATATCTTATAGGATTCAGCGTTGTCTCAGAGAACGCTGCTGAGTCGGCAAATCGTTTAGGAATCGGACTTTTCTTGTGGAAAGCTGCATAGTCGTTGAATCTTATAGAATTGCCGGATCTTCAAGGATCTGGCCGTTTCTTTTGGAACTCCGCGTACATGGATTAGACAATAATCTAAGGATTCGACGGATCTTATAGGATTCGGTCTTTTCTTAGAGAACGCTGCTTGGTCGTCGATCGTCAAATGTTATAGGATGCAGCCATTTCTTGTGGATTCGCTGCTTAGTCATTTAAAGTCGAATCTTAGAGGATTTGGCCTTCTCTTATGGATTCGCTGCTTAGCCGTAGAAATCGTTATATGATCTTGATGGATTCGGTCTTTCTTATGGATTCGCTGCTTAGCTGTAGAAATTGTTGAATCGTATACGATTCGGCCTTTTCTATAGATTGCTGCTTGGTCGCTGGATCTTATAGAATTGTCCGATCTTGTAGGATTTGGCCTGTTCTATGTAACTCTGCTCAGTCGTAGGATCTTAAGGGTTTTGACAGATTATTAAGGATTCGACAGATCTTGAAGAATTCGACAGATATCAAAAGAATCGACAGATCTTGAAGAATTTGACAGATCTTGAAGGATTCGACCATTTCTTATGGGAAAGCTGCATCGTCGTGAAGCGTCGGATCTTATAGTATTCGGCCCTTTCTTATGGATACTGGTGGTTACAAACAGATGTCGGTCACGATCCTGCTGGGGATTGTTATTGTACAGGTTCGGGTACGCGTTGTTTGACTTTTTCCAGGTCTAGAACTGTAATGATCAATAATTTAAAAGTAATCTGAGGGTGTTGAACTCACCTTCGAAAAGTTTGGAAACAATGCTCGGGTGCTGTTGTGTAGTTGGCAGGTGTATCTTGACCAAAGTGCAAAACCGCAAAGCAAACATTGTAAACTTCAAAAACTGACATGTTCTGACAAATACACCGGTTTAGCTGCAATCTATGCAGAAAACCACTCCTGCGCGGCGACTTCCGTGACACAAAACATGACTCGGCGGCGTTCTTGGCGTTGCTGTGACCTTTTTGTAGGGGTTTCACAGACCGGAAGTGAGCCTAGAAAATTGCGGTGAAAACTCTGCACGCCAATAGTTACCCCGCCTGACCCGTCTGCCCCCTGAGTTTTAAAGGGTGGTTCAATGCGCCAGCTGCTTTGTTCTTCCTGTTTCGCTCTAAGTTGGACAACTCTTCCAAAGTGAAATGCACAAATGCCAAACTGCACACCAACGCCCATCAACGCGTTCGCAACCGACATTGTGCCGTCAAACATGTATTTTTTGCTTAAGTCACCTTATCATGCCTGTATATACTCTCTATGAATACAGGTCACACTGCTGCAAATCGACAAATCGTATGTCTAAGCAGCAATACATAAGAAAACATCGAATCCTGTACTGTCCGATGATGGCTACGGCTAAGCAGCAATTTATAAGAAAAGGCCAAATCCTTTAAGATGCTTTGAATCCTTAGATTGTCGGCCAGTCCTATGTCTAAGCAACGAATCCATGAGAAAAGTCCGAATCCTATATGATCCGACGATTTCCACGGCTAAGCAGCAATCCATAAGAAAAGTCCAAATCCTTTAAGATGCTTCAAATCCTTGGATTATCGGCTAATCCTATGTGTAAGTAGCGAATCCATAAGAACAGGCCAAATCCTGTACGATTTGACGACTAAGCAGTGTTCCATAAGAAAAGACAAACCCTTTAAGATTCACCAGCTTTCCATAGAATCCATGTCTGTATATAGTATAGATAGCATACATAGCATAATAAAACCGCTGAATACGCGTCCAAGTTGAACTGAATCAAAGAATCGTCGTCGCATGTGCAACCCAAACTATCACAAGACTCAATGCCGTCCATCAGAAAGGCATTGAGGTGACAATAGAATGGAAGACGTGTCTGGATATCGTCAAGTGAGAGGCGACTCTGGTTGCTGTCGAGCGGACCGAGAATTCAAATTACTGCGCAAGCTCGATGCGTAGAGGGTTGCGCTCAGTGCGCTCAGGCTGTGAGCGCACCGAATGCGACTTGGTTTTTTGCTGATGTAGCTCTCGCAACCCGGCACCCTGTACCCATTGACCCGTCCGAGACGTGGTCATTACATTACAACACATTTACATCATTCAGAATTTCTGATGATGCAAGACTACTCAAATGACAACATAGAAAGAAATTGAACTTTTGTTCAACGCGAATCTCGAGTTGAGATATTTACATCAGAAAAAAATTTTGCCTTATTTAAGATCGGCCTACTTAGATACGGACTGTTCTACTGTATTTGTCGCCTGGGTCGCCTGTCTCGCGAGGGCGTTATGTATGGGGGCAACCGTTGCCGGGATCTAATATAAGGGTGCAACGGTTGCGACGCTCCAGCAAATGCTCCTACACACCCCGTGTCGCAGCTTAAGGTTGCCACACATGACAGGTCGCCCTCGATACAGCAGCAGTGCATTGCACGCCTGTAAACTGGCGATCCTTTGTCGGGCCGTATGTACGGGCATATTCACCGGTTTTATGGTTGAATCGCCGGTTTATTCATTCATCACACATATGGAGAGAGTTTCTTTGATCGAGAGTTTTATTATGCTATCTACTATATGCTATCTATGACTATATACACTATATACGCGATATTCACCGGATTGATTGTGCTAATAACCGCCAGAAAGGCTGGCCGGGGACAGATCTTATAGAATCGTCGAATCTTGAAGGATTCGACGCTTCCTTATTGAACGCTGCTTTGTCGACAGATCGTCAAATCTTTAAGGATTCGGCGCTGTTTTATGGAATGCTGCTTTGACATAGGATTAGCCTATAGTCTAAGGATTCGTCGGATCTTATAGGATTCGAATCTTTCTTATGTTATGTGGCTTTGTCGACAGATCGTCGAATCTTTAAGGATTCGGCGCTTTTTTATGGAATGCTGCTTGGACATAGGATTGGCCAATAGTCCAAGGATGCATCGGATCTTATATGATTCGAACATTCCTTATGGTATGCTGCTTTGTCGTATATCGTCGGATCGTATAGCATTCGGCCTTTTCTCATGGATTGCTGCTTTGTCCTAGATCGTCCAATCTTTAATGATTCGACGCTTTTTTATGGAACGCTGCTTTGTCGACGGATCGTTGAATCTTTGAGGATTCGGCCTATTCTGTGGAAAGCTGCTTAGCCGCAGGATTCATCGCGAATGTGCTTGACTCCAGCAGTATGAGCTGTATGCAAAGTCAGTATATATGGTCATGATAAGGGGGCTGCAGCAGAGAATACCGGTATTTGCAGCCAGATGTCGGTCGAGATTGTGCTGGGGAGCTTCATTGTGAAGGTTCGGATTTGTGTTGTTTGATTGTATTCAGGTTTAGAACTGCAAAGATCAATAATTAAACAAAAATCTGAGGGTGTTGAACTCACCTTCGAAAAGTTTGGACATAATGTTCGGGTGCTTTTGTGTGGTTGGCAGCTGTATTTCGACCAAAGTTCAAAACTGCAAAGACAAACATTGTAAAGTTGGCGAAAACTGACATGTTCTCACAAATACACCGGTTTGGCTGCAATCTACGCAGCAAACCACTCGTGCGGGGCGAGTTCCGTGACACAAAACATGACTCGGCGGCGTTCTTGGCGCTGCTTTGACCCCATTGCAAGGGCTGCACACACCGGAAATGAGCAAAGAAAATTGCGGTGAAAACTCTGCAAACTAATAGTCACAGCGCCCGAGCCGCCTGCCCCTGAGTTTTGGAGGGTAGTTCAATGCCCCCATCGCCTTGTTCAATCTTTTTCGCTCTAAGTTCGACAACTCTGCTGAGGTGAACACCAAAAATGCCGACCTGCACACCGACGCTCGCCAGCACGATTGCCACTGACAACTCGCCATAAACACCAGTATTCTCAGCTAAAGCCACCTTATCATGACCATGTATACTGACTATGAATACAGGTCTTACGGCATTGTATAGGTTTCTGTCGCCGGCCAGCCAATCTGACGGTCATCAGCACCGTCAATCCGGTGGATAGCGCGACCAAGCAGCGTTCTAGAGAATAGGCCGAATCCTTTCAAATCCGTCGAATCCTTAGATTATTGGCTAATCCTATGTCAAAGCGGCATTCCATAAAAAAGTGTCGAATCCTTAGATTATCGGCTACTCCTATGTCAAAGCAGCATTCCATAAAAAAGCGTCGAAGCCTCAAAGATTTGACGATCCGTCGACAAAGCAGCGTTCCATAGGAAAAGGACGAATGCTATACGATCCGAAGATACACGACAAAGCAGCGTTCCATAAAAAAGCGTCGAATCCTTAAAGATTCGACGATCCGTCGACAAAGCAGCATTCTATAAAAAAAAAGGGTTGAATCTTTCAAGATTCGTCGATCCAACCGTCATTGGCACCGTCAATCCGGTGAATATCGCGACAAAGCAGCTTTCCATAGAATAGGCTGAATCCTTAGATTATTGCGTATATAGTGTATATAGTCATAGATAGCATACTAAAACCCTCGATTACACCTATCATTTCTCTCTAGGCGCGCAAGCGCGAATAGCCGCTGTCAATTAGATCAGAAATTCATCCGAACTTCGGATCTCTTCCATAAAGCCATCCAAACTGCGGATATCATCCATAAAGCAGCTCGCGTGCAGTCATCTTCCATAAAACAGCTCGGGTGCAGTCATCTTCCATAAAGCAGCCCGCAGTGCGATCATCTCCGGTAATTACGCTGCACAGACCGTGAACTTGACCGATAGATGCTGGTGTTAAAACCTCTCCCTGTAATTAGTCGGCAAGCGAGTGTTGTCGCTGACAAGGTCCGGGCTGCAGGCTAGTTCACGGGCGGGTTGTCAACTCAACAAGGGTTTGCTGACGAGTCTGGCCTGCAGGGTAGTTCACCGAAGCGATGCCCCTGCAGGCCGCTTCCCTACGCCGGCATTTTTGTTCGATATGCTCCGCAGTCGCCCAAGTCGCCCAAGTCGCCCAAGTCGTCCAGACAACTAATAAGTAAACGGATTTTGTCCTGATGTAATATACTTGACAAAATGATTGCTTATATTTTTGAAAAAAGCATCTAAATAATTCTAATCCAGCTTTTGATCAAGTTGCAAGTCAAAACAAGAAATAGCACATGCCTATGGTAAGCCACAATCCTGACAGATTGTCATGTAGAATCACAACTAAAAATCTCATCAAATGTCAAAATTTGTTCAATCGATATAATCTACGGCAATTATGTAGGATGCCCCTAACTTTGGCACTATTATGTAGGATACCCCTAAAAAATGAATATTATTCAGGATACCCCTAAACATGCCATCCGGCCGGGGTGCCCTCCCATTGGCCACCATAACCATCCGGCCGCCCTGTCCGCCCGCTCACATCCCGCTCTGCCGCCCTTCCACCGTAATTCACCCGGTTGCACTCCCACTACCGCCCTACTGCCCTTCCACCACCCGCCCTGCCACCCTCCCAGATCCCGCCATACTGCGATTTCACCATAATCCGCCCAAGTACACTCCCAACACCCAACTTATTGCCCTTTCACTGTAAGCCACCTGGGCACGTTATCTGGAAAGCTTCACATATGTCATGACCATCCTTCTGCTAGGCTGCGCAGCTACTTAACTGATGTTTTTTAAAGCTAGGCTACCTTCAACTTGGCAGTGTTATGATGCTTATGGTAGAGGGCGGGTGGGCGGGTGGTAAGAGGGCAGCGGGCGGATGATGGGGGGGTACCAGAGCGGTAGGCCGAGTGGGAAGTTTAGGGGTATCCTACATAATATTAAAATTTTAGGGGTATCCTGCATAATACCGCCAAAGTTAGGGGCATCCTACATAATTGCCGTATAATCTATTATTATTGAATAGCAAACATCAAATGATAGAATAGTACACCTGAAGTAGTAATCTGAATTGGTAACAAATAAGGCACTGTCAAAGTGCATTTACTATTGTTGCAACGGTTTTGTTCTCTGCCTACAAACATCAAATAATCTATCATAATCTGGAAAAACAACATCTCTGGAAATATAATTATTTGGTGACTACAGTCAGTATTTTGTCCAAGTCATATACCAAATAAATCAACTATACACAAATCCCTTTAATTGTATTATTGCACTGTGGTGTCTGGTTACTAGTAGCTATCAACATGAGGGGTATCATTCCCTAACCTGGTATCTGAAACTCACTCACGCTGGGTGCTAGCACGTCTTGGAATCTTTAGGTCGCGAACCCTGCCCCGCACGACAGCACCCGCCTAGTAGACTAGTACCCATAAAATAACTTACCTATCTATCCGTAAGTATGCGACCAAATAGAGGCGTTCCGCCCCGGGTCAAAAGTAGTACTTTCGAGTCGTACTATTGAGGCTGGGCATGAAATAAGCAAGCAGAATGTCTGCCCAGACTCGAAAGTACTACTTTTGACCCGGGGCGGAACGCCTCTAATGGTGAACGCTGATGTTGCCGGGATGCCTCGCCAGTACTTTCTGCCCCGGGAGTTTCCGTGCACTGCAGCCAACTTATCTGCAATGGTGCCTCAATTTTAATAGTGGAGATAGCAGGTCCAAGGAGCACATCCGCTGATGTATACACTGTCCACAATTCAGGTATACTAGTACTGGACCTGTAACATCTACATCGTTGCACCGCCGTGTGAAAAGGATTAAACTAAGAAAATTATATTTGACTTTGACAGTTTTACATCTGGATTTACAACAACTTTTTTCTCATGACGCATCACACGTGCAATGCAAAGAAGAAAACTATTGTAAACAAGAATCACGGAAGAGTTAATAATGTTCAACAAATAAGTATTAATTAAGTAACATAAAATCCACGCTGTAGCTGAGAAATTAGAAGATGTGATATCAGAAACCGATCAGCTTGCCTGCCTGCGCCATATGAAACATAACTCCTACAGAATAGATAGCTCCGATGTGCAATCCACTCTAGCACTTTTGAGAAAATCGGATCCGTTGATAAATAATAGAAAGCATGACAACTACAGTGTTACGGCTTCTCTACGGGCTCACCTTGATGCACATGAGAAGTACCCTCAGAGGAAAATTTTGGCATACTGTCATCTTCAGAAATAACTTCACGTGTGAGCTCAACATAGTCATACTAGATACGGTCAGTGATATAATCCATATTTGGATTGATGTATAGAGTGGACTCACAGCAAACTCGCCAAGCTCAGCGTCGTCGATTCCAAGAACCTCGGCATCTTCGCTTGCACGCAGACTCAGCCCTGGAATGAGGTTCATCACAAAAAGAATAATGCATGTTCCTCCAAATGCATATGCAAATCCAGCAACAGAATCAGCAATCTGATATCCAAGTTGAATATAATTGTGATTCAACCAGCCTCCCTTAATCTCAGTGACACCATCAAGATGCGCAATATAATCCCTAGACTAGTGTTAGTAGCTTTTTTCTATAGGGTTGACTGACATACGCAGCAAAAAATGCCGTTAAGACATTTCCAACTAAGCCACCAACACCATGTTCGGCAAAAATATCAAGAGCATCGTCGACACCAATCACAAATTTTAGCTTAGTTGCATAATTGCAGGCAGCTCCGCCCACAATACCATAGATGACGGCAGCCCAAGCAGGAACCTATGTGAGAACTCTTATCAGCAAAAAACTCGCGGCAATGCGAGACTCAAGAAGGTATACTAACAAATCCAGACCCAGGTGTAATGGCCACAAGACCAGCAATTACACCTGAACAAAAACCAACTGTAGACCACTTGTGTTCCAACCGATAATCAAGCAAACACCAGGTGATTCCACCAACAGAGGCAGATAGATTTGTGACTACACAAGCCATAACAGCACGCATATTTGCAGCAAGAGCCGAGCCTCCATTGAAGCCAAACCATCCAACCCAGAGAAACACCGTACCCAAAACAATGTGGGTGACGTTATGAGGACGATAGTTCAGTTCGTGCGTCCCATGACCACGTCGTTTCCCAAGCATGAGAGAGTATGCTAATGCAGCACAACCACTCGAAATGTGCACAGGCGTTCCGCCAGCAAAATCTAATCCACCCATTTGGAATGACCAACCAGCAGAGTTCCACGTCCAACATGCAATGGGATCATAAATGATTGTAGCCCATACAAACATGAAGACCACACAAGGAAGCATCCGACCGCGCTCGGCAGCAGCTCCAATGGCAAGAGCAACGCTAATAATATCAGCCATGAGAATCAATTGTGCACGGACATTCATACGTGATTGCCGAAAACATTCCTTGGTAAACGGCGAACAGCAAATCAGGAACCTTTGGTCCACCGACCGACGGTGCGGCAAGAACATTGCGCAACCCAAAATTATCGAGGTTGCCCAAAAACTTTCCTGCTGAGTGAGAAAAGGCTAGTGAGTATCCCCAAAAGAACCACTGTAAAGTTGCCAAGACAATCAGCCTTAATGACAATTTCTCTTACGCGATAATTATTGATTCCGATGCGGCTCTAGAAATCATACCTGAAAGCTAACCACGGCCGTCGACATCATTGATAACCAGATCAACGACAGAGCCGATTTTCTTCTAGCGAGGCCTGAATAGAAGAACCCCACCCCAGGGATCATGAGAAGCACAAGTGCCGTAGAAATCATTACCCAAGCTACATTTCCAGTCTGTGTGGAAATGAAATATTAGTATAAAGACATATCAACATGAAGATTTTATTATTGAGTGTAGAGCGCATACCTCGTACCATATATTCAAGTCATCATATTTAGAGGATCCACCGGTCGCAGAGTTCGAACCATTAAACTCTGCCACAAGCGGGACATAATTTAGGTGTTCAACGTCTATCCCAGACATTGCAAGCCTTCTTCTCTGCGATGTATGATTGCTTCTTTATTGTAATGGATGTTAAGGCCGGTGGGAAAAAACGAGCGGTGGATAATAGTGCGATCCTGCTTGATATAGGTTGACAATCTGAAGGTTGTTGACCAAAACTTGAGGGTGGTCAGGGCACACATGCGGTATTAAACGAAAGCTGAGATTCGAAGCTTGAACGGGAAGTTGGGAGATACCGATGGGGCTTCGACTCGGTGTGTGTATAGATATGCAGGAGGGGTTGGGGGGGTCGAGGTCACGGAGATTCGGTAACCTTCAACCTTGTAATCTTTCAACCTAGCTTGACATTCTACCTAGCTCTATGCCTTTTTTGTCATTTCAGAAGCTAGGAGACATAGAGTCAAGGGTTTGCGAACGCCATTCATACCACTGTCGGTCCTAGAAAATACAAGTGCGTGGGATGAGTCCTTGGCATGGCACCTCGGCGAAGCGATTGTTGATAGGCTACTCGTAAGTGTAACCATCTACATACAATTAACATACGTGTAACTACTCTAAGCAAGTACGATAGCTATGTATGTGCTTCGCATGGCTATGCGAGCTCTTGGCAGCTAAAGGACTCCTGATCTCCCGAAGTATCCCAGCTCAACCTCACCCATTGTGATACAATTCAAATTAGGACACAACTTTTCATATCGATCGAGTCTTTCAATGCCCACCTAAGCTTTGATGATGTGTTTTTAGAGTACTATATAATAAATTATTGTACTGGGCCACACGAAAATTATACCGAGCCCTGATACCACCTTCTGCAAGAATTAACCGGTACATAGCCCCTGATGATTACGCTCTGTAAAGATGTTTGATAAATTTGCGACGATTATTCACACGAAAACAGTGAAATCGTGCAGTAACTATCCACTCATTCTTATCATGATCATTCTTTCTCTTTAAGCCTATCGCTCGAAGAACAGCCAACTTCTCGATTCTTGTATTTTTTCTTGTCCAGGTTATCAGGGGTTGCCTCGTTACAAAAAAGTACCGTATTATCTCTGATTGGATAGCGTCGTTCTGAAAAGGGACAGTGGCTAAGCTGCTTGCCACATATTTGCAGGAGGAATAATTGCGCATGAAAGTGATACGGATGGGGAGGGGCATTACACAGAATGAACAGACAAGCAATTTTAGGCTAGAATAATAAATAGAACAGGAAAACATCTGCCTAAAAGAAGGTATCATTTACTTCGCCGTACGGTGCTATAAAGATCATGAGTAACATGTCTAATGATGCGAGCATCACCCAACCTACGATACGACATTTATGTGTAGTATCAACTATTTTCATAGCTTAAGCGCCTGCCATCATATTGACTGTATTTGAAATCCGTCATTGTGTTGCGCAAAATACTTCTATTTGTACGACGTTGCAGCTAAGTCGTTGAAGAGGGCCCCTGAAATTGAAAAAGTCAAACGATGCTACCTCATGGTGTACGCTGGCATGTATATGTGCGATTGCGGCAGCAGAAACAGTTCGATCATGCAGCTGCTATGGTTAGGAATATGGTACAACATAGCTGTTCTCTCATTTCATTTTTTGATTGTAAAACGGTTTCAAGTAAAGTTCTACTTAGCTTACTGAATGTTCTTTACCGGGTGGCTATTTTCACTGTGTTTCTTGGTCCTTTTTTCAGCGTGAGGTCCTTCTATTTTCAGAATCCAGCATCATCCGCAAATATGTGTGTCCCAGACTCGGCCATGCTTTACGAGGCCCATAGTAAATACAAAGCCATTTGCTCATTTGGCGGAAGTTACGTTGAGAACACAAACACCATGAAATTCAATTATACAATGTAGTATGAGTGTGCTATTTTGTTTGCTAAAGATTCGTATTCGTTGCATATAGCCTCTCCTGCTGCTGATGTCCACTGATAGTTCTGTCTTCGGAAAGCTCAGGGTGAAAACATAATGTATAAGAAGTTAGATGGTTGAATATTATATAAGCTAAGAGGTATATGTAGCTAACATACACATGTTTGCAATCGATACTACAACTGGCTGGTGATAAATATTATGTTTGATGTATTGAATTCAGACATTGAGTGCTCTGTTGGGAGGGATGTATACAGGATTCAATACCTACCTGAATAGCTGCTATCAGCATAAAAGACGCAATGTCTTGTGTGATATGAGGAATAATAGACGGCTCAGCATAATGCCATTCAGGGTGTTTTGCTAAGTAGGAATTATTTTTGGTGTGTTTTTACCTGTCCAATTAACCAGTGAACCCCACATATATTCTTAGCAACAGAAAAACTATAGACCTAACACCAAACTACATAAGTTGGACTTAAAGTTACTTAAAAGTAGACTTTATTTTAAGGCACATCAATCTTGAGGCTCCACCTCAAATGAACTAAAACCACCAATAACAACAACATTTTGTTCTAATCAAATGTGTGCAATCTGAACCAAACTATAATGTTATATTGCCTGATTGCTCTTTTAACTGGCTGGAACTTGGCACGGTATCTGCTGTCCAACAACGCTTATGGGTTTGGTACCGGACGTCTACACTCTCTGTTGCGTGGGTTCTCTTGTGGTGGTCTGGGTCTTAGTCCAGAATGGCTAATATTGATATCACCGGTCGACAGTCGTTGTAATGGACCCTGGATGGCAATTATACAACTTCTAAGTGGTACGGATAAAATAAACAACATGATAAATAAACACAAGCCGACATGGGAGGTGTTTTGTAGAATATTAGACATTTTTGGAGCGTGTCTTTTCCAGTACTATCTTGATAACTCCTGAAATGAGGTTGAATAACCGGTTCACACTCGTAGTCTGTAATGTAATTTTGCCACCATGCCACCACACAAGGAGCTCAACACTTCGAGACATTCTCCTTTCAGACAGACGCTACCCACTGTCCTGAGATAATACGGTACAGCTTACAACAAGACGAAAGAATTGAAAGACTTCAATATGCATGACAATGATGTTCCTTGGTCTGCATCTTTGCATGACATGAATCCTGATATCGAGCATGTCAGACGCTTTCTGAAGTACAGAATTTATCGAAGATTTCCCAGACCGTCTTTCAAGATACATCGACTTATTATTGCGGTCCACAATGAGTCGGATGATACAACTTCCGAAGAAGTATAAGAATTGATCGTTTCATTATCTAAGCGTGTTGAAGCTTTGTTAACCGCAGAAGGAGAACACAGTACGCGGTATTGATTTTCCGCCCATCACCAACGATCACTCGGTTTGTTTTTCAGTGGATAACTTCCCGTAACGTCTGGAGGTTCTCCCGATCCTAGATCTGGGATTTTTCAACAGCCAAAATAATTGATTTTGGTCTGGAAATTTCATCATTATTTGTGGAGATGCGTTGTGTCTCCCTTTCTAGCTTTAATAGATTTCCGATTGTTTTGGTGAGGTACTCGTCTCGTGCATCTGTTGTGGTTGAGACTTGAGACCCTTCAGATCTTACGGGAAGTGATCCAGTACGTACCGAAGTTGATTTTTGTAGTACTTCTTTGACTGTAATAAACCTAAACAAAAATATGAACTTTGTGGATCATGTGAACTGACTCTAAATATGGCAACGTTGCATGTTATTGTACCATGTATGAGTAGCGCGATCTCTCGGGTGGCTTAAGCGTTTTTATCATTATGAAAGGACCATAACCTGTACCTACGGCCTGTCGTGAGTACATAGTAAAAAAGGTACGCGCCTCGTTTGTCGGTTTTCATGGTACTTATCAACACCCAAAGCAACACAATGCCGACACCATCCTCGCGGTCATTGGCCGCTGACCTTTGTAGTGCTCTTGGACATAATGTAGTTTCCTTCGTTATTCTCATATCATGAGTCCTTACTCAATTCCCTGAAGAAGCTACTTGATTCTAATACATAGCACCCCTGCCTACGTATCTCCTTAGTGCCGCCCCCGCCCCCGGACCTCTGTCGCTAGACCGGAACACCTTCACTTGCCTTTCACTTTGTTCAGCTCGCTACACTTCGCCAACTTCATGTAACCGAACTCCTTATTATTATCGACCACTGCATCATTTGCTCTTGAACCCTCTTCCTCAAAGGCGCTCAGTAGCCGACTATCTCTTTCTCACACTGTCCAGAAATAATACAACACAATGCAGCGAATTGCAGAATCGACAGTGCAGAAAATCCCTCCGTCACCACCACCCGAAAAAAAGAAAAAGGCCGTTGTTTACCTTGATGTCCAAGCTCCTCTGTCAGATAAGAAGGTGTATGACTCTCAGAAGCGGCAGGTTGATATGCTCCTGAAGCTTTTGTACACAAAAAAGAAGATTGTTGTTGTTGCAGGTGCAGGTATCTCGGTTGCATCTGGTGGTTGGTGTTTTTACTGTCTTACCATGATCGTATTTTTCTCACTGCAGACACAGTTCCAGACTTTCGATCTTCCGAAGGCCTTTTTACAACTCTTCGTTCTGCAAAAACACCGGGGAAAGAATTGTTTGATGCTTCTGTTTACAAAGATGACAAGCTGACCTCATCGTTTCACGATATGGTTCGCGACCTGCATGCTCTCACTTCGAAAGCACAGCCCACGGAATTTCACCACATGCTAGCAACACTGGCAAAAGAGGGGAGGCTACTACGTCTCTATACTCAAAATGTAGATTGCATAGATACACGGTTGGATCCTTTACAAACTCGAGTTCCCCTTCCTGCCAAAGGGCCTTGGCCAAAATCAGTTCAATTACACGGCGGTCTTGATTATGAAAATTGTTCAAAGTGCGGCTGGATTGGCCCATTTGAACCTGAAATTTTTGTCGGACCGGAACCTCCGGACTGTCAGGAGTGTGTTGAAATGGAGTCCGTTCGAGGAATTGCTGGTAAGCGGTGCCTCGGAATTGGCAAACTTAGACCACGCATCGTTCTTTACAATGAGTTCAACCCTGAATCGGAACCAATTGGCACCATTACAAATGCGGACCTCAAGTCTCGTCCCGATGCTGTCATCGTTGTAGGGACCAGCTTGAAAGTCCCTGGAGTGCGACGCATTGTAAGAGAAATGTGTAATTCAGTTGGAGACTACCGTGGGGGGATTACTGTTTGGATGAACGCCGGTGAGCAACCAGGTGGTAAGGAGTTCGAGGGGTTGTTTGATCTTGTGGTTCGAGGGGACTGCGAGAAAGTTGCACGATTGGCCAACATGCCTCATTGGGACAATAGCAAGCCAGCACCGTATAAAGAGTCGCCGGCAGTTTCCTGTCCTCAACCATGTGCAGATGAATGCCGACATGGTAGTACAATCGAGGTTCAAATTCCACAGCTCCCATCACCTTCAATGAGCCCTAGGCCAAGCAACAAAAAACTTGTTGCCAAGAAAAGAAAGCTATCGGACAATGGCAATGCAATCTCGACTAAACGGAAGACAGTTTTAGCACCAAAGTCGCTTTCTGTAGCCTCATCAAAGTCATCCTGCAAGGTTACAGAAACGGTGTTTAAGCCCAAAAGTAAAGTCTCAACTAAAGACTCGGCGAAGGGAGTACATTCACAGTCTCTTACAGTTAAAAGTGCCTTTAAAGCTGTGAAGAAAGTAGTTGTAAATACATCTACGAAGTCAAGCGGGCGATCTAATGGGACTCGAAAGAGAAGGCTGGAGATATTAAATGCAGGTGAACTGCCACTCACTCCACCTTCTTACACTACGTCACCGCTATTAAACACTGCGCGTTCGCCCAGAATGGAAATTAACAGTCTGCTCAATTGAGCACTTGATTTTATATTATGTCAGAGAACCTTATGAATCTTTCATTGCGGGCATGTACAATGAGGTACCTTGCGGAGCCTGGAGTCGGCGTTAAACTAGAGGAGTTTGGGATTCAATTCTTGTGTAGTGTTTCATGTGTTATTTTCAATTACTTCCATTTTGGCGCCAAGAGAACATGCTGGAAGATATTTTGGCTCTACTTAGCCGAAGTCTCAAACTTACCGGTTCGACATATTTTAAGTGTTTTTGTATCTTGAAGATTGAACCTTACTGTGAAAGTGCACACAGACTACCCGTAACCGTTCCTATAAAACTAAAGTGAAGTACTCAGTACTAAGAAGGGCGTATTTATTAGAACAGTTGTGAGACAGTGTTGAAACAAATATCATATTATCTCAGCAGTAAGATAGTATAGTAACAGTTTGTGTATTATGTATGAAAAATCTTTTGCATAAATGATGTATTTTCTGACTGTATAGTACAGAGCGAACTGAACGCAACCCACAACGTATCGCGCTCGACGGCATCCAGACTCGTCTCTCGAGAGACGGCACCTGAAGTCCTCTTTCAATGGACGGCATTCAGAGTCGAGAAACCTTAGATCCCGCAATGGTTTGCACATGCGACGATTCTTTGATTCCGTTCAACTTGAGCGCTGATTCAGCGGTTGTATTATGCTTAGTAATATGCTAAATATGCTATCTCATATACAGAGACCACCTCATCGCTGTCGAATTTGTATTCTTGTGGAATGCTGCTTAGACGCAGGATTTGTGAATATAAGCAGAATTTGACAGATTCTTGTGGAATCATACATAGTTGCAGGATTTGTCAATAGAAGCAAACTTCAACATATTTTTCTGGAATGCTGCGTAGTTACAGGATTTGTCAATATAAGCAGAATTCAACATATTCCTATGAAATGCTGCTTAGTTGCGGGATTCGTTGATGTAACTGGGCAGTCACGGATTCTTATGATATTTGATGGATTCATAAGCAGAAAATGCATGTGTTTGCAGCTAGATGCCGGCCGCGATCGTGCCAGAAAGAATCATTGTAAATGTTCAAACTCGCATCGTTGTATGCATCAATTCCAAAACTGTGGAGATCAATAATCAAACAGTAATCTGAAGGTGTTGAACTCACCTTCAAAAGCTTTGGACAAAATGGCTAGGTGCCGTTGTGGATTGGCAGGTCCATTTCAACCAAAGTTCAAAACTGTACAGACAAACATTGTACATCTTGCAAAATCGGACATGTTCCCACAAATGCACCGGTTTAGCTACAAACCAGGCAGTTAACCAGTCTTGTGCGCAGAGTTGTGTCACACAAAACATAAGCCGGTGGCATTCTTGGTACTGTTTTAACCTCATTGCAAAGATTCCATGGAGCGGAAATGACAGGCATAATTCCAATGAATACTCTGTGCGCAGATAGTCACCCCTGTGAAGCTTACTACCTTTGAGTTTTGAAGAGTAGATCCATGCCCCTATTGCTTTGTGCAATCTTGGTTGCTCTTAGTTCCACGACTCTGCCAAGGTAAACAGCACAGATGCCGAACTGAACACGGACGCTCATTAGCACAATTGCGATCGACCACTCTAGGTCAAACACTAGTATTCCCTGTTTAAGCCACCTTAAGATGACCATATATTCTGACTGGGAATACAGTTCATACCGCGTCAATCGTAGAATCCCGCGTGGAAGCTACATTCCTCAAGAAAAGATCAAATACCGCGGATATTGACGGATACCATGTCTAGGCTACATTCTGTAACAAACCCGTGAATCACACTTATATCGATGAATCCTGCACATATGCATCATTCCATAAAATACTGTCGAATGCTGCTTATATCGAGAAATTCTGTGTCCAAGTAGGAGCATTCAATAAAACTAGGTTGAATCCTGATAATATAGCCAAATGCTGCTAGTATAACAAGTCTCCTGCAGTTTCAACGCAATCTGACTGCCGTCATGACCGTTAATCCGGTAAATATTGCGTATATAGTATAGATAGCATAGATTTTATAGATAGCATAATGTAACCATCGGTTAAACCTTTTTCTCTTTTGTTGCGAAAGTGCAAATAGCTGCCGTGAATACAACCAGGATTTTATTCAAATTGATCAAACCTGCAGTCGTCTTGCATGAAGCTGCTCCGCAATCCAATTAACTTCCATAACGTAGCTCGTTGTCTGAGCAATTCTGATACTGAGGCGGCGGAGTGCACTCCCAGCCTCTTCAGGAATCATGCTACACAGATCGTCCACGTGACTGATACATGCTGGTGTCATGGTCCCTACAAGAAACTAGCACGCAAGCAAGTGCCGTCGCTGACAGTACCGGTCTGCCGGATTCTCAATAACGAGTCCGGCAAAAGTTGCGCTCTTTGGCCCTTTTGTCCTCTTTTGTAGGACGACGTAGCAGTCTGCGTCGCCGTTTTTCAGAAGAATCCGTCAAGTACCCAGAGTTGCTAGAGTCGGAACTGGAAGAACAGTTATCTGAATCATTGGGGTCCATTCCATTCCTATTGAATAGTGGCGGCGGTGGAAGAGGAAGTGCACCGCGCATTTGTGGTCTCTTTGCGGCGGGAACATCCACCGGAGGCAAACCAAAATCGAAAATTCACAGGCTGTCACCGGAGTAATCAATGCTGTTGTCGAGTGGGAGTACCGAGTAACTCGCTTGGTCAACTGGCGCATCTTTCTCTTGCAGCTGTTTTTCCACTTGTCGATTGTTTTCGATCAAGGCCTCTTGAATCTTGGTCTTCATCCAATCACTAGAACTACAGATGCCAGATTCCAAAGCCAGGTCTTAAGTGGGGTTTCGATGTGGTTTCATTGTTCGTTACCACGGTGTTTGATCTCTCCCAAAGGCCTTTCAAGGCGTTTAACCGTCTTGGTGTTTTTATCGTTCTTGCCCGTAAAGGCAAGACCAACATTTGCAATTGTTTGCTTCAGAGCTTAATCAGTCTGAGACTGAAGCTCTGCCTTGATGCCGTTGCATTATGGCTCGATTTGGTAGTTCAAAGCGGACCCTGTGGATAGAATTGTCTGGACCAACTCACTTTTGCCGGCCGACATAAACTTGTCGTGTGCGTCTTGTCGGGCGAAGCAATCGTTTAAGCAATATGTCATATCGATGGAATTTTTCCACAATTCTTGAACAGTGTTTCGTGGCACGCCAAACTGATCCTTAGTTCTTTGGCTGCGCGCTGAATAGAAAAGAATTGCTGCAGCAGCACGCGCAGGATTTGCCAGGTGTTGAGAGATAATTCAATAAGGGGGTTTTCATTGACCGATTTGTTATGAATGAGTTTATCCATAACATGGCTGATGTCGATCGACAACTCATAAACTATTGGCGCAATCTGGTTGCGGTATGGGACAATAGCTTGTTGATTGTAGCTCAGCGCCGAAAATGTCTGAACGAGTTGTTGAAGCTGTTGTCAATCACTCACCAGCTTCTTGACGATGGGGGGAATCCTTCGTTGATGTTGGTTGACACCCGTATTGTCTGTAAGGGTAATTGGAACAAGAGTTTGTGAAGAAGAAGCCGAGCCGGACTGAGAGGCAGTTTGTGGCACAGAGCTAGCGCTCGAAGCACGATTGACGATTGACATGCTATCAGCCATCGTGGTTGTGCGCATTTGTAGAGGATAGGCGTGTAGGTGCAAAATAGGAGTTTGACAATGGTAAGATGAGGATAAAATATGTAGTGTTAGACCAGGGTTCAAGAAAGATGAAGTATCGATTGAACGGTAGTCACCGAAAGATATAAGGCACAATCTTAGGTTTGTAGCCTAGAATACATTTTATGGCTCGTTTATGACTTGTTGTCTTTTCTGAGGTCCTCCCCGGCGCCACTTAAGTACGCAGCTTTGGATCAACAAGTCGGACAGCCTATCAACGTTATAGATGCTAATAAATTCAAGAAAAGAATGATAAAAAGATTGGAACAGTTAAGGGTACTCAGCGGAGACAGCCTGCACAAACTGACGCCCCGTCGCATGGACGTGTCTCGAGACATTTGGAAGACCAACACTTTCAACACCTGTGGTGCACCCGACTTGTTAATGACCCGGGTGCTAATACTCGGCTATTGTCAGTTATGCGTCAACACAATGATATCACTCTTCACACAGTCAATCGGACTCTGAATATACCACCGCATACAGCCTGGGCCGCACAATGTGTAAAATGATCACAAAAAGCTAAAACGTCGAAGTTCTGAGACTGTGATCTTTCTCAGCTTTGACTGCCTCCATACATATACCCACCGGATACATTGCGCATTAACGATCGCCCATTAAGACTCCAGGGTTATTTTTGGTGTCAAAAAAGATCTTTTTAGTATGGGAATGTAGCAAATGCACACTTTTACCATACAACTAACGGAGTAGAACCTGCGGCGCATTGTAGTACTTATGTTTATTCTCTGGAATAAATCTCAGTAACATCTGCACCGCTTAGGTCTGTCTCGTGAGCGTGGTATGTGCGTTCTGCTGCTACCTCCCATATCAAAACGGTTCTTGTACCAGGTAGTATATGAAATGGAGGGTATTGTTCAGTCGGGGTAATAATAAATGAAGAGTAAATATGATAGTTATTTACACATGTATAACATTACGCAGCACAGACCGTGAACTTTCCCGATAGATGCTGGTGTTGTAATGTCTCCCAGGAATTTGTCGGCAAGTGAGTGTTGTTGCTGACAGGTCTAGCCTGCAGGCTAGTTCACCGGAGCGATCCTCAGTTCACTTGACTTTGCTTACAGGTGCGGGTCTTAAAGCCAATCAGAGAGACCTTGGTGGTGGGAATATGGTCCGGAGTTGCCCAGGTTGTATGTACGACTCCGGAGGAAAAGGAGGTTTTCCTGATAAGGGTCCTCGGGTATCAAAGATAGCACATGAAGAAGCTGGATCCGGAAGCATTTGGCGCATAGGGTGACTTGTTCCTGCCGGGTGTCATCGTTTAGACGGAAGCCATCCAAGACATATGACAGAGCTAAGACCTTTGCGGAGCTACCAGCATGGACTACGGCACCAGTCACCAAGCAACTTATTCAGAACAGAAATACGCACGTTGCGCCACTGACGGCCACACAGCATGGACACGTTGAGGAAGGATTAAAGTTGCAGCTATGGAAAAGGAGGACATCAAGTATGAACAAGAGCAGGAATACAGGGAAGGTCAACAAATTGACACCACGACTAAGGAGGACTAGGAACATATTGATCAAGCGGAGGAGGGGTGTTTCTTTAGATCGCCTTGCTACAGCAGGCCAAGGTGGCGTGATTAGGATAGGGGCTGTTGATGATTGTATAGTTAATTCCGTACCAACGGAGATAGCATCCGCTGGTGGTACCTCTGTATTTGGGAACAGACCTCACCACAAAGGTTTAGTAAACAGATAGCCTGCTGCTGCAACGCTGGATCTGGGATGTATTGCTATAGGTATGAGCGAAGAATATCGCACAACAAACGACATCAAAACCTTCATTACGCAATACTCAGCACCCCACAACATATTAACCCGACCCATCGAAGATTGCTTGGTCATTGGCGAAGAAATCGAAATGGAATACAACAGTCACTTTACTCGAGAAATTGCCGTCGTCATCCCCTCGGACAAAGCTATGCCAATACCCCCGCACTACTTGCAAACACATAATGAAGTTTACGACGGCTCAACATGGCGTTGACCTTCAATTCCAAAGAAGTAACACATTCCAGAGTATAAGTTTCCACTATCACATTCAGCCTGGAATGGGATGAATCCGTGTTAGACCATCTTGATGCAATTGAGATTGGCTCTGTCGCAATAATCACAACCCCTAGCCTGAAAGAAATCTTGACGGTATAATATCATCCATTCATAATGCTGTTTGACCCAGTGAAAGCAAAAAAACTACCTGCCAGAACTATCTTTGTACACAAAATCAAACTTACAGCAGAACCAACGAAGGGTCAAATCTACAAACCGTCTGCTAAAGAACTGTAAGCCTTGAAGGAATACATAAAAAAGATGCTAGCCGAAAAAAAGATTAGGCTATCAAACACTCCCTGCTTGGCCCCGAAACTATTTGTCCCCAAGAAATGCGGAAAGTTACGGCTATGCGTGGGCTCTCAAGATCTCAACAAGATTACAGTTAAAGACAACACAGTAACTCCACTGAGGACGGATCGATGGAACGTGTCCGCGGAGCTTTACAGTTCACCTGTTTGACTTAACATACAGCTCTAACCTGATAAGAATCAAGGATGGTGACTAAGGGAAAACGGCTTTCAGCACAAGATACGAACAATACAAATACCTTGTGATGCCATTTGGTGTCTGCAACGCACTGGCTGCTACATTTCAGAGCATAATAAATAAGATATTTCACGATATGCTGGACGACCGAGTCCATCAGGAAAATATCCGTCTCCTTATTAGTCGTCCGGATGACCTGGGCAACCTGGGCAACCTGGGCGACTGCGGAGCACATGGAACAAAAACGGCGCCGTAGCAAACTGGTTTTGTATCGGCAACGCTCTAGTAAACTACCCTGCAGGGCGGACTCGGCACAAACCCCTGTTGAGTTGACAACCCGCTCCTGAACTAGCCTGCAGGCCGGACCGTGTCAGCGACAACACTCGCTTGCCGACTAAGTACAGGGAGAGATTTTAACACCAGCATCTATCGCTTAAGTTCACCGTCTGTGCAGCGTAATTAACAAAGATGCTCGCACTGCGGGCTGCTTTAGGGAAGAAGACTGCACTGCGGGCTACTTTATGGAAGATATCCGCGGTCCGTGTGGATTTATGGACAAACCAGCAGATTGATCACAACGGCTCTTCGCGCTTACGCGGTAAGACACAGAAGCTTTTTTTTAACGAGCTTCTATTATGCTATCCATGACTATATATACTATCTATGACTATATACACGATATTCACCGGATTGACAGTGCTAATGACCGTCAAATCGACGAATCTTCAAGCATTCGGCCGATTCCATGGAAAGCTGCTAAGTCGACGGATCGTCAAATCTTCAATAATTCAATGCTTACTTATGGAATGCTGCATTGTCGACGGATCTTAAAGGAATCCACCTATTCTTATGGAAAGCTGCTTTGACATAGGATTAGCCAATAATCCAAGGATTTGACAGATCTTGAAGGATTCGAAAGATCTTGCAGGATTCAGCCTCTTTTTATGGATTCGCTGCTTAGACATAGCATTCGCCCATAATTTGAGGATTCGTCGGATCGTATACGATTCAACCTATTCTATGGAATGCTGCTTGGTCGCGATATTCACCGGATTGACGGAGCTAATGACTGTCGGATTGGCAGACCAGCGATCGATCTTCAAGGATTTGGCCTATGTCGCAGCATTCATCGCGAATGTGCTTTATTCCAGCAGTATGAGCTGTATTCATAGTCAGTATATATGGTCATGATATGTTGGCTTCAGCAGAGAATACTGGTGTTTTACGGCGAGTTGTCAATCCCGAGCGTGCTGGAGAGCGTCGGTGTTCAAGTCGGCTTTTGTGGTTGTCACCTAACTGGGTTATCGAACTTTGAGCGAAAAAGATTGAACAAGGCGATGGGGGCATTGAACTACTCTCCAAAACTTAGGGGTAGACGGTTTCGGCGGTGTGACTATTAGTGTTACCGCGGGCGGTAACTAGTAGCGTTACTAGACGCATAATATGTTGTTCGGAACATATAGGAAGCATAGATAACGATACGGTCGTTCATAGGATACAAGTAGCGTAGGTACGTGGGCCAAGGGTTCGAGACCCAAGGCCGCTTGCATAGCTAGGAAGTGTGTACCACTTGAAGGCATTAGATGCGATGCGGGGTAAACAGTATTGGCTGTTAGGAGTACACGTCACCCGAGACATAGTTGAAAGAGACTAGGCGATGGTGACTGCGCACCCCTCTATATAGTTTTAGGGTAGAGGGCTAGAGCCCTGCCGTGTTGTATATATAGGGGCGTGATGATACGGGGTTATCAAGTATAGTATCATCACACGCACCAGACACTAAGCGAAGTCCCCTCCAGTAAAAATATCTTTCGTTACAAAGAATAAATTGGTTGCTTTATACCTCAAGGAGTTATACTGCTACACCCCTCTATTAGTACAATTGCAATTCTTGATGATAAAAGACTTCATACACCGTGGGCCAATGTCTGTCATCGATAACGCCTCTGGACGTCCCTCGTAACAATTAGCGTGCAGAGTTTTCACCGCAATTTCCTTTGCTCATTTCCGGTGTGTGCAGCCCCTGCAATAGGGTCAAAGCAGTGCCAAGAACACCGCCGAGTCATGTTTTGTGTCACGGAAGATGCCACGCAGGAGTGGTTCGCTGCGTAAATTGCAGCTAAACTAGTGTATTTGTGAGAACATGTCAGTTTTCCCAAACTTTACAATGTTTGTTTCTACAGTTTTGAACTTTGGTCGAAATACAGCTGCCAACCACACAACAGCACCCAAACATTGTGTCCAAACTTTTCAAAGATGAGTTGAACACCCACAGATTACGGTTTAATTATTGATCTTTGCAGTTCTAAACCTGGATACAATCAAACACCGCGAATTCGAACCTTTACAATGTCGCTCCACAGCATGTTCGCGACCGCGTCTGGCCGTCAAGCATTTGTATTCTCTGCTGAAGCCATCTTATCATGCCAATCTATACTGACCATGATTACAGCTCATACTGCATGAATCTAGGATACATTGTTGGCCAGCCGATCTGGCCGTCATCCGCACCGTCAATCCGGTGAATATCGCAACCAAGCAGCATTCCATAGAATAGGCCGAATCTTTTAGGATCCGTCGATTCTACAAGATCCAGCTTTCCATCAGAATGGATTGAATCGTATAAGATTCGACGATCCGTTGACAATGCAGCTTTCCATAAGAAAAGGCCGAATCCTATACGATCCGACGATTCCTCAGAATACCAGCGAATCCAATAGCCACGTAGCAGTCCATAATAGGGCTGAATCCTTTACCATTGGACGATCTATCACAAAGCAGCGTTCCATATGAATTGGGCAAATCATTTGAGATTTGTCAATTAAGCAGCTTTCCATAGAATAGGTCTAATCCTTAAAGTTTCGACGATCCATCAACGGAACAGCAAATCGACAAGAATTTGTCGAATTCTTGAAGATTCGACGATTCCCCGCCAAAGCAGCATTCCATAAGAAAACGTTGAAACCTCAAAGATTCAACGATTCTTCAAGATCCGTCGCTGGCCGGCCGATCTGACGGTCATTAGCACCGTCCATCCGGTGAATATTGCGTATATAGTGTATATAGTCATATATCGCATAATAAAACCGAGGAAAGAAACTCTCTACATATGTGCGATGAATGAATCAACCGGCGATGAATGAGGAAACCGGCAAAAAACCATAAAACCTTTGAATGTGACCGTACATACAGCCTGACATAGGATTGTCACTTCACAGGCGTACTATGCACTACTTGCTATGTTGTGAGCGTCCTGTCATGTGTGGCAACCTTAGGCTGCGACACGGGGTGTGTAGGAGCATTCGCTGAAGCGTCGCAACCGTTGCATCCTTATGTTAGACCTCGGCAACGGTTGCACGCAATCATAAGACCCTGGCAACACAGGCAACCCAGGCGACATTTAAACTAGAACAGTTTGTACCTAAGAGGGCCAGCCTTGGATACGGTAAATCGTTTTCCTGATGTCGTTTACTTTATTGTTGACATTCAGATCTACACTAAAGGTAGTGAGGAAGATCCCAAAACGGTCGTGTGCAAGGTCTCTGAGCATTGCTCAAGAGTGGGTTATGTATAGCTATGGAGAAATGCGGGTTACCAGTCACGGAACTATCTTATCTAGGACACATCCTTTCTGGAACCGGGTACGAATGGACCCCAAAAGAATAGAAACCGTATTGAACTGGCCCACACCGAAGGTAATCAAGCAGGCCCAGCAATTCAATGTATTTGCTAATTTCTACCGCAGGTTCGTGCAAGGTGATGTACAGATCAATGCAAACATATCTGATGTTATCGATTGACCCAAGTTTTATTGAGGGGGTAGTGAGCAAAAGGCATTGTACCATCTCGAACAGGCATTTATTACCACGCCTATGGTCAGACATTTTGATCCACAGCTTCAAGCAATCCTGTAAACAGACGCCCCTGCCTACGCTATCGGAGGAATATTGAGCCAACGATATGACAAACGTCTAACCCTGTAGCGTTCCACTCAAAAAAGATGATTCCTTGCAAAGAAACTCTGACATTCATGACAACGAAATGCTCTATATAGTTCAGAGTATGATTAAATGGCGCTCATGGCTTCACGGCGCCAAACACAAACTATCATTCTACTCGGACCATCAACGTTTAAAGTACTTCAAAAGACCTCGAATGTTATACGGTCAACAAGCAAGATAGGCAGAAACATTGATGTCTTATGGTTACGAGATAATCCGATTCCGCAGTGGAGCCATGAAGAACGGCATGGCAGACTTGATTTCTTGCAATCGGGAGCATCGCGTGAAGAAGGAGGGTAGAAATGATCCAAACGACATTGGCTATCAATTCGAGTTGGGGCAATAATAACAGGGCAGGACGTGGCTACTGGACCAAATCAACTCAAGCTCGGAATGACAACAGTTAACCTTGACGACTCTGAGATCAACAAACCAACCTCGACGTTTGCGGATAACTGCCGGAAAACCTACCCAACTTACAAAAACGTGGAGCTATCCAAAAAATTAACCAAGCTAAGCGGGCTCTGGTACAAGGCTCACCTCTTGCAACCACCCAAAGGTTTGTGGAAGGAAATCGTTACTTCAGAACACAATCGCGCACAGTGGGGAAGAGATAAGACAATACAATTTAACGAACGGAACTTTCATATCCCTGGACTGCGTACCCCTGTCGAAGAAGTGGTTACACACTGCGACAGTTGTCAACGCGCCAAACTCAAACGGCATAAGTGCTACAGATTACTCTACCCCCTTGACTTACGTGCGCAATCTTGGTCCTTCATCTTGATGAACTTTATTGTGAAGCTTTCCACAAACATAAAACGGCAATAAACACATATGGATCATAGTCTATCGCTTCACAAAGATGGCACACTTTGTACCTAAGCCCAATACCCAGGCCTCCGGCTTAGCAAAACTCTTCATTGAAGGAATATTGCGCCTCCACGGATTACCAGACAACATTGTACCAGGGAGATAGTGGCTTCACCGGCAACTTTTGGCAAACTACTCCCTAATTAATATCGATAAAAGACAATTGATCTACACCATTCCATCCAGAAACGGATGCCCAGAAGGAAAGAGTTCAACAGGTTCTTGAACACTTTTTACGGTTCTTTATCTGAACAGAAAATACTGGAATGGTCTACTTCCACTAGCGGAATACAAATATAACAACAATAGCATTCCAGCCTTGGGTTGTCGCACTTTTATGCCAACTATGGTCAGCATCCCAGATCTATATGGCCAATAGAACAGAAACAAGTTTGCAACCCGGCTAGCGAGCACTTTGTGCACTACTTGGAAGAAACCCATAAGCGATTGCAAGAAAACCTGGAAGCTGCCAGAGAAGCTATGATACGCATACACGATACCCCCAAAGTCGACAAGGATAGAATATCGACAGGAGTAATGCGGTACGGGATGCAGCAGCCGGAGTTTAGCATCAAACAGGAAGAATTGCTAGATACTCGCAACATAACAAGGGGTAAGCTTAACAACCGTAAAGCTGGACGGTTCAAGATTTCCTGAGTAGGAAAATCCCCGTGCAAACTGGAAGGTATTCCAGATGGACACAACTCCGTGTTCCATTTATCTCTTCTGGAACCATATCACGGTGGCAAAGACGCTCTGCTAGAGGGTACGCTGCCACCTCTGCCCGATGGCGATCGACTTACAAGAAAAGGTCATTTTTTGCTAAAACTGCTAAAACTCGTCCATTAGCCTAAATTAGCCGATATACGTCGATTCGACAACAACCCAAGGTCCCCGGTGACGTATAGCGCAACGTTCCTCAATTACCGCCGTTATCCCGAAATAGCTCGTCTAACAGCTAAAATACCTTTCTGCTTTCAATGCCTTTCTTTTTAGCCTACGTTAGGATAATGGAAGTATTTTGGATATGAGCCGGCCTAGTTTAGGAGAACAGCAGAAATTTAGGAACTCCGCATGTTACGCGTAGGATGCAGAGTTGCTAAGCGTTGCAACTCTGCATGCTATTTTGGCAACTTTGCGTGCTACGCCTAGCATCTCTGCATGCGAGGTTAGGCTATGGATATGCTACGCCAAACAGCAAGATCGTTGCTTTTGACTCTGACAGTGGTACAGTAGGCTATGGATATGCTACGCTAGACTCTGACAATGCTACGTTGGATTGTAGATATGCTACGCTGGCGGTGGTTTTGGATCTTGCAATGGTGTTGGTCGTTTTGGATCTCGCGGTGTTTTACAGGTTCTTTCATTCAGTGCAACTTGAGCCCTTCTTTATTCCGCGGTTTTATTATGCTAACTATGCTATGCTATCTGTACTATATCCGGGATATTCACAGGATTCGACAAATCTGAAAGGATTCGACAGATCACAAAGGATACGACAGATCTCAAAGGATTGGGCCTTTTCTATGGAACGCTGCTTAGTCGTCCAATCTTAAAGGATTTTACGTTTTCTTCTGGATTGGCTGCTTGGACATAGGATTAGCCGGTCTCTGAGGAATCGACAGATCTTAAAGAATTTGACGGATCTTGAAGGAATCGACAGATCTGAAAAGATTCGACAGATCTAAAAGGATTCGACACATGTTGATGGATTCAGCCTTTTGTATTGAACACTGCATTGTTGACGGAACTTAAAGGATTGTATCTTTTCTATGGAATGCTGCTTTGTCGCGATATCCACCACATTGACAGTGCTAATGACGTCAAATCGGCTGGCCAGCGACGGTGCTAAGACCGTCAAATCTTACATGTTTCGGCCTCTTTTATGGATTTGCTGCTTCGTCGTCGGATCGTCAAATCTTAAAGCATTCGGCTCATGTCTCAGGATTCATCGCTGATGTGCCCTATCCTAGCAGTATGAGCTGTATTCACAGTCGGTATATATGGTTAGGATCGGGTGTCTTCAGCAGAAAAACCGGTGTTTCATGGCGAGTTGTCAGTTTTGATCGTGCTGGCGAGCGTTGGTGTGCAGGTCGGCATTTGTGGTATTCACCTCAGCAGAATTGTCAAACTTACAGCGAAAAAACTCGAATAAAATAATGGGTGCATTGAACTACCCTCCAAAACTCAGGGGCTGTTAGACCAGGGTTCAAGAAAGATGAAGTATCGATTGAACAGTAGTCACCGAAAGATATAAGGCACAATCTTAGGTTTGTAAACTAGAATATATTTTATGGCTCGTGTATGCCTTGTTGTCTTTTCTGAGGTCCTCCCCGGCGTCACTTAAGTACGCAGCTTCGGATCAACAGACGGACGGCCTATCTACGCTATAGACGCTAGAGAATGCAAGAAGAGAATGATAAAGAGATAAGAACAGTAAAGGGTACTCGGCGAAGACAGCCTGCACAAACTTACGCCCCGTCGTCTTGACGTGTCTAGAGTTAATTGGAAGACCAACACTTTCAACACCCGAGGTGCAGCCGACTAGATAACTATTCGGGCGCTAATACTCGGCTATTGTCGGTAATGTGTCAACACAATGATAACACTCTCCACACAGTCAATCGGACTCTGGATATACCACCAGATAAGGCCTGGGCCGCACAATGTGTAAAATGATCACAAAAAGCTAAAACGTCGAAGTTCTGAGACTTTGATCTTTTTCAGCTTTGACTGCCCCCTTACATATACCTACCGGGTACATTGCGCTTTAACGATCGCCCTTTACGACTCCAGGGTTATTTTTGGGTCCGAAAAAAACTTTTTTACTATGGGATTGTAGCAAGTGCACACTTTTACCATACAACTCACGGAAAAGAACCTGCGGCGCAGAGCAGTACTTGTGTTTATTCTCAAGGATAAATCTCAGTAACATATGCACCGCTAAGGTCTCTCTCGTGAGCGTGGTTGCCGCGTTGCGTTGCTACCTCCCATACTAAAACCGTTCTTGAACCGGGTGGTACATGAAATGGAGGGTACTGTTCAGGCAGAGTAACAATGAATGAAGGGTAAATATAAAAGATGTGTACATATGTATAACACGTCCCCCTCCTCAAGGTTGGCGTCCACGACAATAAAACAACTTAAAGAAATACACGAAATAAAATGAAATAAAATCAAATAACTGTAAGATGAGTTGACCGTTAAAAAACCTTTCTTCAATGCAAACAAAACTTAGAATAAGCGAAAAATAAATCATTGAAGTAAAAGGAAAAAGGTAACAACTCAACCAGAAGGAACCCTTGGATCGCGAGGCTTCTTGGGATAACGACCGTGAAAATTCCAAAGACTTTCCTTTGCATCCAGCATGTGTTCCGCCGGCTCCTCTGTCCAATCCTTCTCTTCGGGATAACCCTTCCACTTAACCATATAGAAAACCTTTCCATCACGCTGGGTTGAATCCAGTATTTCATCCACCTCGAATTCTTCCGTAACTTCTTCCGCATCGCCGTATTGTTCTTCCTCCATGTCGACGTCGTCCGCCTCCGGCATCAGGTTCTGGTCGTCCGGAGAGTTGAGATTTGTTGTAACGTTCGAGTAGGGATACGTGGAATACATCGTGAATATTCCAGCTGGCGGGTAGGTCGAGTTGAAAGGCGGTGTCCTTGATGTTGCGTGATATTTTGAAAGGTCCCCAAAATTTATGGTCCAGTTTCTTTTTGGGTCGTCGGGTCTTGAGATTCTTACCATTCAACATAACGAGATCCCCCACCTTGAACGTATATTTGTCCGATCGCTTCTTGTTCGCTTGCTTGGCCATACGTTCTTGAGCCTTTCTCATATTCTCAATGAGATTCTCATGGACGTTGTTGAGCCAGTGGGCATATAGACGGCTTGTCGGATTCTTGACCTGTTTTTTGGTAGGCCAATTCGTTCGTGGGTGAAAACCGTAGTTGGCGTAGAAAGGGGAAACACCTGTGGCCGAATGAACAGCATTGTTGTACGCATGTTCTGCCATGGGCAGAAGCTCGGACCAATTGTCTTGTTCATAATTGCTGAACGCTCTAATGTAGGCTTCTAAGACCTGATTGAGTCGCTCAGTTTGACCGTCGGTTTGAGGATGGAATGACGTGCTCATCTTAAGTTTCACGTTAAGATTTTCCATCAGTGAGTCCCATTCTTTTGCCGTGAATCGTGAATCTCTGTCAGACACAATTGACGAAGGTAGCCCGTGTAGCCGCCAGATTTCTTTCAAGAACAGCATAACTAACTGCTTATTCTTCATGCCTTTCTTGATGGGGATAAAATGAGCCATCTTGGTGAAGCGGTCAATAATCACCCATATAGAAGTGAACCCATTCGAGTTCGGCAATGTAGTAATGAAATCCATGGCAATGCTATCCCAGGGGGCGTGTGGTAGCTCCAGCGGTTGTAGTAACCCATACTGAGCATGACGTGGAGACTTGTTGCGTTGGCATTCTGGACACGAGCGCACATAATCAATGATCCATAAATCCATCTTAGGCCAGTAGAAATTCCGCCTGATAAGCTCAGTGGTTTTTTCCTGTCCAAAGTGACCTGCGATCTTAGAGTCATGTTCGGCTTCAGCAATCCAAATTCGCAACTCATTGTCATCCGGAATCCAAAGACGGTTTTGATAATACAGGGGTTCATCATCGAGAGAAACATCCTTCGGAGGATTATTGGCTTTTACCTTGTCACATTCTGCTTGGTATATGGCATCGGCTTGACAGCTTTGCTTAATACGTGCAACAAAATCATCCGACCATTTCGGAGTTGACAAGGCAGCTAAGCGTACGGAAGAAATCTTTGAACTTGACATCTCCGTATCCTCTGTTGGAAGTAATTGTCCAGGCTTGAGAAGGCGCATGATCGGCTGATTCTGAGCGCTGTCCCCCTCCTCAGGTCGGTATTCCGACCGGCGAGAAAGAGCGTCAGGCTTGCCGTTTTCAGTGCCTTTGCGATAATGAATGGTAAAGTCATAGTCTGCCAGGAATAAAGCCCATCTTGCTTGCCGTCGATTCAGCAAAAGATCCTTTTTCTCGAAATACTCAAGGTTTTTGTGATCTGAAAAGACGGTAACAGGGTGTAGGGAGCCTTGGAGGTAACGTCTCCAATCCTTGAAAGCAGTGACAATCGCTAACATTTCCTTATCGTGAATATCATAATTGATTTCATGAATATTCATTTTTCTCGACATAAATGCCACTGGATGCAATTTTCCATCATGTTTCTGAGATAAGACCGCTTCAATCGCATAGTCGGAGGCATCGGTCTCAATGATGATAGGTAAGTTCGGATCAAAGTGACGTAGGATCGGTGCTTCAGTAAATAATTTCTTAAGCTTCTGAAACCGATCTTCGGCGTCTTGTGTCCAAACAAACTTTTTAGCGTCTCCTTTGATTGTATTATATATGGGGCTGGCAAAGTATGCATAATTATCGATAAACCTTCGATAAAAATTGCAAAACCCCATAAAAACTTGTACGTCTCGGACGGACTTGGGCGATTTCCATGCAAGAATGCTGTCGACCTTATCAGTTGTCATGGATATACCATGATCGGAGATAATATAGCCTAAAAATTCAACAGACTTGACATGAAATTCACATTTCTCCAACGCGGCAGCTAAGCCGTATTGTGTGATGCGTCGTAAGACTTCCTTTACGATACGAACGTGATCTTGCTCAGTCTCAGAGTAAATCAGGATATCGTCGATATAGACAACTACCCCGTCATCCAACAGATCTCTGAAGATATCATTCATCGCAGCTTGAAAAGTAGCTGGAGCATTGGCCAATCCAAAAGGCATAACCAAGTACTCAAAGTGTCCATAACGACTGCGGAAAGCAGTTTTCCATTCATCACCCTCTCTGAGTCTCAGGAGATTATAGCCCGATTTAAGATCAATCTTGGAGAAAATCTTAGCGGATCGGACTCTATCTCTGAGCTCATTCATGAGAGGCAGTGGGCAACGATCCATAACCGTAACTCTGTTGAGACCTCGATAGTCGACAACTAGTCGAAGGCCACGACCGTGTGGTTTGGGAACAAAGAAAATTGGTGCACCGGCTGGGGAGTTGCTTCTGCGAATCTTGCCAGTCCGCAGCATTTCCTCAATATACTCATGTAGCGTCTTTAACTCTACTTCGGAAAGAGCGTATATTGGGCCCCAGGGTGGTTGTTGACCTGGAAGTAAATCGATTTTATGATCGTAGGGGCGATGTGGCGGGAGTTTTTCGGATTGTCGTTCGGTAAACGCCTCTGCGTATTCTCAGTAGATGCTTGGGATCTTAGACTTGACGTCCCACAAAACCGAATCGTTGTTTTCGGGAGTAAACCGAACCGCTCCGCAAGAATACATCTGGTCGCCCTATTCGAGAACCGTCTCATCGTAATCGATTGATGTGGTTTGAGTCGCTTCGAGAGTGCAATTCTGTAAACAATAATCGCTAGTGAATTGGACGTCTCCCAGATACCAGTTGCCTGGTCTGTGTTTGACAATCCACCACCAAGGCAGGATCATGTCGAATTCACTGTCAAGAGTAGCAATCTCAAAGGTCTCCGTCGAAAAATGACTTCCAAAATTGAGTAAACAAGGAAAAGTAAAGGCTTTGCCCACTTCAGGAACAGGATTACCACCGTAATCATAAATCTGGAGTGGAACATCTCGTTGCACCTTAGGGATGTGAAAATCAGAAACAAAAGATTGCGATAACATAGGAACAGAAGCGCCAGAGTCTAACAAAACACGCGCAAGTACATCTTTTTGGTCTTTTCCGATTTTCATCAACTTAAAAGAAAAAATGGGCCGTGACCCGGAAAAAGGAGAAGAAAACATAACTTTTTTAGTCGGAGGCTGTCCGGCAGCATCCGATCCCGACCTCTTCGTACCAGCAACAGCAATTTTGGCAATAGGCCTTAATTGCTATTCTTCGTCTGGTTCGTACAGAGAAGCAACGTCGTCTCTTTCAGCCACTGCAGCGTAATATGCCGCAGGCCTACGGAAACCGGCAACACGAGGAGTCCCCTCACTTGGTGTCACCGCTTCATGGTACGAAACAGGCATCCGACTGGAGAAGGCAGCAACTTGTGGTCCTTCAGTGACGTTACGAATTTCCGAAGTGATTCGAGTACTGAGTGCGGCCACCTTGTTTTTGCCCTTCCTGAACACCCGTCCAGCTGCAACCTTGGTCTTGTTGGGGTTGCCTCCAGTCGTGTTCTTTTGGCGGTAGCAATCAAACCATTTATGGTGGAAGTTGCCGTCGGCAGTTGGCCCATAGTCGCATAGGGTGCAATGTTTGGATTTTTTCCTCTCCGTGATTAAATGGTCAGGAATTCCGATATGGGCCTCCTTCCAAGTTTGTCCTTTGCTGTTTTTATGGGTCTGCATCCCACCACCGGTCGATTGATGCTTCTGGTGCTGAGGTTGGTGTGGTTTGGAGGTGATCCGGTCGGCCAGGGATCGCTCCTGTTTGTTGTTCGATTTACGGACTTCGGCATTGACCGACTTGTGTCCGTAAAACCTGTCTCGCCTGGCGTCCTCTTCCACTTCTTTACCCGCCATGACCAAGAGCTCGTTGAAGTCGTCGTCATCCTTGGGTGGTTCCTTCGCATGGAACCTCCGACGAACTTCAGACGACACTTTGTCAAGCATAGTATGACGCCAGGTAATCTCCGTTTGGTTGACCTTAAGATTGATCAGCTTCGCACGCTGCATAAGGTCCGCAATGTCACCCTCATAGCGAAGTTGGTGCAACTTCGCCAGATGATCCTCAGCAGCCAATTTGGAACCGTAGTATTTGTCTGCTCTGTCCATAAAGGACTTCCAGTCATCATACCAACCATTGGCCTGCTGATCCTTACGGTATGCTTCATACCAACGACGACCAGCGTCGTGGAAGAAGGTACCGGTCCACGGGATCTTGTGCCGCTCCGACTGGAAACTCGCTTCAGTATAACCCATGGCGTTCTCCATGGCATCTTTCCACGTTTCCCAGTCTTCCCCAATCTTGCCGTACCATTTTGGTGGTTCGGCCATCTTGGGTTGTTGGACGTAGACTACAGTCGGGAGAGGGACTGCATCTCGTTTGCGTTTCTCCAACTTCTTTCTGCGGCGTTCCTCTCTCTTGCGCTCTTTGGCTCTTTTGTCCTCCCTTGTGGGACGACGGCGCAGTCTGCGTCGTCGTTCTTCGGATGAATCGGTCGAGTACCCAGAGTTGCTTGAGTCGGAACTGGAAGAACTGTGATCAGAATCATCGGGGTCCATACCATTCCTATTGAATGGTGGCGGTGGTGGAGGCGGAAGTGGACCGCGCATCTGTGGTCTCTTTGCGGAGGGAACATCCACCGGAGGCAAACCAAAATCGAAAATGCGGACACTGTCACCGGAGTAATCAGTGCCATTGTCGTGTGGAAGTGCGGAGTAAATTGCTTGGTCAACCAGCGCAACTTTCTCCCGCAGCTGTTTTTCCACTTGTCGATTATTTTCGATCAAGGCCTCTTGAATCTTCGTCTTCATCCACTCACTGGGACAATAGGCGCCAGATTCCAAGGCCAAGGTCTTAAGTTGGCTTTCGATGTGGTTCCATTTTTCGTTACCGGCGAGTTTGACCTCTCGCAATGACCGTTCAAGGCGTTTAACAGCCTTGGTGTTTTCGTCGTTCTTGCCCGCAAAGGCAAGACCGACATTGGCAATGGTTTCCTTCAGAGCCTGATCAGTCTGAGACTGAAGCTCTGCCTTGATGCCATCGCAGTATTGCTTGATTTGGTGGTTCAAGGTGGATTCTGTGGATAGACTCATCCTCTGGACCAACTCGCTTTGGTTGGACAACATAAGTTCGTTATGTGTGTCTTGTCGGGCAAAACGATCGTTCAAGCGTTGAGCCATATCAATGGAATTGACCCACAATTCCTGGAGACTGTGTTGCTGCTGTCGGAACTGTTCTTCGTTTTGCAGGCTACTGCGCTGCATGGCAAAGGATTGCTGCAACAGCACATCCTTGATTTGTCGAGCGTAGAGAGACAATTCGTGAAGGGAATTCTCATTGACCGATTGCTTATGAATGAGTTTATTCATAACATGGCTGATCTCGATGGACAAATCATTGACCGTTGGCGCAATCTGGTTGCGGTATGGCACAATGGCTTGTTCCGCGTCGCTCAGACTCGAAAATGTCTGAACGAGTTCTTGAAGCTGTTGGCGATCACTTGGCACCAGCTTCTTGACGATGGAAAGAACCATTCGTTTATGTTGGTTACCCGTATCGTCGGTAATAGTTATCGGAACGAGAGCTTGTGAGGAAGAAGCTTCGCCGGACTGAGAGGCGGTTGGGGGCTCGGGGCCAGCGCTCGAAGCACGAGGATCGACTGACATGCTATCGGCCATCGTGGTTGTGCGTATTCGTAGAGGATAGGCGTATAGGTGCAAAATAGGAGTTTTAACAAAGGTAAGATGAGGATAAAATATATAATGTTAGACCGGGGTTCAAGAAAGATGAAGTATCGATTGAACAGTAGTCACCGAAAGATATAAGGCACAATCTTAGGTTTGTAAACTAGAATATATTTTATGGCTCGTGTATGCCTTGTTGTCTTTTCTGAGGTCCTCCCCGGCGTCACTTAAGTACGCAGCTTCGGATCAACAGTCGGACGGCCTATCTACGCTATAGACGCTAGAGAATGCAAGAAGAGAATGATAAAGAGATAAGAACAGTAAAGGGTACTCGGCGAAGACAGCCTGCACAAACTTACGCCCCGTCGTCTTGACGTGTCTAGAGTTAATTGGAAGACCAACACTTTCAACACCCGAGGTGCAGCCGATTAGATAACTATTCGGGCGCTAATACTCGGCTATTGTCGGTAATGTGTCAACACAATGATAACACTCTCCACACAGTCAATCGGACTCTGGATATACCACCAGATAAGGCCTGGGCCGCACAATGTGTAAAATGATCACAAAAAGCTAAAACGTCGAAGTTCTGAGACTTTGATCTTTTTCAGCTTTGACTGCCTCCTTACATATACCCACCGGGTACATTGCGCTTTAACGATCGCCCATTACGACTCCAGGGTTATTTTTGGGTCCGAAAAAAACTTTTTTACTATGGGATTGTAGCAAGTGCACACTTTTACCATACAACTAACGGAGACGAACCTGCGGCGCAGTGCAGTACTTGTGTTTATTCTCAAGGATAAATCTCAGTAACATATGCACCGCTAAGGTCTCTCTCGTAAGCGTGGTTGCCGCGTTGCGTTGCTACCTCCCATACTAAAACCGTTCTTGAACCGGGTGGTATATGAAATGGAGGGTACTGTTCAGGCAGAGTAACAATGAATGAAGGGTAAATATAAAAGATGTGTACATATGTATAACAGGGGCAGACGGCTCGGGCGGTGTGACTATTAGCGTGCAGAGTTTTCACCGTCATTTCCTTTGCTCATTTCCGGTGTGTACAGCCCCTAGAATGTGGTCAGAGCAGCGCCAAGAACGCTGCTGAGTCATGCTTTGTGTCACGGAAGTTGCCACGCAGGAGTGGTTGGCTGCGTAGATAGCAGCTAAACCAGTGTATTTTGTGAGAACATGTCAGTTTTCGCAAACTTTACAATGTTTGTCTTTGCAGTTGTGAACTTTGGTCGAAATACAGCTGCCAACCACACAACAGCACCCGAACATTGTGTCCAAACTTTTCGAAGGTGGGTTCAACACCCTTAGAATGCTGTTTAATTATTGATCTTTGCAGTTCTAGACCCGGATACAATCAAACAACGCGAAATCAAAACTTTACAAAGACGCTCCCCAGCACGAACCCGACCAACAGCAGCTTTCCTTAAGAAAAGGCCAAACCCTTCAAGATCTGGCGATCAAGCAGCAATTCATCGAATAGGCCAAATCCTTCAACATACGGCATCAAAGCAGCAATCCATCAGAAAAAGCCAAATCCTATACGATCCGGCAATTGCTACGACTAAACAGCAATCCATAGGAAAAGGCCGAATCCAATACAATCTGTAGAATCCCCTAAGATCTGTCAAATCATTCAAGATCTGTCGAATCCTTCGAGATATATCGAATCCTAAGAATATCCTGTATATAGTATAGATAGCACAGCATAGTTAGCATAATAAAACCGCTGAATACGAGCTCAAGTTGCTCCGAATCAAAGAATCTGTAATCCATCGCGAGGTCCAAAACCACTGAATTAGTGCTAAAGAATGCTATGGAACTTTGATATTGAGTGCTATGGAGTGCTAAAGGATGGTATTGCTTCTACGGACTCATTGTATAAAACCTCAGTCGCTAAGTTGGCCTACAGACCACTATAGAGTGCTACGGACTGCTATGGCACGCTAATACGGCTACGCGTGCTAATCAAAAATCGAACCTTTCGTCACGACACTTCAGACCGGAAACAATCGTCGAACATGGATTTCATTAAGACGACGATGACACGTTCTTGGTGGTATGGAAAATTTATCCAACCGAAGAAGTAACCTGGGAATGGTACGAATCCTTAGTACCCAGAGTCAAATATGTATTGGCAACCTGTTATGGCTGTTACGAAAAGGTTAAACATGATTGTCACTGGGAAATCATTCAAGCAACTGCCAAGCAAGAATATGAGGACACTAAGGGATCCAGAGCCAGCGAGAGGAGGAAACAGTAAGTATAATTTTCTTTGTTCAGGAAAACTATATTGATTCATTATGTTTTTCGGTTATGCCTATAATGACCCCGCAAAGTAGCAATAATGCACAGAATGACCCTCAAAAATGATTAATGCACAGGATGACCCCGAAAAAACATTAATGCACAGAATGACCCTGATAAATAGGTAATGCCTACAATGATCTTCCCACCCTGCCACCCAGTGCGCCCTTGTTTACCGACTGACACCATCACATCCGCACAACGTTACGCGAAGTTTTGGAAGATTCTGTTCAGCTTCTCACCTCAATGCTGAACGAGCTAGCACTCCTTCCTAGGGCGCCCTTCTTGACCGAACGGCTCCATCCTGTTCAACTTCCCACCTCAACGCCGAACGAGCTAGCACTCTGGCAGTCCTTGAACGGCCGAATCCATCCTGCTCAGCTTCCCACCTGAAAGCCCGACCCTGTCCTGCACAGGCCGGAGGGCGCCTATAACCAGGAGGGTATGAAGATCATTCTGGGTTGCCCGCTCAATTAGGTGTTCAGCCCAAGCAGGAAGACGCCCTGGGTTGGGCGGTAGCCTGGTAGGAAGGTCATTATAGGCATTAATGATTTCTCGGGGTCAAACTGTGCATTGTTTTTTGTGCAGGGTCATCCTGTGCATGAATTATTTTTTAGAGACATTCTGTGCATTACTGCCAATTGGCGGGGTCATTATAGGCATAACTTGTTATATTGTTTACCTTGTTAGGTTCAGAATGAAAATCTTGGGGATGCGAGGTTCTGTTACCCCGGGCGGGGACTAGTCGTGTTGCCAGACTATGTGTATATTGCTCGGAGCATATAAAAACAAAGATAACGACACAGTCGTTTATAGGATACACGTAGCGTAGGTACGTAGGCCATGGGTTTGAAACCCACGGTTGTTGAGATCAGCTAGCAAGTGTGTACCACTTGAAGCCATGAGATGAGACGCGGGGTAAAACGGTATTGACTGTTAGGAGTACACGTTACCCGGGACATAGTTGATAGAGACCAGGCGATGGGGACTGCGCACCCCTCTATATAGTTTTAGGGTAGAGGGCTTGAGCTCTGCCGTGTTGTATATATAGGGGCGTGATGATACGGGGTCACAGAGTAAAGTATCACCGCAAGCTACAGACACCAAGCAGAGTCCACTCTGGGGAGAATATCCTTTGTTACAAAGAATAAATCGGGTGCTTTATACCTGGATGGGGCATACTGCTGAAACTCCTGTCCTATCAAGATTGCAATTCTTGGTGATAAAAGACTTCATACACCGTGTGCCAAGGCCTGGTGTTGATAACACCTCTGGACGTTGCCTGCAACACTCAAGCCGTAGCAACCGTTGCAGCCATACTGATCAGACCATATCAATCTCAACAATCCAGGCGACACTTGAAGCGAAGCAATCCGTACATCAGAATGCCAGACCAATGTACTAAATGTTTTTTTACATATGAACGAACTATAATACACAGAAAACCTGCCAGATGAAAGCACCAAATGCTTGTTTCCTAGCCTCAACAGCCAAGAACGCCATGTATCCAATAAGAATATCGTATTACAGAGAAGCATCCTTATACTTATAAGATACAGGGATTTCGCAATGGATTTTGAACAGGTTGACAGTAGTGTTTTCTACTGTTACTGCAGAAACAGGTCAGATATTTACACAACAACAAGATATCTGTGACGAGTTCTTGGATAAAGATATCGCGGACAGAAGGCTACTTTAGCCAAAAACAACTCTACATTGCTCGGCGCACTAGCCCAATCAGCTTTCAGCTCAAAGAAAGATCCAACAGCGCTTATGTAACTTCCAGTATTTCAGCCTCCATCTTGTACCAAAATGCGAAATCCTTCTTCCTAGCCTTCGACAAGTCCCAAGTCTAGGAGCCAGTCAGCTCTATCGAAGACTGGTGGCGAGATTCCCACAATGTTGACAGACAGTATGTAAATGTGGTGAAGAGATTGGCAGATGATTTAGAGAGACAAACCAAAACATTTCACATGATTGCGCTTGTTAAGAATTTTGGGTTTCTCCTCTGCTGTTGTACAACAGTAGATGATAGTAAATAAGCAAGTTGTGGAATGCTAGTGATCCCCTGAAAGTTGTAGAGTTTGGACATGCATTGTAAAGCTTTCATAGCTCGCTGAACCACCGCTACACCCAACACGGATAACCTACTTGACATATAAGCACTGCAAGTTCCAAGCAGATTCAAAAAGCACTGCACAAAGGGACATCTGGGTGTTGCTATGATATCTGGTTACCGGTACTGGTTCCGTGTTCACGATTCGGATAACCAAGAGACTAAACCTCCAGGCAAAATTCTTGAAAATTACAGAGCACTATGGTCCGGTATTTGAGGTTGACCGGGAAAGACGCAGTGCCTTTAGGTTTGTGCGCTCGAACACTTCAGCCCTTACTGCATGATCCAGTACACAGACTTACAGAGGTGTGACGCTGCGCCTGGAAACTTAACCTGACCTGAAGTTGCTAGATACCTCTGAGAACAAAAGCGACCCTTGGAGTTTACTCGAGAAAACGTTTACATTGCCCTGTCTGCAGGTGGGGTTACGTCACGAAAAGGTCGAATTTCCGATTAGCACGTGTAGCCGTATTAGCATTGCATAGCAGCCCTTAGCACTCTATACTGGTCCGTAGGCCAAACTACTAGCGACTGAGGTTTTTTACAATAAGTCCGTAGAAGCAATACCGTTCTTTAGCACTCCATACCACTCCATAATAAAGTTCCATGGCATTCTTTAGCACTCTTTTGGTGGTTTTGAATCTCGCGATGGTTTTGGTGGTTTTGGATCTCGCAATGGTTTTGCGGTGTTGCAGCGGAAGGTTGCGTCACATGACCGGTGGCAGCGAAAGGTTGCCACGCATGACAGGCCGCCCACGATATAGCAAGCAGTGCATGGTAAGCCTGTCAAGTAGTGATCCTATGTCAGGCCGTATGTACGGCCATATTCACCGGTTTTCTGGTTGAATCGCCGGTTTCATCAGGAAAAAATCTTGCCCTATATAAGATCGGCCGTCTTAGATATGGACCGTTTTACTTTAGATATCGCCTGAGTCGCCTGTGTCGCCAGGGTCTTCTGTACGGGAGCAACCGTTGCTAGGATCTAATAGAAGGGTGCAACGGTTGCGACGCCTCAGCGAAGGCTCCTACACACCCCGTGTCGCAGCCTAAGGTTGCCACACATGACAGGTCGCCCACGATACAGCATCAGTGCATTGTACGCCTGTAAAGTGGCGATCCTGTGTCAGGCCGTATGTACGGTCATATTCACTGATTTTATGGTTTTTCGCCGGTTTGGTCATTCATCGCCGGTTTAGTCATGCATCGCCGGTTTATTCATTCATCGCACATATGGAGAGAGTTTCTTTAATCGAGGGTTTTATTATGCTATCTATGACTATATACACTATGTACGCAATATTCACCGGATTGACGGTGCCAATGACCGCTGTGACATAGGATTGGCCGATAATCTAAGGATTCGACGGATCTTATAGGATTCGGCCTTTTATTATGGAATGCTGCTGTGACAGAGGATTGGCCGATAATCTAAGGATTCGGTCTTTTATTATGGATTCGCTGCTTTGACAGAGGATTGGCCGATAATCCAAGGATTCGGCCTTTTATTATGGATTCGCTGCTTTGACAGAGGATTGGCCGATACTCTAAGGATTCGGCCTTTCATTATGGATTCGCTGCTTTGACAGAGGATTGCCCGATAATCTAAGGATTCGGCCTTGTATTATGGATTTGCTGCTTTGACAGAGGATTGGCCGATACTCTAAGGATTCAACGGATCGTATAGTATTCGGCCTATTCTACAGATTGCTGCTTTGACAGAGGATTAGCCGATAATCTAAGGACTCGACGGATCTTAAAGGATTCGGCCTATTCTATGAAAAGCTGCTTTGTCGCAATATTCACCGGATTGACGGTGCCAATGACCGTCAGATCGGCTGGCCAGCGACGGTGCCAATGACCGCCAGATCGGCTGGCCAGCGACGGATCTTATGGTCGAATCTTAAAGGATTCGGCCTTTTGTTATGGAATGCTGCTGTGACAGAGGATGGGCCGATAATATAAGGATTCGACGGATCTTATAGGATTCGGCCTATTCTTATGGATTACTGCTTTGCCGTAGCAATCGTCGGATCGTATAGGATTCGGCCTTTTTTTATGCATTGCTGCTTGGTCGACAGATCGTCGAATCTTTAAGGATTCGACGCTTTTTTATGGAATGCTGCTTTGACATAGGATTAGCCGATAGTCTAAGGATTCGCCGGATCTTATAGGATTCGAACCTTTCTTATGGTATGCTGCTTTATCGTATATCGTCGGATCTTCAAGGATTCGACGCTTTTTTATGCAATGCTGCTGTGACAGAGGATTGGCCGATAACCCAAGGCTTCAGCCTTTTATTATGGAATGCTGGTGTGACAGAGGATTGGCCGATAATCAAAGGATTCGGCCTTTTATTATGGAATGCTGCTTTGTTGTCGATCGTCCAAAGAGTACACGTGTGTGACTGCGAGGTGTCGGTCGCGATCGTGCTAGGGAGCGTCATTGTGAAGGTTCGCATTCGCGTTGTTTGATTGTATCCAGGTCTAGAACTGCAAAGATCAATAATTAAACAGTAATCTGAGGGTGTTGAACTCACCTTCGAAAAGTTTGGACATAATGTTCGGGTGCTGTTGTGTGGTTGACAGCTGTATTTCGACCAAAGTTCAAAACTGCAAAGACAAACATAGTAAAGTTTGCGAAAACTGACATGTTCTCACAAATACACGCGTTTAGCTGCAATCTACGCAGCAAACCACTCTTGCGCGGCGACCTCCGTGACACAAAACATGATTTGGCGGCGTTTTTGGCGCTGCTTTGACCCCATTGCAAGGGCTGCACACACCGGAAATGAGCAAAGAAAATTGCGGTGAAAACTCTGCAAACTAATAGTCACAGCGCCCGAGCCGCCTGCCCCTGAGTTTTGGAGGGTAGTTCAATGCCCCCATCGCCTTGTTCAATCTTTTTCGCTCTAGGTTCGACAACTCTGCTGAGGTGAACACCAAAAATGCCAACCTGCACACCGACGCTCGCCAGCACGATCGCCACTGACAACTCGCCATAAACACCAGTATTCGCTGCTAAAGCCACCTTATCTTGACCATATATACTCAATATGAATATAGGTCATACTGCGTCACGAAAAGGTCGATTTTCCGATTAGCACGCGTAGCCGCATTAGCGTCCCGTAGCAGCCCTTAGCACTCTATACTGGTCCGTAGGCCAACTTAGCGACTGAGGTTTTTTACATTAAGTCCGTAGAAGCAATACCATTCTTTAGCACTCCATAGCACTCCATAATAAAGTTCCGTAGCAGCCCTTAGCACTCTATACTGGTCCGTAGGCCAACTTAGCGACTGAGGTTTTTTACATTAAGTCCGTAGAAGCAATACCATTCTTTAGCACTCCATAGCACTCCATAATAAAGTTCCGTAGCATTCTTTAGCACTGTTTCGGTGGTTTTGGATCTCGCGATGGTTTTGGATCTCGCGATGGTTTTCGATCTCGCGATGGTTTTGGGAAGCATCTCGCGATGGTTTTCGATCTCGCGATGGTTTACAGATTCTTTGATTCAGTGGAACTTGAGCGCTTATTCAGCGGTTTATTATGCTAACTATGCTATTAGAGACTATATATACAGAAACCACCTCGCCGCCGTCGTACACGGCGTTCGATCCAACATCAATTATCGCGTCTTTGGCTATATCACGTATATAGCCAAAGACTGGTGGATTGTATACAGCACTTAGTGATTCGACGGATTGCTGTATAAAATCAGCTCTGACGCCCACTCTGACAGCAACTCTGATTCAGAGTCGACCCTGCCAACGCCTGTGACATCTATTCCAGCAGCGACTCTGACGCCCACTCTGACAGCAACTCTGACAGCAACTCTGATTCAGAGTCGACCCTGCCAACGCCTGTGACATCTATTCCAGCAACGACTCTGACGCCCACTCTGACAGCAACTCTGACAGCAACTCTGACAACAACTCTGATTCAGAGTCGACCCTGCCAACGCCTGTGACATCTATTCCAGCAACGACTCTGACGCCCACTCTGACAGCAACTCTGACAGCAACTCTGACAACAACTCTGATTCAGAGTCGACCCTGCCAACGCCTGTGACATCTATTCCAGCAACGACTCTGACGCCCACTCTGACAGCAACTCTGACAGCAACTCTGACAACAACTCTGATTCAGAGTCGACCCTGCCAACGCCTGTGACATCTATTCCAGCAACGACTCTGAAGTCCACTCTGACCGCAACTCCGATGCCGGCCGTGGTCTCCGCGTGTCCTGCCGAGCATACACGGTAAAACTTAATATACCGTGTTGTAAAACTCTAGCGAGATATAGTTGTTGATAAAATATTTGCCTGGAGTGCCAGTAGGAACAAGATGGGCGGGACGGAGTATGACAGCAACAGGCAAAACGATATATTCCTTGGATGTTCCACGGTCTATTCTGGCAACCCTTTGGACGGATGCCATCCTATGCGCCTTGTTGACATGCCCACTATTGACCAACTCAAGACGTCTTAAGAAAACAATATCATGATGGACGATCCTTGTGGAAAAACCTTGATGAATAGCAGACACTTGATCAGCAATGCGAAATACTGATATTATTTGGCCAAATCGGAGTCCTTCTGCACTGATTCTTGAGTCTGCCTTGCCTACCGTCCCTGAGTACATCACATAATCGTATCGTTTATTGCTATTGCGCCACGACGATGTGCATCTAGCAAACTCCTGTCGAATTCCAGTATCCTCGTTGACACTCTCCGACACACAACATAGGCCAGTGCCCCGACGGACTTTCTGAGTCTTCCACCATCTGGCGTCCGCTCCCTTGCGACGTAACAGTGGCCCCAAATGTTCCGGATGTTTGTCAGCCAGATATTTGAAATGATTGGCTAGACCTTCTGTGAATACGTCCAAGCTGAGCTTATGAAATGTCAGAGTGCTTATTTTGAGACGTCGACCGTGGCTGATTCCAATCAAAGCCGTCGCCGCAATGGCTTTAGGGAGCATAGGTTCGTTGATAAGCATGCGCAAGCACAAGTCCGCATGACGACTGGTAGGTTTCTCTTTCAGAATATGTCGTAGAACGGACAGTCGGGATTTGGTGTAGAAAAGTCTCTGTTCCCACGCTAACATCTGTACGACATAGTTGACTTTATTGCTGGCTCTATACGCCAGCTTACACATCCAGTGGTGTGCACCCTCGAAAGCTTCTGTGTCGGTGTTGTCGCATGAGCCCATATCTTGTATACATTCAATATAGTGGCTCATGGCATGCATAGTGGGAACCTTAACGTTGCTGTCATCTCCAGTATTTGTACTGTTGCGATAAGGGGCCCATAGATGCATACCGGCTGCCATCCCATCCAATGCCTCTTTTAAATAACCTAAGGTATCCTCGGTATGCTGATGATAGCCACTTATAAGTATGAAATCCGTGAGATGACGCATGAAGGTTATATGTTGGGGGTATCCTGTAAATAGTGGTGCCAGAGCCGGAATCCAAACCCTCAACATATCTTTATACTCAGCGCCGGTGAATTGCTTGACCTTGGTTATGCGGCCTTTACCAAAGGCACGCAGACCTGTGAAATGGGGTATTGCGTGGAACCTCTCATCGATCTGCCGAAGGGCTTCTTCTTTGCCTAGCTTATCACTGAGAAATCGTATCGCCCAATTCCATGCGTGCCGTTTGAATGTACCAGTTAAAAGTTGATGTAACCGGTCAGGGTGAATGCACTTGTAAGGCTCGAACCCTTTGTGCCCTGCGGCTAAGCTGAAATCCGGTTCAAATTTCCATTTCCCTCTTCTGTGGCATTGATCTATACTAAGGCCAGCATATCGTTCTGTCGTTCTAGGTATAGCCGTTTGGTCCAAGCCTGGGAACTTTTCCGGGTCCAGCTCGCAACGTGGGCACCACATGTAGACGGTCAAGGTGAAAAGTGTCTGTTCAGGAAAATCGGACACAAATGAAGCTATTCTAGGATAACCAAGCCGGGTGCGTCCGTCTGCACAGACTATGTTTGTTCCATTGTGGGACGGCTCCTGCAGGCTCCGGAGTATTATTGTCATTGCGGCATGGTATTGTCGCTTGGTCCAATGATCTCCAGCATCATGTCCAGCAGGATTTGGCAGTAGGCCTATCAAGACAATGCTGTTAGTGCTAACAGCCCGCCGTTGGGCTTTGGCCAAGTTTCCTATTGTCAAATATAGTGGGTAAGCTGTCTGGTCACCACTACCCGCTGACAACTCTGTTTTGTCGCTGCTAAGTATGATTGGTACAATCATCGCTCCTTCTGGAACATGTCTCTGTCAACGTAGATCAGCTCGGGTCTCAACCGCTTGAATGTGTGTGTGCATAAGAGGCAAAGTCAGAGCCCTCGTCAGATCCCTTGTCAGAGCCCTTGTCAGAGTCAAAGTCAGAGTCAAAGTCAGAGGCAAAGTCAGAGCCCATGTCAGAGTCAAAGTCAGAGCCCATGTCAGAGTCAAAGTCAGAGTCAGAGGCAAAGTCAGAGCTCAAGCTTGTCAGAGGCCATTGAATGACAGGCCTCCTGCAGAGGCTATTGAGGTCTGTTGACATAGAGTGCATTCCAGGGGAGACCGGACCTTAAACAAACAGAGAGCAAGTTTTGTACCCACCTGTGCGCGATTCCACCATTTCCCTGTCCACATCTCCGAATAAGCTCTACACCCCTGAGAATCTCTTGAGATTTCCGGCGCGTATCGCATGTGTTTGGCAAACGGTTCATGGCCAATAATATATCGTACTGCGGCCATTGGACAACGATACCAATAAGTGCGGGATTCTCCATTCAGTTCAATCGTAGACTGTTGCCACTCTACTGGCATCGTGTCGCGTTCTGGCATCCGCCTTATGACGCCACGGAGGAAGTCTACTGATGGGGTCTGAGCTTGTTCGTTGATGAGGTGAACCTGTATCAATGAATCTATTGAAGTTTTGGTCAAATTCCGCTCGACGCTTGCTCGTGCAAGATGCCACTGCTCCACAGTTTCGAATGGAGCAAGTGGGTTCCATTCTGGCCTTTCATCCAGGGGCGTGAGAACACTGTCGTCGATTGGTAGAGCCGCACCGGGATATATTCGAGTCACAGGTACAATAGGACTAGTCGCGTCAAGAATAGGTTCGTTGTCCGGTTCGTGATCAGGTTCTATGTAGGTGATCGTTCTGGGGGAGTTTCTTTTGTGAGTCAAACTGGTTTGTAGTCTGCTCAGATGTTTCGACCGCAGGTGACATGAGAGGCCTTTTTGATTAGCAAACCGCCGGAAGCAGTAATCGCAGTGTTTATAGCCACTCGCCATTGTGGTTTCAATGTTTGATGTGGAAGTCTGACATTCCGAGCATTGTTTGTTTGATGGTTGTGTCGGGTATTGACAGGTATTGACAGGGGATGCCATGTCAGTGAGTAAGTTTGATTCTAGTTGCCTGCTCAACTTAGTGGCTTGGCCAGCCATTTCGACGCAACTTGGGTTTGCTAGTATAGACGTAGCCTCATTTTGAGGATATATCGAAATGTATAAATCTGGAGGTTTCCCTCGGTGAGTCGGACGTCATTACTCCAGCTTCGATCTTACACTGCAACATTTACATCCGAGTTTACTTTGACACATTTTGAATCTACTCTCACGACTTTGATCAACTGCACTGACAAAACTGTTCACTCCTAGGAGAGACTCTATTCACTCTGACTCTGACAAGGTGCCCACTCTGACAGGGTGCCCGCTCTGACTGTCTACTACCACCTCTGACATTTGCTGACTCTGAATTTCGTAGTCACTTTGCACATACACATACAATGGCGATCCACCGGCGCAACCGGAGAGAACCAGCGAATCCAGTCGCCAACTGGACCATTGAGCAAATCGAGAAGGGATACGAGAGGTCTAAACCAGAAACCCTGGCATACTTAAGATCCCCGGGAATGACAACTGCCCTTCAAGAATTGAATGTATGGGCAACAGCACATGCTGCTAGTGCGATCAAACCGAAGAATATCATAGCCCAAACGATAGCGGTCAGAACTTTCGATAGAGGGCAATACTGGTACACCTCAAATCCCCCGCGGCCAGATAGCGTAAACGAAGTATATATCTCCTATTCTATGTCATTGAACTGTGCTAACTGATATCAATAGGAATACGTGCGGATATTAGTTCGTTTGTGCGCAGCGGAGCGTGTATTTATGAGAATACCAGATCCAAACGACCTAATATCAAGCGACATAATATGGGCTCAACGCTCCCTATCCTGTGCAAAACGCAGGGCACAGGATAACCGTACGACCACACATGGGGCGCCCACTGTGCCCCCCACTGTAGTGCCCACTCCCACTGTAGTGCCCACTCCCACTGTGGTGCCCACTCCCACTGTGGTGCCCACTCCCACTGTGGTGCCGACACATACACCGCCACACCCCGGGCCAAGTGGAACTACTACAGCAGGGCCTACCACTGGGCAGGCCGTGAATACATCTGGCAGTAAGTTTACCAGCAACGTGAAAGCACCTACTAGTGAGATTAACAAAAAAGACATGCAGATACCTAGTTGGACACCGGTCAACCGGCCAAATCCTCCGACCACCTCTGACAAGCGGCCTCGTACGTCTCCGGATGCTGAGAACCAGCCCGCTGCAAAGCGCTCGGGTCAACCAGATCGGAAGGTGATACACAGCGTGTTGCTGACGTTGGGAGATCAACCGGAACCAGAGGCCTACAGACATATATACGGAAAGACTCTGATAACGTATTTTCATGCCCACGTGGAACGCCCCGAAGAAGAATGGTCCCTGGCCAAATTGTGCCAGTTTATTCACGAATACTTCCATCTCGATGACTGGAACTGGGAGATTGAGAGAATCATGGTGACAAGTCATGGTTCTGAACAAGAGAGCCTGCTCTTTCCTCAATACAAGTTCTCTCAGCCAATTGAGCTCCGGGACCAAGAAACATGGCGATATGCTATGTGGAGCACCGGAATCTGTCGAAATCTGTTTGCGTCCATCGATGTCAGGCAGACAGAGCAGCCCCAGGTCAACAAGGATGGTGACGGTGATACGGTCATGGGGGACGCCGATAAAGATCCAGGCGACAACGGCTCCCATAGGAACACAGATGACGAGTCCGGTCAACCTCCAGAACTTGAGGACCTTGCTCCTGCCATACCTGAGAGGCCGGTGAACGATGTCACGGAGGAGGAAGAGGAGGAAGTTGTTGCAAACGCAGTGAGCGGCATGATGGAGAACATTCGTTTCCAACGTGAGAATGTCGAGGAAGCCATGCTCAACCTGGGGGTTGGCATCGATGGGAAGGTGCCGTGGATAGCAACCAAAACCCCCATGGCTCACCAAGTAGTTGGCATCAACTGGATGGTGCAACAGGAGGATGGACCTGTCCGCGGCGGTTTGTTGGCGGACGACTGCGGTGTAGGCAAAGTAAGTTTAACATTTTCCTGATATTTGTCGTCCCCTCCTCGACTTTGGAGAGCTCTGACAAGGGCTCTGACTTTGCCTCTGACTTTGACTCTGACATGGGCTCTGACTTTGCCTCTGACTTTGACTCTGACATGGGCTCTGACTTTGCCTCTGACTTTGACTCTGACATGGGCTCTGACTTTGCCTCTGACTTTGACTCTGACATGGGCTCTGACTTTGCCTCTGACTTTGACTCTGACGAGGGCTCTGACTTTGCCTCTGACTTTGACTCTGACGAGGGCTCTGACATTTGCTCCTTATTGCTTGTTCATTAGACCACGGCTAACATTTTTCCCAACAGACTCTACAGACAATTGGGCTGATAGCTTTTCAAGCCACCCAATTCGACGAAGAAGCCGCACTCAGCGAGAGGCGCATGAAGTTTCCGCATGCGACATTGATCATCTGTCCGAAACAGATGGTTATAGAATGGACGGCAGCGATCGGAAGGGATGCACCGGGCCACACGGTGCTGCAGCATCATGGAGACTATGATTTGCGCCTCTCCTGGTCGAAATGCTCAGCGCCCGAGCATCTGAGGGTCGTCGTGACAACCGTGGAGACATTGAAAGCCCGGTGGAAGAAAAGCCGGTTCTTTCCACCGAAGGAGCCAAGAAAACACAAAGCTCCTCCTTCTCGACTTTGGTGGGAGGAAAAAGGTGTCCGGCCCGAATTCAGCCGGATCGTGATTGATGAGGCGCATCGACACAATGGTGCCGGTGCCAGAAAGGCTACCTCTGGCCACAAAGACTTTTGGAGGTACCTTCAATCCTTTGAGGCAAAGACGCATTGGTTCTTGTCAGCCACGCCAATCACGACGAAGGTTGAAGACTTGCGCTGGGTGTGCAAGTTCCTGGAACGGCCGGAGATGCTGCGAGACAATGCAGCCAACGTC